>CM061535.1:107766001-107923506 GCA_030545055.2 Neoaliturus tenellus
CCAAATCAAAACGGTGATGCGATAAACAAAGGTTATTTGTCATCTGAATTAAAAAATACGTTAAAATTCAATGGGAAAACGTATAGTGCCAACAATAAACGTATATCCAACGTAGATGACCCTAAAGATGCAAAAGACAGCGTAAATAGACGCTATTTACATTCTTTGATACCTGAAAAGACAAAAGATGGATTTTCTTTTTATAAATTTGTTATTAACGATATAGGTTATCCAAAAAATGAAAATGATGCTGTAAATCTCAAATATATAAAAGATCATTGTGTCATACGTGATGTGGGAGTTATCGATTGTCTTGGCAATTGTTTGGCGAATGTAAAAGATGGTTCAGCACCATCTGATGGTGCAACAGTGGGTCAAATGAAAGAGACTTTAAAACAAGAAACAACTGGATTTGCAAAACGAGATGAAGTATTATCAAAGCAAGGGATGACTTTATTCAAGGTAATGAAAAATTTCGTTTATTGACATACAAAAACGCTTATTGGGATTGCAGGCATGGAAGGTTATCAAATGTGTCATGGGGTCATGCAGATAGAGACGCGGCTGCCTTAGGACAAACAGTACATCTAGATCCAAATAATTACTATGCGTTTTTTATATGTAGTAATAAAAAATTAACAAACATGGCGCAAGGAAGAGAAGCAAATGATGCTGCAACTGTAGGACAGGCTATCACATTATCACAAATGGATAGCAAAGTGTATACTTGTAATAATAAACGTATAACAGACCTTAAAGACCCTGAACATGTGGATAATGCTGTCACTGTTAATTTTCTTGTAAAAGTTTTAGGAAATGCATTATTTGATGTATACAATCTTATTGGTATTCATTCAGGTCGTACTCCTTTGTTGGAATCTGAGAGAGGTACTTGGATTAAACGGGAAATTGTTCAAAACTATTTTATCAACCCTCGTACAAAAAAGTTTAGATCATCGGATTGGGGTGATTTTGATATTTAATAAAAGAACACAATAAACGACTTCATTTATGTCCAACTTGTCATAGAGGTAACACATAAGTTGTACATTGCGATTATAAAAGGACAATAATGACGTTCCAGTACATCAGTCCATATAGAGACACTGTAAGGAGAGGAGGTGGGATCACGTCCACAGCGGTTTCTCTGTTAAGTAAAGCTTTAAAACGAATTCCAGTAGGATCCATAGTAAATAGAGCAATAGACGCATTACCATACGAATTTCATATACCGGGAGGTTATCAGTATTGCGGACCAGGAACTAAATTGAAAAAACGACTGGAAAGAGGCGATCCTGGCATAAATAAGTTAGATCAGGCTTGTAAAGAACACGATATCGCATATTCCACGTTTGCCGATTCAAAAAATAGATCAATAGCTGACAAAAAGCTTGCGGACATAGCTTGGCAACGAGTAAAATCAAGTGACGCTAGCATAGCAGAAAAAGCAGCAGCTTTAGCAGTAACAGCAGGTATGAAGGCTAAAACAGCAGTAGGAGGTGGAAGAAGGAGGAGAAGGAGAGTAAAAAGGAGGTCAACCACAAGAAAACATGGAGGAAATATAAAAAGAAGACGACGATCTACAAGAAAAGGCAGGAAGAAGCCCACCGTGTGGTCAATGGTAAAAAACGGGGCAGGTCTTTACCTAAGACCTTATCGTGCATATTAAATGAAAGAAATCAATTGGTCATACCACATAAAGCATTAACCAATATTGAATTATTTAAATATATTTCCTGTTTAAAAATACCATTTTTCCGCGGTGTGTTTATGAAAGACAGTTTACCAAAGAAAATGTGGCAAAATGAGACTGGAATTGTAAATTTGGATAATACTGAAGGGCCTGGCACCCATTGGGTTTGTTATAAGAAACTAAATAACAATGTATATTATTTTGATAGTTTCGGTAATTTGCCACCACCAAAAGAACTTCAAAATTACTTTAAATCTGCTAAAAACATATATTATAACTATAAAAGAGAACAACCTGATAATACTTCAATATGCGGCCATTTATGTTTGGAATTTCTAGCTAAAAGTATCAGTCACTATTGAGATGTCTTCCTATACGGTATCATTAACAGGAAAATCGTCCACTTTACGAAGTATCCTTTTTCCAGCGTTACGCTTGCAAAAAGGAAGGTTTTGGGAGGCGGCACTATTGGATTTTACAACTTACAACTCTATCCCCAATGTTACGGAAGGTAAAAATAACGTATTGCATTATTATAAGGGAAAGGATGCCAGTGGAAAATTTACAGACTTACAAGAGTGCAGGTTACCCACAGGTTCTTATGAAATTGATCATATAAATGAATTTTTGCAAACTAAAATGGGAAAAGACAATATAACATTAAAAGGTAATAATAATACGATGAAAGCTGAAATTACTTCCAAATATTATATAGATTTCACTCAACCAAACTCAATTGGTGATTTATTAGGATTTTCCAACGATGAGCCTGTTTTAGAACCAGATGTAACACATTCCGGTAAGAAAACAGTAACAATATTAAAAGTCAATAGTATAGACATAACTTGTAACATTATACAAGGTGCTTACAGGGATGGGGCTAACACCCACATCATACATACTTTTTACCCAAGTGTACCACCTGGATTTAAAATTGTTGAAAAGCCACAAAACCTGGTATATCTACCGTTGAACACCACTTTCATTTCAGACATCGTGTTGAGCGTATTGGATCAAGACGGTAACTTGGTAGACTTCAGAGAAGAGCCTATTACGATTAGATTACATTTAAAATCGACACTTTAATACAAAACTATGGGTTTAACATTTAAAAGCGAACAACCTACGGGAAACCGCATTAGTAGCTCTTCAGCTGTGGAGGAGTTAACACGCGAGAACATTCGTTTCTTAGAGAGAATTGGATTAAAATTAACCGAGTATGGATATACTGGATATAGCGCAGGGTCCAACATTCGACGAAACCCTATGGGAAAAAGAATATCACACCCACAACCCTTACACTTCATCGAAATTAAACAATAACGATGAAATTCGTATTCCCATACAAAATCAAGACATTTACACACTACCATGTGAAAGTTACTTGTATATTGAAGGACAAGTTACTAAAAAGGACGGTACTACTGTTGGTACAACAGTTCCATTTATAAATAATCCTATGGCTTTCCTATTTGATGAAATTAGATATGAAATATCAGGTGTAACAGTTGATTCCACTAAAAAAGTAGGTATTACGACAACTTTAAAAGGATTAACATCTATAACACCCAATGAAACCAATTTACTTAAACCTGCCGGATGGGTATTACCTACGATTGACACGATCACTCCAGATCCAAATGGATATTTTGATTTTCATATTCCATTACGTTTGCTGCTTGGTTTTGCTGAAGATTATAGGAAAATAATATTAAACGTTAAACAAGAATTAGTTTTGTTGAGATCTTCTAACGATAAAGACATTATTAAAGCTGCAGATGCTACTACAGATGCGACTTTAGAATGGAAATTAAAATTAGACAAAATTGTATGGAGAGTTCCACATGTTAAATTGGCTGACGAGCATAGAATGCTACTTTTAAGAAAATTAAAAGCCGATCGTGATATTGTTATTCCATTTAGAAGTTGGGAATTTCATGAGCATCCCAGTTTACCTACTACGGATCGACACACTTGGACTGTTAAAACATCGAATTATGTAGAACGAGCCAGGTATATTATATTTGGTTTACAAACAGGTAGAAGAGACGCCATTACTAAACATGCAGGACAATTTGATCATTGTGACTTGAAAAATATTAAAGTTTATTTAAATTCACAATTCTTTCCATACGACAATTTAAATGTGTCATTCACTAAGAAGAAATACAGTATATTGTACGATATGTACGCGAGATTCCAAAGTTCATATTACGGTAAAACAAATACACCTTTATTACCACCTGACAAATATTTCGATGCCTACCCAATAGTTGTAATCGATTGTTCTAAACAAAATGAATCAGTAAAGTCTTCAAGTGTGGATATAAAATAGAAATGGAATTCAACGATGCTATACCGGCTAATACAACTGCATACTGTTTAATTCTACATGATAAAATCGTAACATACACACCTTTAACCGGAATTGTTAAAAATGTATTGTAAGAACCGGTTTTGTTTCATTCCGCGAGTATAAAAGCAGAGCGTACAGACCGCTCCTCATCAGTTTGTTGCCTACTGTTGTATGGGTAGCATCGTATTCAATATGGCTTCTCCTAGTGGTACACCTGAAAATGTGGTAGATATTGAGAAGGAGATATCTGAGTTTTTAGATCCTCAAGGTCACCAGGAAGGAGGTGAACAAAACGTTTGCGGACAACTTCACGCCAGTAATAATGTTGAAGAAAAAGGTAAAAGAAGAAAGACTATACAAAAGAGAAAAAGGGATATTGAAGATAATATTTCTCCAAACATATTGAGTGAGGTATTTTTGCGAATATTTTACCCAATCTCTTCCAGTTTGGATAAAAGTGTTTTAATCGGTGTTATGAAATCTACAGATTATTCCCCTACTGTAATTTTAACTCATGGACCCAAAATGATTTTGTTTACGGACAGTGCTTGGGAATCGTTTATGAAACATTTGCATCTGCTAGAATGCTATTTAAGTAGTAACATGTTTGGAAGAAAGACAAGGGTAGGACTTTTGGATTCAAATGTGGAAATTGATATCATTAAACAACGTGGTGATCATCAGCTACGGTTTAGAGACACAACAAGACATGATAACAAAATTCAACTTAATCGAGAGGAGTTTTTCATTTTAACTTGTGCTACTGAACCTATAACAAGATACTTGAGACAACTGGTGTTTTCAAGTTCGATTATTAAAGATTATCTGGAAGACACATTGGACAAACAACCGGACGCACCTATATTATACGGACCTGTGGATACTTCTATATTTAATAGAGTTCCTCATGAAGTACAGATGTGGAGACAATTGGAAAAGTACGCTCAACTACATAAGAAATCAGTAAAACAGGAAGAAGAGGAAGATGGAGGAGAAGAATCAAGTGTTAGTGATGAAAATGAAAATAAGGAAAATATAAAGATGGAAACTTAAATGACAATGGTTAGTTTTTAAAACAATAACCAACATTTTGTGGGGTTAGGCCTATTGGGGACGGTGCCCACGTTAAATATACACCAACGCGCCAACAACTGTACGGCCTGGTATAAAAGTAGTACCTACCGTGGTGTGGAAATCAGTTGACCTCCTGACTTCGTAATGAGCAGACGTGTGACCTTCAAAATGGACAAGGGAGAAGAACAACAAGTAAAGTCCAAGCCTGGTATTATTGAGTTTCAAGCGTTTCGTGGTAATGATGATAGATTCATTATAAAAGAACTTGTGTTTTTGGACATGAATACAAGTGTTCCTTATTCGTTTTTATTTAAACCACCATGTTCTTATTCGTCTTTAACTAGTAAAGCCGCTACTACCAACAGATGGATTTCAAAACACTTCCATCATATCGATTGGTATGATGGTTTTACAAGTTACACGGACTTGTATCACATTATGCATCACTTTTCAGACAAGTTTACCAATATTTACACAAAGGGGCTGGAAAAGAAAAGATGGATCGAAGGATTTACTCATGTTCCGGTTAATGATGTGGAATTGGATAAGAATTATCAATACATGCTGGAAACCATATGTATTTGTACAAAAAGCCCAGAACATGATAAAGATAGACATTGCGCTTTGAAAAATGCCTATAAACTCGCCTCTTACCTTCAAAGTGGGGAATTGGGGAGTGGTGGGGGTAACGGAGAGTATATAAGTGGGGAGCAGACAGGGACCTGGCATGAGTATTACTCGAGATTCCGAGACGACAACATCTCCGAGCAAGAAGACGATCTGTAACCTGACCATGGCATCTCACCAGTTCCTTCAGACTTTGGTCGAGCAGTTCAATGCTCACTCCAAGTCAACAATATTACCTGTAAAGAAGTGCTCGGAACTAAAAGACGAGAAGCACTACATAATCCATGCTATGAAGAAGATGGAGACTACAGTTGGGGAGGCCATCTGCTGCAGTCTCAGCGAGGCACCGTTTACTCCGGGGGATGAACCAAAGTTCCAGGTGTACCTGCCCAAGAGATTCGTCCATCTTCTACAAAACGAGGATCTTCGCTCTATTCAACCCGGGTGTCTATACCTGGTGTCCCACGGCTGCACGGGTAGCAATTCTACAGAGTTGACCATCCACATCGCTGACAAGCAGCAGTGTTAGATTTAAGTTTTAATGTTGTACATATGTTGTTGTAATGTTTTATAAATAAACGAATCATAAAAGACAAAAAAAAATAAAAAAAAACAAAAAATGCAACATATCAATATGTGACAGACTTCACGTATTGATATGTTGCATTTTTTTTTTAAACTTCGCGGGTGACCTTGACCTTTGACCTTTGCATTTCACAATTACCCCCACTACTGTAATTACCCCCACTACCGCACTAGGATTCAAACCTGCTTGGATGCGAAAAACGGTCAGTCTGTTGCCAACTAGCAAACGATGAGCACCTTGTACGAGCTTTGCTTACAACGAGTTATAACTGACGCATCTTTATTCCAGACGGCTTTACGAGATAATATCCCTATAACAGTAAAGCAGGATATCGAGGAGTACAAGAAAGATAATAGAGGGTATTCGGGATACTCCTGGTATAGGTTCCAAGACGGGGAAAAGTTTTGTAGGCCTTGTGGCAATGCTGCCGTCAGAGACCTTCGACGGTTCGTACAGGAAGGTGGTAGAAAACAGTTTGGATTTCTAGCACCAATGTTTAGATTTGAAAACTACAAGGACACCTGTGCTATTTGTTCCATCCCTTTGTATCAATGGAAAAAGTTTAGAAGTGTTTAATTGCATCTTCCATACCCCCACCACCATCACCCCCACCACTTTTCCATGTACCTCCAAACGCTGTGCCTCGGCTTCATTTCTACTCCAGCAGCCAACCTAGCAACATCAGGATGTCTCTCAACGTCAGTTGCGCAAGTTACGAGGAGGTGAGCATCAAGACTCAGCAGGAGCTAAACGACTTATACAAGGAGTTGCAGCTGATGGTGGCACGAGGCTACCGTATAAATGTGCAAGTTTACGCTTGCAATATACGGAACACCCGGCAGTCAAAGGAAGAGCCTGGACACTCCTCGACGGCTTCCTCACCAGCGTCCATGAAGACCGAGCCAGACAACTTGGACTACTTCAGCTGACTAGCAGTTGTATTTCTTGTCCTAACCATTGTTGAATATGTATATTTTTTCATTATATTAAAGAAGTAAAAGAGCAAAAACACCTATCTTGTTACTGACATATAAGCTCAGTAACAAGATAGGTTTTTTTAAAACACAATTTGGATGACCTTGAAACTTCCCCCTCCACTGCTTTGTTACCCCCACCACTTGACTATTGGTGTACATGGCACATCACAATTGGAAACCTCATTCCATCTTCAACAGCCACACCGACAACATCAACAATGGCAAACCTACCAACAGATGAAAGATGTCCTCACGCATGTTGTGACTTCGTCCACGAGTTGGAGAAGAGGATGCAGGAGAGGGCGATAAGAAGAAAACAGATCCACTCAGAAAATATCATGATAGTCAACGGCTATCTTTTATTGTTCGGCCTTATTATGGTTGTACTTTTCATACTGTACGGCATAGTCACATGTGTCGGCAAGGTTGCAGAAGAAAACGCTCGCCACCATCAATTGGAAAGTTTCAATGTTACTTTGTAAGTTTTCCTTTTTTTAAAACTCCGTTTGGATGACCTTGAAAATTCCCCCACTACTCCACCACACCCCCCACCACTTCACCATGTTCCTGCATGAGCATCACATCAACCGTCATTCCTTGTCCGACAAGCAACCATGGCAGACAACAACACCATCAGCCAAGCTGACTCCACTACTGATGTCGGTACAAGTACGGGTTGGACACTGTCGATCGATAGTGTACACTATTTGGAGTCAATTTGCGAACGTATGAAGGAAATACTGCGGGACAACCCTGGGATCATAATACAAATGAATTTAAATTATGATTGGTCCCAAGTTAGAATGCAAGGGGACGACAACAACGGTCAACAATCTCCACAATATTCGCCCATGTCCCCGATCTATCCTTACGGCGAGTCTGACGTCGATGAAGATGAGGCTGATGAAGATGCAGGGGACAACGAGGCTGAAGAGGAGTAAGCTTCATTCCTTTTTTAAAACCTAAATTGGATGACCTTGAGAATTCCCCCTCCACTATTTCCTTTTTTTTAAAACCCAAATTAAATAACCTTGAAAATACCCCCTCCACGTACTTTTGGTTTACCCCCTCTACTTTTCAATACTGTTACCACAGTCTGTAGCTCACATCATTCCTTGCTTAGCTATCATGGCGGACAGCACTCTTTCTCGAGTTGACTCCACTACGGATGAAGAATGGCCATTTTCCTGGAATGTTCATCTGCAAGACTCGGCAGAAGTGGATATGTTGCATGAGAAATTGGTGTATGTATTAAACGAAAACCCCAACATTGAATGTAGAATGACTATGGATTTCGATGCGACAGGGGTCCACACTCAACCTTCCACTTCCAGCCAGCCTGAACCTCAGCTACAGCCAAAGAACTTTACACATCTTTACACTCCAATACGGCCGGAGGATGTGGTTATCAGCGAGGCAGACTCTACTACAAGTTATATTGAACCAACGAATTGGAAGCTTGTTGTTGACACCTTACACAAGGTCGACTTAGTATGTGACAAATTAAAGGAATTGATGATGCAAGATCCTGGTCTTCGTTTTAAAATTGATTTGTTTTTCATCTGGGGAGCACCTGCACGGGGCTCTTCGTCTGACAGCTCTCTAAGTACAACGGATGAGGAGGAGGAGGAGGACGACTAGTTATCTTTTTTAAAACTCCGTTTGGATGGCCTTGACCTTTCCCCCTCCACTGAGTTTATTTAAGGTGCACTCTCAATGAGTGCAGCATCATTTCATCGCGCACCTTCACCACAGCAACATGGAGAGTCAACTCAACTACTGTTGCGAACGGAAATGTTTTTCATGGCCGAATGACATTGATGTTGCGGATGGTTTGGCGTGTAGAAAATGTGAAGCTTTTGGTCAATGCATGTGTAAGTGCAAGTCTTGGAAGAAGCCGAAACCGGAGTTGAAGACATTCCATGTGTACCAGATGAGAGGGCATAAGTACACTTGTTGCCCTGAACGTTGCATTGAATTCACATTAAAACAGCTAACTGGCTGCAAATTGTGCAACAATCATTTTGCAGGTTTTTGCAAACATTATTTAGGAGCCTGTCAGTACAGATCAACTTGGCATACAGAAGCACTCACTATCAATGAAATCGCTATAGATACACAAGAGTAGTCTTTCTACTCTTTTCTTTTTTTAAAACTCCATTTGGATGACCTTGACCTTTCCCCCTCCACTCACCTTAGTTTATATAAACCCCATTCCCACTGACCACAGCATCACTTCATCGTGCTCCCTCGTCAAAGCAACATCAACTATGGAAAGTAAGCGCATCTCATGTTGCGAGCATAGGTGTTTGGAGATACAAGGCGTCACATATTGTGCAAAGAAGCGTTGGGAGGAAGAGACGGGGACAACCTATTGCTGTGAGGATAAGTGTTTCCTCTTACCAAAGTGGCAAGTGGATGGGCTGGCCTGCCGGCAATGTGAATGCTTCGGATGTTGCAGGTGTAGATGCAAGAACCAACAGCTGCCACCGCCGGTACTACAAACTTTCAAAATCTACAAATCCAAATACTTTTATACTTGTTGTCCGCAGCGGTGTATTAAATTTCACTTCTCCAATCTTACCAATTGTCGGAAGTGCTACGGACAACCTGATGGGTGGTGCACCTGTTTTCTGGACTCCTGCCGCTACAGATCGGATTGGTTTACAGATCCATTAGAGATTGATGAGGTCGCCCAGGAAGCACAAGAGTAGTCTTTCTACTCTTCAACTTTTTTAAAACTCCATTTGGATGACCTTGAGATTTCCCCCTCCACTTCCCCATATACCTAGAGTACACAGATCCTGGCAGTCAGTAACTCGGTGGCTGTCGTGGGGTGCGCATCGGTGTCGGCGCTCCGTTGTTAGGTTTTCAAGGTCACAGTAATATCAAATTGTTGGTGTTGTGCTGGTTCAAGGGCACCTGAGGGATAACCGATTCCCCATTTAGGCAGGGTCATGTCAGAAACTCGAGTTTAACTTGGCACTTTTGCCGTTTCTCGTCGAAAATTCGCTCCAAGTGGTCAAGGTCACGGGGACTCTGACTGAAACTTGGAGCGTAGTGCGAGAAACGGCAAAAGTGCCAAAAAATTTTAAGTTTCGGCGTGACCTTGACCTCAGTGGCGTCGGTGACGTCATTTTGATGACGTAAGGGGTGATGACGTCATCAGCACGTCATTTCTGTGACGTCGTGGGTGTGACGTCATCGAAATGACGTCATTGGTGATGACGTCATCGATGACGCAATCGATGACGTCATCGATGACGTCATCGGTGAGGTCATTGACCTCGATGACGTCATCCCTCAGGTGACCTTGAACTGAGCCAGCACCAACAATTTGACACTACTAGTAAGGAACCTTACTAAATATATTCGACAGCATGAATTATTTTTACACATACATAAAGTTAAACATGATTTAACTTTAACTTTTTGATTTTGATTTAACTTTCTTTTTTTTTGATCTGTGTGTGTTGACGCGCGTTCTTTTTCTTACTAAGGAGTAAGGAAGCTTCTTTACTCTGTGATACCATTTTAACGCAGCTACATCAGGTATCACATCATCTTCCTAAGTACCCAAATTTTATACACCTTATGCCTCCGATTGTTCTAAATATCTCCATCGTTTAAGTATGTTTAAAATAAGCTCTCTGATTTATTTTTCACAATTTTATTTCAAGAGCTTTGCAAAACAAGTTGAACTACTTTAACCGCATAGTGTTTAAGCTAAAAGCAACGTCTCTTATTTTTATTGATCACAAAGCACGCGGAGCCAGTTTACAGGGCCGCCAAAAGAATTTTTGGGGTCCGGGGCAGAGTTTCGGTGCGAGCCCCACCCTCCCCCCCCTACAACGATTGTAGGACGGAAGGTCCGAGGGTAATCCCTTCAATCGTGGATTGTACAAAAAAATGACAGGGGCGGACGGAAGGTCAAACCCCGGACCCTAATTAGTAAGCGGACCTAACGTCCGCCCTGTGAAAAGCAGATAGGCGGATTTAACACTGGTCACCGTAGCGCAAGCAACTTCTCTCCGTGGTTCACATAAAGTGTTCCGTGTTTTAGATTTCCATCGTCACAAAGGTATAGGCTTTTTATTTCTGACTAGTATTACAATACTGTGAAACTGAAAGAGTAATAATAGTGTATAGAGAGTGAAAATTTACTTTGAAAGTTAATTTTAAAGTAAAACAGTAAAAGTAAAATAAAGAGAGCCTCGGAAAGCATTGTTTTTTCTACATTTTGCTTGATTTGACAATACGTTTTTAAATTAAGATCAACTTGAACTCAAATCACTCCTTTAACAGCATGGCTTCGTTAGGACCTGGTTTATGGGCAGTTTTTAACTGTTTTTTTAACTGGTTATATATATATATATATATATATATATATATATATATATATATATATATATATATATATATATAATTTATATTATTTTGTTGAACGACCCATCGTAATCATAAAATAAACGGTATCAGTTAACTGACACATACTTTCTCCCAACAATATAAAAAAGGTGTTAAAAGCCTCAAAACATTAATGTCTTGATGGCTCAATCAGATAGCTAACAGCTGAGCAGCACGAGATTGACCCTACTCGCGTCTGACTTTTAACAACGTACTGCGTTTACCGCTAAACGAAAAATTGAATTTTCTCCGCAACCACTTGACATAGAGCAATAATTTAAATTACTGGATTATTTAGTTTTTTGAGCTTGATTTAATGGTCACAAGTAAAATTTATTTCAAAATAACAACTTTTTTGAAAATCCAAAAAATTGATTTTTGAAACACTTTTTACTCTATAACTTTTGAACGCGCATTTTCTCGGAAATGCGGGTGGTGTCATTTTATTCAGCATTTTATTCTTAATAAACCACAAAAGTTTAATCAAAATCGTTAGAGCCGTTTTTGAAAAATTTGGATTTTTCACGTTTTTTGAAGGTTTTTTGGGGTAAACTACCCTTAAAAATCAAAAATTCAAAAAAATGAAAAAAACGCCTGGAATTATTGTGGTTTTGGACCTACGTACCAAATTTCACCAAAATCGGACCATTGGGGCATTCTCTAGCTCTGTATACATCCAGACACACACACACACACACACACAGACATCACTCCGAAAACCACTTTTTTGGACTCAGGGGGAACCAAAATGGATAAATCCACCAACAACTCAAATTCGAAAATTTTGACGAAAACAATACTTTCTCCATATACTATGGTATAGGGGGAGAAAGTAAAATCTTTATGTAAATTGTTATTTTTTAATATGCCTCTAAAGTACAGTATGTTTTTTTTTTAATTTGATCCTCCTCCTGAATATCAGGGTGAGGGAGAGACGATTGGCATATTGAAATGTATTTAAAAAATAAGCTTGTGAAAAAATTTTACAGTACCAGATATTCTTTAACAACGTCCCATATACTTTTATAACGTTTTAATTACTATAATTTCTTTTCGGTATTTCGGTATGCGTCCCTTCCTCTTAGAATCTTAGAATCCCCAAAGGCTGAAGGTATCCGCAACATTCGCGGTAGACATGATATTCTTGTTCGGTGACCTTCGCAGAACACAGGATGTTCGGATTACATAACATTTGTACCATTTCGCGTAATAGGGCATTTTAGTTTTTACATTATGAAGGTGCCATGAAAATCAATGAACGATATTTGTGTACCAACTAGGTACGGTGGTTAATTATTGTAAGTTGCCGGCGGACTTTAACGCTCAATACGGATCGCAATGTCGGATTTTACACGATCAATACGGATCGCGATTTTTGGATCGTGATCGAGGATCACGATACGGATTGAGCGTGTAAAGTAGAATATTGGCGTGTGATCCATGAATCAAATATTTGACTTTATACACTCAATCCGTATCGTGATCCAGGATCACGATCAAAATATCGCAATCCATATTGACCGTGTAAGATCCGCCAATACATTTCGATCGTGATCATGGATCACGATACGGATTGAGTGTTTTAAGTCGAATATTGATGTTTGATCTATATTGACTGTGTAAGGTCAAGCACAGTAAACAATACTGTCAATATTTATCACGATCCAGAATAACATTAGGCCTATCCGTATTGAGCGTGTAAGGACCGCCACTGTTTTTTCAACACACTAAATCAATACACTATTACATGTTATTTCCCTACCCTCTGGATTTTGAACATGGTGATAATCAGAAATCATTCATGTTTTACGATTTAAGACTCTGTTCAGGAGATGTAATGGGTAGAACAAGTTTGTATTGCATTTTCACTTCAAAATTAATGTACAATCTTTCATAGTAGGCCTACAATATTTAACAAATGAAGACATCTATGTCCCTGTCAACCCTCGTCAAACAGTCTCAAACGGCGAACGCAGGGGCGGACGTTAGGTCCGGGCACGATCTGCCATTAGAGGTTTGACCTAGTGTCCGCCCCGTCAAAACAGGTAACAAATTTCCAGGTCATTTCTGAAGCCCGGACCTACTGTCCGGCTACCCCCTACAACACCGCACGGCCTATACCTTGCCCGCCGCCATTGTCAAACGAGTTACAATATAGCCTACACATTTCTATTTTCATTTCTTTGGATATTTATTTGGTATTAATGCACACTATCTGTTTTCGTCTCTTTAGTGACTCATAAAAATATGTTATTAAAATCATTGTAAGGTACAGATAATAAATGTACTATATTTAAGTATGTGAAATATTGTATCAAACCTGCACTTTGGCTGGGTCCGAGAGTTCTTATTGGAGAGCTACCACGTGGTTTTAGGCTGAAGTATTTTGAAATGGCTCAGCTTATAGGGAAAAATACAATTTTTTTAAAATGGGCTTTTTATTACATTATTTTGTTTACAACTGTATTAAACGTCTAATGAAATAATCCGAAGAAACCACATTCACTTCAATCGAACTCAGAAATATTCAGGAGTTGTAAACTTGTTTTTGGATCTAGTACAATACTTCGTGCACTGATGATAAGGGCGCACCACAACATTGCTTCCACAGGTGGACTTGTGGAACGAGCATGGTGTTGTATCTCTCCAATGGCGGCGTGCGGTGCCGCGGCGTCCGTTCACCGACACAGAGCTTCAAACCGCGGAGACTCATAAAGATTGATCACTACTCAGGTCATAGGCTATCCTTTGTTACGGTTTGAAGATTTTGACAGGTCTAAAAAATACATAAATTGTGTTACTACATAGGCTATGCAGCAGTAAAATTAGCTACCGTAAAAAAAGGGTCCCCTGTCTTTTGACCACAAATTGCCACAACACTGCTCTCCTCTATTTTTACAATCCACAGATTTTTTCCAGATCCACAGTTTTTGAATGTAAACAAATCAGAGGTTGAAATGAAAATTTCTTATCAAAAATATTTAAAAATTTTGCTATTTGAGCTAGTTACGCTAGCAATTGTCTAAACTGTCCTGAAATGGTGTAAATCATTATGTGGTTTATGTATTGTGGTGGGGCGGTGAGGTACCGCGAAAATTCGTATAGCCACGAACGTGTTAAATTAAAATGCATAGGTAATAAAATTCTGTTTTTAGCACTACCGTAACTGTCAACCAAATCTCTGGAATTTCTGACATTACATTTTTTTTTTTTTAATCCCCGTAGGAAATTAGAGGTAGGGGCAACTTTAGTTTTTTTTTTTTTTTTTTTTTTTTTTTTTTTTTTTTTTTTAATACAGTAGCAACCCACATCAAATAGCATTTTATTGTAAAAAAACCTTTCAAAATTAAAACACATGCCACAAACTGGACTTTAAAAGCCATTAAAAAATTGGCAGGCGATAAATCTCTGTATTAAAATCATATGGACAAAATAAAAATCAATAATTTCAGTCATACTCAACCCTTTGAGTTCGGGTTTGTGGTAAATTGCTCACATTATGAGGGTTTTTGAAATGATATATAGACCGAAGCATATGATTTTTTAGGACTTCGCCGACGAGAAGTTCTCAAGGAGAAGTCTTGAAAAATATTTAAAACCATATTGTAGGCCTGCATATATTTGTGATAAAAGGTCTTTAAAATAAGCTACTTTTTATGGGTTGCTGTTTGAAAAAACCAAGAGGGCGGAGCTTAAGCTCGGTAAAATTATTACTTTGGTTCTCACACAAACCTCGTTCGCTCTGCTTACTCACCCTCTTCCCTTTGAAGACGAGCTCGTTCGATTCGCTCACTCTCCAGGCTATGGGATGCTGCTCTTTGGTATAATTTTCCTAAGCCCCATAGATAAAGATGTTAGATGTAACACATTGGTTTATATCTACAGTTATCAGCTGATTTTAGTTCAATGTAAAAATCTCGATAAGGATAACATGGGAGCTTTGAAGGGCTCAGAGCGAAAACCGGATTTTCCCAGCTGGGACCAGCTCCAATCGATTTCTCGTGGCCAAAACCCCCATATTAAAAAAAATCCTTGGAGAGAGAAAAAATTTTGCCCACAGAGCTTGTGGCAGAGCTTGGATTATAAGATAATGTTACTCCACATCACTGACCCCTGATTGGGTTGAAAACACACAGAATTTGTCTATGACTTAACTTAAAAAATAAAACTTTGTTTCCATTTACACACTGCATATTATTTTCGGTTGGGTAAAAACATACAACTTCTTATATATTTTTGGCTGTGCGATATAACAACAAGACGGCATGATTCTAGTGAACTTGATGTATTTATACAAAATATTTTCACTGAATTTATCACATTGTCTTGATGTGTTTTGAATGAAATATTTTACACAAGGATGTAAGGATTTAATTTATACTATGTGTGATTAATTTAATTGCTTCCAAAGCTGATAAAATTACTTCCCTATTTTTCTCTAATGTATAGAATCATAAAACATGTGTCCAAATTCATATCAATATGTTTTAAATTAAGTTTACAAGTTTTTCTAAGCAATCAATAAATTAATCTAAAATACATACAGATTAAAATGATGACATAGACTGTTAGCCTGGACTGCATGTGATCAAAGTTATTTTATTTCAAGACTGAGCCATCTGTTTGGATGTATGTGTAAACAATTAACAAAATAATTGATATCTAATATTTAGAGATAATAATCAAAACAGTTGTTACAATTATTGGTAGGACTGATCTGCCAACCTGTTGGGGAGTTGGCATGACTGATCAGCCTGATCAAGTATTGTTGCATGTTGAAATATACCTGGCATGCAGTAGATTGTTGCTCCTTTTTTATAAATTTAAGAACATTTTGGAGTGTTGGGACTTTAATTGTGTAGTACCGATTGGCTTTGGAGCATCAGTGGTTTATTCCAATACCACGACAGACTCTGTAAGTCCATCTGTGTTGTGTATGTGTAAAACTAACCTCGACGAGTTTCCTGAGCGCCTTAAATATCATCGATGCAGCCCTAGTCCAGTAGTCCTAGAACGCGTGGAGATCACGAACTGCTGTTTTGAAGGCGCAACGTCCGAGCGTCGCGTCACCTGAGTATCGTCGCTCTGTCTGGGTCCAACAGTTGTGAACCTTCTTCAAAATAGGACTGTTTTATTTTTCTCTTTGTTATGTGAAATAATAAAACTTATTGTAGTAATCGTGATACTTTTTTGCATAAAATTATTTGTTGTTTTTTTATGCTAGGTCAAATAACATGGTTTTTACTCGTGCCTTCACAACAAACCATGGTAGTTGTGATTTAATTTTTGACAACATGTTAGCCGATAATCTCAATTTAGATAGTCAGACAGGGAACTTTGTATCAGATCTTTGTACGGTATTGAGTTTAGAAATTGTCGGTTAATAATCCAGACTGCCAGTTTGAGATACTTGGCCAAAATCTGGCACGTTTATTTAACAGCTTGATAAGTTAGCTGAAAAATAAATTAGCTTGAAGATTTGGTCTCAGAGCTAAATATAAAAATATCGGGGCTGGAAACTAGGTGTGAGGAGGAAAAGTCAAAAAGACGATTGGAACTTACTCATTTAATGTTCAAGAAGAGTTAAAAGATAAAATGAAACTGTAGAAAAATAAAACAATGTTCTAAAAACTAGACTAGTTGTTTACAGCAACTCTTTTGTTTTGATTTTAAACCCCATAAGACCAATGTTAAAACTTTTAGAATTTCAATTCAAGATTATAACAAGATAAGATTTTTCCTAACAAAGAGACATATATACATATTATTTTTATCCCAAAACTAAGTTATATTTGCAAAGTTTATTCATTGGCTACATCCATACATAGCCTGTGCAAACAACAGTTCCAGCGGCTGCCGCTGGACTCTGGGAATGTCCGATAAAAGTGAGAGAAGTTTTAGGTGAAAGATAAAAGTCGTGGACTATTTGATTGGTTTTTTTATACATATATTTTGAATCCTTATCGAGCTATAATGTTGTAAAGTTGATCAACTTTGAACCATCACAACTATATGGATTCAAAATATTAAACTGTTAATATAGGCCACAACTGTTAACTTGTAATATATGTCATATATTAAGACTTTTAATCGTTAACAGAGTATAATTGAAGCAATTTAATTTTTTAATATAATGGGTATTCTTTATTTGTCTATACGCTATTATAATGCATATGACATTTGAACACTTTTATTTATTAGCATGATACGTTTTGTTTGTGATCAGAAACGAAAAACAAAACTTCTACTACACTCAAAAATATATTTACACTTATACTGCAAAGAATACAGACGGTTAATGTATGACTTGATATATAAAGGCAATCGATTTCGACCGGACACACCGATCATCGGCTGGATACAAATTCGCCAGTGGTTGGAGGGTCGACGAAAAGATACAAATTCGCCAGGTCCCGATTACGCAGAAAAACGGGGCCGTCAAAACATTCAAATTCGCCAGTTCCAGGAATCCCCCGCAGCCCCTCGGCCGGCGCGCGGCATGTGGCGTGCGGCGCGCCCTTCACCGCTTTACCCCTTCATCATTTCCACCCATTTAGAATTATTATAAATGTAATATTTTTTTCACATCACTTTAAAGCACTATATATATAAGTGGTGATGCCAGTTTAATCGTAATAGATTTAATTGTGATAGATTCATTTGTTCTTATTGTACTCAAAATGTCAGATTTTTGTTCGATCTTTGTTTAAATCTATATCTATATCTATATCTATATCTATATCTATATCTATATCTATATCTATATATATATATATATATATATATATATATATATATATATATATATATATATATATATATATATATATTAGCGAATTTCCCTATAGGGAATACGCTATTACGGTAGTAGCCATGGTAAGACCTAAGTCCGGGACCACTTTACTTTTTCATTTTGAGGTCCCCAGAAGCCAAAAACACCGTTCGTTCATTTTCATATATATGTATGTATATATATATGGTACCGATAACTTTTGAAGCGGACCTCCGATTTTGATCAAATTTGGTATGAAGGTGTAAGACCAGGTCTATTTTCATGAGTTCGCGAACCAGCATTGTCGGGTTAAGGGAACGGGGTTTTATGGGGTTTTAAAGGGGTCAACAATGGGTTTTTGGCATATTTGGACCTAAATTTTCAAAATTCATCAATTTTAACTAAAACCATTTAAAAGAGCTTAAAAAACAAACAATTTAGTATTTTGAATCTTTAAAATAGCTTAACTGGTTATAGAGAAAATTCAAATCTAGGTTCCCATGTTATTCTTATGGGTAAATCTTCAAAAAGTTATATATCGCTTATTTATCAACATATCTTAATAAAAATTTTTATGAAGCTTCACTAGGTGGTGAGTAATTAAGATTTGATCAAAACCCCACATGGCAGCAAACCTACATGCTAAATCCCATGGTATTCTCATGGAAAATAAGTGTATAATGAGAGCAAGAGAGATGGAGATAGTAAGGTACCTGTTGCTAATCAGCTGATCAGCTGTCTTCTGCATATTTGTCAAATAAATTTGAAATGTTTATGTTTTGTTATTTGTGAACAAATCATTCCTTTTGCTTGGAAGCTTTGGATATGCAGTTTTATTGCTGTTAAAAATAGTCATTTATTGCAACATAAATATTAATATATAAATTATTAAATAAAAATAATTTACTCAGAAATATAATGCCATTAAATATATTATATTTCCTTGTAAAGATTATTAATTATATAAGATAGCCACAAAGTTCTTTGATGTTGAAACAAAAATTCTTTGGAAATTCGCTGAGTACGCAGGTCTGCTGCGACGGGGGTATATATATATAATACGTGATGCCCTTTTTTTGTTAACACTACTCCTCCCTTATTTCTGGACCAATTTTAAAGTTAGAGGTGTCAAAAGAATGGTCTCAGTTCGTAGTTTTGCAATAAGGTTTTAGATTTTGGATATTTTAATTCTGAAGCTCACGGGAAGCCCTCAAAGTTCATTTTTTGTCCATAAGATTAACATGGGGAACAATTTATATTGAATTGCTAAATAAAACAGCTGTTGATAGTTAAACAAACAAACACATATGTTAAAAGCGAAATAGAAGCAAATTGAACTGGTACTGAATAAACGGTATCAGTTAACTGACACATACTTTCTCCCAACAATATAAAAAAAGATTTAAAAGATTCAAACATTAATGTCTTCATGACTCAGTCTGATAGCTACCAGCTGAGCAGCGCTCATTTAACCCTACGCGCGTCTGTGACTTTTAACAACGTACTGCGTTTACCGCTAAACAAAAAATTGAATTTTCTCTGCAACCACTTGACATAGAGCAAAAATTAAAAATACTGGATTATTTAGTTTTTTAAACTTGATTTAATGGCGATAAGTAAAATTTATTTCAAAATAACAGCTATTTTGAAAATCCAAAAAATGGATTTTTGAAACACTTATTATGCCATAACTTTTGAACGCGCATTTTCTTGGAAATACGGATGGTGTCATTTTATTCACCATTTTAAGCTTAATAAACCACAAAATTTTAATCAAAATCGTTAGAGCCGTTTTTAAGAAATTTTGATTTTTCATGATTTTTGAGGGTTTTTGGGGGTAAAATACCCTTTAAAATAAAAAATTCAAAAAAATGAAAAAAAACGCCTGGAATTATCGTGAGTTTGGACCTACATACCAAATTTCACCAAAATCGGACCATTGGGGCTTTCTCTAGCTCTGTTTACATCCACACACACACACGGACACACACACACACACACATACACACAGACATCACTCTGAAAACCACTTTTTTGGACTCGGGGGGCACCAAAATAGATAAATCCACAAACAACTCAAATTCAAAAATTTTGACGAAAACAATACTTTCTCCATATACTATGGTATAGAGGGAGAAAGTAAAAATCAACACAATTAATTTCATACTTTAATACAAGGAGTGTCTAATCTGAGGTTTTAACATTTTCTCAAAATGTAGCAGGTAGATTTTGCTTGAAAGTTTTATTTACGCGTATTTGGGTACAAAAATGAGTTTTGTAACTTAACTCTAGAAAAATTCATATTTGTTTACGAAAACAGTTTTGGCAATTGAAATTTTTGACATGGTATTGAAACAATAATGAAAGGTAACAAATAAATATTAAAATAGAACACTAAATTTGTGTGCATGGGTTTTCAAACTGCTGTAAACTATAAGGAAAAGGGATAGTTCGTTGTAAGTGTAATAACATTTTGTTTACTATTATAGTATATACATGTTTTATGCAGAACGCTACACACATATTTAAAAAACCCCTGTGTAAAAGAGACAAAATTTAACAGTTTTTTACCTCCAGTATAGAAAACAAGCTTATTACAATTATGGTTTTTATAAAGAGAAATTTTAACCAAAATAAAAATGCTTATAGGCCTACGTAGACTAACTAAGGCCGGTTCCTACGTGGGCGACAGATGCGACGCGACGAGAGCGACAAATTTTCAAACAAATGTATAAGCATTGGTGCGTTCTTAGTGGGCGACAGGAGCGACAACAATTTACAATGTATAACGTTATGGCGATGCAAGCTTGTCGCTGGTGTCGCTCCCGTCGCTCTCGTCGCGTCGCATCTGTCGCCCACGTAGGAACCGGCCTAAATGCCTCGCCACGTAACTTGACGAATGAATTTTCACTACTATTCATTTAAAATGATTGGATAATCAGCTGTTCTATAAAAAATTGCATGTAACGTAAACTCGATGTTTTTGGAAAAGTAGGCCTACCCCCTCTCCTCCCATCACCCAACCCAGCTGTTTTTGGCCATTCGTCAACTTATGTGGCGTGACTTATAAAAACAAAATCGACCACACCAACAAAGATGTAGATTCTCTTAATTTTGTGATTTCCTTATTTAAATTTTTTAATGTCATGGAAAGTTAAGTTAAAGAGGATTTAGGCATAAATAGTAATACGGACTCATTCACTAATCACTATGTCATTGACTACCTCATACAGTAGTACAACAAAAACAGCCGCAGTGTGTGCTGCATAAATCATACAGGACCGGGGAGTAATGAAATGTTGATTTTTATTCTGTTGTCATTTACGTTTTATGTTTGATGAACTATGCGGATCCAACATCTGTGAATTTATTCTAAATTTTATAGGAGGGTTTAGACAAAGGCCCTAAGACATATTGGCAAAAGACGTAATCTTAGCTAATTTAGACCTGAAAGAACGAGCATCACATCTCAACACTATCACATTGGGAAGTTGGAGAATTGGTAATGAGGATCAATCGATGAAACACCAATAATGTTCCATCTGATCTTCCCTATAATGATTTTTTTTTCAAAGTAACTCTGTTCATTCCCATGGAGCAAAGTTTGATCACCATGTACATTAAGAAATGCAGCGCATTGCGCTGCACAGGCCCCCTAGTTAATTAGAATAGTTGCGTTTATCGTAATAAATATATTTCATAGAACTCAATTAGTACAGTAAAATAAGGAAAAAACAACCTTTAGATCGGCAACTGATGTGCATCTGTTAAATTTTCAAGAGACCTTCTTTGAAGCTTTAGAAAAGAGATTTGATGAGTCCCCAAAAATAATTTTGATTTACACCGATAAAATCACTTTTCAAAGTGGCGGATCTTTGATAATGGGATACAGTTTGAAAAAAACTTCCCTTTTCATTTTACGTGCATCTTTCAAATTTAAGCTATGGTACCAACGCCAATAATTGTCCAGGAATCAGCCCCTTGGCCGGCGCGCCGCATGCGGCGTGCGGCGCGAGGACGGGTGGATGACCCCGGCTCAAGTATGTAATACAAAAATAATCTTAGACAAAATAATTTTAAGAAAATTTTAAATCTAGTTCATAATTGTAATTAATTATATGATGTTATGTTTAAATGAAGTGTAGGGCGTAAGTAGTTGTTGCCATAGGAATGTTGTAAGGTATTATTACTCAAGCATCACCTACGAGTTAGTGAATTTTTATAGTAGTTTATGAAATGGTTGTATTATGAAAGAGTTTAAGCCACAAGTGAGATGTAAATTAGAGTAAGAGTGTTCAGAATATCTCACGGGAATCAATAGATTCGGAGGGCCATGGGTAATAAGTATTGACACCAAAATTGCAACGACACGTTCAGTAGTTTCGCCTCTAGACGAACGAAAACAACAGGCAGCTCGGGCAATGAAGGGGATGAGCCCGACCGGCCACATTCCTGGGTTCCCCGAGGGGCTGAGCATTAGTTCCTAGAACTGGCGAATTTGAATGTTTTGACGGCCCCGATTTTCTGCCTGTTTGGGACCTGGCGAATTTGTATCTTTTCGTCGACCCTCAAACCACTGGCGAATTTGTATCTGGCCCCGATCATCATCAGGCCCAAAGAGAATCCTCTCTTTCTGAGAATTCATTTGGTTCCGCGGCCAGCGGGTTCACCGGGTCGCCGCTAGAGTGCTCTAGTCAGTTCTCTTAGTTGACTCCGTCTCCAACACTCTGCAGCACTTACAATGTTATTTACAACATATTTACTTGATTTAAAACATTTTTTCCTGTTATATTTATCATGCATTTACAACCAGACGTCTTTGAAAGTAGCTCTCTTTGCGTACGTTGATTGTATTCTTATGCAACTCTTAACACAGTTATTTTAATAAGTGAAATAAAAATACGTTCCCGCATTTCCCGACACAAACATATGGACATTGCACTCTCAATGAAGCCAGCGACTTGACATGGCTATGTAACTTTGGCATTTAACTGTTTGGAAGGTCCGGCACGCCCGAGCTCCGGACCTAATTGGAACATACTTCTCATGTCTGTCCCCACGGAGAAGCATGTCTCACTTCTCTACGTTCAATCTTCCTAATTTACATTGCGATGAGGCAGCAATGCAATATGCGTGACATAAGTGCCCTGAGAGCATTCCACGTCCAGTGCTCGTCCGAGACTTCTTTTATCATTAGTGTAGTTATTTTACCTATAATCGAAGAAAAATATTCGTTGCGCTCAGTATAGTTTTTCTTTGATTATTAGATCATTTGTTTAAAGGTCGTTGTCGTAGGCTTAATGAGGTCTCAGCAATCGACCGTCGACAACTACCTGTCACCGTGACTGCATGTGTGACACCCTACCGCAGAATAATGAAACGTTAAATTGTAGCTTGTCTGATGTGATCCTACTAACGAAGAATTTGCGGACCAAGGACGGAAACCGCTGTTTTGCATGTAGTATGGTGAAATAGTTATTTGTGCTTCTAGGGACTAAAGCACACCTCTTTCTCCCTGAAGTGAAACTGTTGTCGCCCGAAGGCGAAGCCGAGAGCCACAATTTCCCTCAGGGAGAAAACGTACTTTAGTCCCTAGATGCACACAACATTTTTCCTCCACCTACACGAATAACAAATAACTAGGCCTATAACATTAATAATTTTACGTTCATATTATGATCTTTTGCTCCGACAAGCTGGATTAGTCATATTAACTTAATAAAACACACTCACTCATAAGGTAGGATATATTAATTTTATGGAACACAACAGAAAAACAAAACACAATTTAGGTCTGGTAAAGATTTTCTGGTAAAGATAAACCGTCTGACAGCGGAGGTCAATGGCCCGAAGTAGTTATTTATCAAATAATACAATTTCAAAACAAAAATGTAACAGGCCTTTTTTAATTAGTTTGTTTTTTGCTGTTTTGTATCTTCAAATAAATATAAGAAAAATTAATTCGAATCGGGTAATATTTAGTGTGGCTTCAGGTTATTTGAAATTTAGTTTTAGTATAGTATTTGAATATTTGACAGAGGTTATGATAAAAATCAATGTACTTTTATAGCCCAGTCAATGATGGGTAAATACCGGAACAAATTTGTAACAGTTTGAAACCTATACCATTCGATAGTACCCTCCTATATAAGGGGTCAAAACCCCAAAATTCCCCAAAAACCCCCTGGTGGCATTTCGCACAGCCCCCCTAAACCCCTAGTTGCATGAGTTTGTAAAAAACCCTTGTAGAATCGTTGCCAAAAGGACTAGCGTCCTAAATCTTTTTTTGTTGTATTCCTTATCAAATTGTCTACAGAAAGTGTCATTATACATTTTTAGCTAAAAGGTCACTCATTAGTCAGTTATTTACAGTATTAAAGTATTTTGTTTTTTAGGTCTAAGATGAAAATACGAAATAATTTGTAAAATTGCTTGGGAAAAAGTTATAGGAAATTTAATAACGAGTAAATTGATATATATAATATGGTACTATGGTACTGTACCTACGGTCACGAAAATCTTGTAACGGCCGTCCAAAGCGAGAGCGGTGCAGGTTGCGGGCCGGAGCTGGGGTCGCGCCGGCCACCGCGAGCCAACGACTGTTTCGCTCATCGTGCACCATATAGATATGAATAACTTTGACAGTGACGTTGAAAATAATTTATCTTATAGAAACGTATTATGAATATTTCTACCTTCATTCGGTCCATGTTTTATGACATTGCTTGTAAAAAAAGTGATATTCATAGTTTTTTTTTTTTTTTTTTTTTTTTTTTTTACCATATATTATAGTTTAGGAATTTTGAACCTTTTATGGTGCGTTATATCGGGTATTAATGATTTTCTGCAAGGTTGTATAAAATAATTAAACTTAGTGATTTCAACAATTTTTTGCACTCGGGTATAACACCCGAGCAATGGCATGAAGCCATTCTTCTAAGCTTATGGTTCATGTCGTACGTTCTATACGCATCATGGAAAAAAATATGGAAAACCTTAACACTTCCTACATTGTTTACTTTTTTTTGTAATTTTTATTTGTAAGGACGATTTTTCCGAAAAAAGGTGTTCTAAAAACTACTTGTATTACACTACAATTGTAATTCCCTACAATTTAAAACCTCAATAATTGAAGTACAGTAAATAATAAGTAGTTTTCTTCTTAGGCCTACACTAATTCAGAGTTAGTATTATTCTCCAGGAAAATTAAGGTTTTAATTTTTATCCATCAGGATCAGCTAATTGAGTACTATTCATTGTTTGAAGCAAGTCCTGAACAATTATAAATTTTAATTTTTGTCTCTAATTTTTTATATTACTAACACTATTTTTTATATGTTAATAGACCCATTTCAATGCATGTATCCATTTAATTTAAAATATAAGCAAATTCCAAAACAAATATCAGCTTTAAATAAGCAATTAAAAATAATCAGGTCGGTAAATCTATACCTGCGGTTTTTTGTATTAAAGGGACCAAAAGTCATTATTTTCCATTTTTCATAACTTAGTTATTGAAACTTCACAATGTCATTTGAAACAGCTTATATAACAAATATTTTAGTGATTTGAAATTTGTAATAGGTTATTTGGTGGCAGAGAAAATTTAAAAATATACTATACAAAAAAACATGTTTATTTTATGGGAAATATCGAAACCTCATCTTGCTTATTTTTCATATATCTTTATAAAACTTAGTATGCACATTCATACAGTTAAGGATAGTTATTATTACCTCCAAAATTCACTTCACAGTAATCCTACGTAAAACACAGTTAGTATTCTTTTTTTTATAAATTGCAGCATCATTTTATCAAGGTTGGTGAGTAGTTGTATCTTTTGGGTACCATATATAATGTTTATTTTTCACTAGTCTATTGCCATAGCAATATATCATACTCGTTACAGAATGCCTGTGTACTAACAAAAATTATACATAATCATGAAGTTTATAAAAATCACATAGGTCTACGTTTAGGCCTACTACTTACGTAGTAATATTTAGAATTGCTGTGACTAGACCATTTCGGACAAATAACATTTAATCCTAAATATTTGTAAGTCCATACTAAGTTGAGTGAAGATGTATGTGTACAAAAGTAGCAAGATAATGGGATTTACCGGTAATTATTTATAATCAAATAAACATATTTTAAATTGTGTTTTATTAGTTTTATATGCATCCAGATAAGCTATTTCAAGAATTCAAAGCACTTAATTATTTATTTTTATGAGCTCTTTCAAATGGTTTGAACTGAAAGGATGAAGTTTTAATAAGTGTAAGGTATTTAAAATACTTTTTTGATTGATTAACAGATTATATTTTAAACTGGCATACCAAATTTTATCAAAATCACCCGTTTGTTAGGGGGATGTTTTGAAATTTTAAATTTAATGGATAAGCTAGCTAATAGCCCGTAAAAACTACGGCTAATCTATAAGACTTGATATGTATAAAAATTATATAAATGTGAAGTATTATAATTTTTATTGGTCACAAAGTTCCCTTAAAATTCTGAGAAGGTATTAATCTGAAACAAAATTTGTACCATTTTTTTATCAAACGTTAAGTGTCTACAGTAAGCGTTTCAGTTTACTGAATACAAGTCAATATGACTATCCCAAATTCTAAACCCATCGCAGACCTTTTCTTCATGACTCATTGTAGTCTTAAGAAAAAATCCATTAGCTAACTTCATCCTATGCATCATGTTTAAGGTGGGCATTTTCTAAATAATATGCCACAAATTCGATCTCAAGAGGTCAAATATGTCACAAGTTATTGCATTTGATAGTTTCAGCAATATGATTTTCATGTGAAGTTTGAACGCCTGCCATATTCCGGATCGTTCATCCATTTGAGGTCAATTTTGCAGTATTAAAATCGACTAATGTTTTTTAAAATGTACAAATCAACCTATCCTTACATTTAAAATTTTCTACTAACTCCTAGTGGGCCAAACTCAGTGGCCTTGAACTGTTAATGGTTGCTTGAAACCTGTACTTAATAATTTTTTGAATGTGAATGAAGTATCAATGAGTTTTATAATGTATATAATGAATGCCACACTGCCTCCTGTTATCTTAAAAAACTAAACAGTAAAAATAGAAGAAGGAATGAATGGGCAAGTGACGGTCTTATTGATTTGATTAATCACAAGAACTACCTTTTCAAACTGTATTCTAGGAATAGAGAAAATGTAGAGTTAAGTACTGAGTATAAAAACATTTCTAAGTTGGTTACATGACAAATTAGGCAAGCTAAGCTTTTCTTCACTTGTAGAAAGGTGTATTGGAGATTCTAAGGGGTATTGGAATGTGATAAGGAAAATTGTAAAAAGTAAGAAAAGGTCTTTAAAAAACATTAAGATAGGAGATGTAGTGATTCAAGTTAGTGAGAATGAAAGTACTGTAGTGAATTCTTGCAATGAATACTTCACTAATGTAATAGCAAAACTAAGAAACAATGAATTTGGTAGTGATTTGTTTGTTTAAAGCCAGGTTCAGAGTAATGTGGTTCTGAGAGAATTTGCTTGTAAAGAGGTAGAGATTATGAGTATTATTAAATCAATGAAAAGTAAGAATAGTTCTGGTATTGATGGAATTGATATTAATGTAATTAAGAGAAATTTTGATGTTTTTGTACCGTTTATATGTCACATTTTTAGAAAATCACTCGATCAAGGTGTAATGCCAGATTTTTTTAAAGTAGCATCTGTTGTTCCCATTTTTAAGTCAGGTGACCCATTGGAAATGTCGTCGTATTGACCTATCTCTGTAATTAGTACCTTAGCTATTAGATATTAGTAAAAGATAATTTAATTTTGTACTTTGAAGACATGCCATTATTTTCAAACAACCAGTATGGGTTTTTACCAGGTAGGGGCACTGATTTGGAAGTTCAAAAGCACATAGATCAGTGTTTCTCAACCGGTGGTACGCGAGAGCATTTCAGGTGGTACGCGAAAGACAAAGGAGAAAAAAATTAAACACACGAAAAATAAAAAGAAAACTTAATGTTGAAAGCCGTTTTGGTCAGCTCAGTTCTGCGTTACAACGCTTTTACACATAATTTGAGAGACTCCAATAGGTAGACCTAGCTTTACCTCTTCCTTACTTAAGAAATTTCGTACCAACTAAACAAATTAAATTATTTTAAGATAAGACTCCCTTTTCCTAGCATATATAATTTTGTGTCCAGTAGCCGTCTGAACCCTTGAATTATTCCTATTTTAAGTTCTTGTATTTACCTTGTACTATTTGAAGTTCAAGACATGCCCCGCATTAACAATGAAATGCGAGGGAAAATTAATTTGGTCATATCCACGGAGAATATGAAGTTCATCTCTTGGTAACCCTGGAACACATTCTTTGTATTCCAACGAGGATGAACCAACCTCATCGGTAATTGGTGTAGTTCGGTAAAGCAAAAAGCCAGTCAAGTCAAAATGGTTTGTCCCGTGACCGTCATTTGTTTATGTGTAAAATAGTCCTGGATATTAATCAGTCTCCTGAAAGGGACTATTTCCTGAGCAAGAAATAACAGCAAGTTTCCCATTAACAACCTCTTTAGCTGTTAATATTATTTATTAGTTTGGTAATTTTGAATTTTTATTGTTTTAGTTACTTTTGTAGAAATGCTAAATGACCTTTTTCGCTTTAAGTGTGTATTTGAAACACTTTGTTTCAATTGTATTGTAGGCCCTAAAGTCTGCAGCTAGCAAATTTTAGTTTCAAAGTGGAAAACATAATATAGGCCTATTTATACTATTACGTTAATTAACAATCACAGTAACATTTGTATAGCTTCAAAATAAAATGTTCATCTCCATTTATGTTTTTTTCCCATTAAAAAAGAACTTTTTTAATAATTGTTTTAAATGTGAGTTTCATTTTTTTCAGACTACTAACCAAAGGCTTATAATGAAATATATTAAAAGGAAAATAATAACCTAGGCTCTCTCCGGCTGTATTTGTAAGACAAAGGTTGGGGGGAGGGGGTATGTATGAGTTTGGGTGGTACGCCAAAAAACTTAAAAGCCTCCACCAAAAGGTTGGGAAACACTGACATAGATAGTATAGTAAGATCTAAGAAAAGCAATAAGTATACAATAGCAGTTTATTTAGATTTCCAGAAAGCTTTTGATGTGTTAGATATAGATATTTTGATAAACAAATTTAGAGGTTTTGGTATAGGAGGAAGAGCACTGTCTTGGCTAGAATCCTTTTGTAGAGGAAGGAAACAAGTGGTTAAAGTAAATAACACCTTAGGTAATGTTTTAGAGTTGCAGTATGGAACCGCACAGGGCGGGGCTCTTGGTCCTGTATGTTTTTTGATATATATATTAATGGCTTGTTAAATTTGGAATTAAACTCAGATGTATTCACTTATGAGAAGGATACAGCGATTGTGTGTTTGGCATTTGACAGACACTCTCTAAAGGTAAAAATAAATAGTGATTTAGTAAAGATTTCGATTACAGACTGGTTAATAAAAAATAAATTGTTAATTAATTCAGCTAAATCTAAATATGTTGCATTCTTTGATTTTGGTGAAAGCAAAGCTACCTTGCAAAATTATTTCAATATATTATGTCATAATGTATTTATGATTGTACTTGTAAATCGATTGATACTGTTGAGAATGTGAAATACTCAGGTTTATTTATTGATCATTGGCTTAAATGGAACCAGCATGTAGTGTATTTATCAAAGAAATTGCGTAAGGTAAACTTTGCATTGTACCACTTTAGAAACTGCTTGAGAAGTGAATATCTGAAACAATATTGTACCTGTCATGGTTTGAGCCCCTGTTGCGGTATAGAATCATCCATTACGGAGGGACTTTCCCCACCATTTTAAAACCTGTTACAATGTGTCAGAGGCATGTTTTGAATATAATTTATCATGTTAAACGTAACGATAGAGTAAGTCATGTTTTTTTCAGAGGATAAAATATTAACATTTAGTCAATTGCACAAATATAGCAATATTATGTATGATTATAAGTATCAAAATAATTTGTGGTATAGATAGATATACAGATTGACACATTCGGCGCAGTACCATTTACTTGAGGTTCCATTTTTTACAAGAGAAACAAGTAGAAATCAGTTTTGTTCTGTAGGCCCTCAGAATTTTAATTGTTTTGTTAAAACTTATGGTAGTACAGTGTACTATGAAAAAAGAGTGAATAAAAAAGCTATTGAGTTTGTCTCTACAAATATTTAAATACAAATGTTTAACAAATATATACATGTTTAGTCTGCACATAATTTTAATACTTAACTGTTATTGGATTTACTGCTTGTTATTTATGTTGTCTATTTTTTTGCCTGTCCTTAATTGATTGCTTATATGCTTCCTGTATGTTTTGTTGGCTGCATGTATTTAACTATTTATTTATGTTGCACTATGTAAAAATGTATTGCTTGTTACATGTAATGTTTAATTTATTGTAAAGTTTGTATTTATGAATAAGACTTTGGGTACTGCATGAAGATTTTCACTACAACAAACAAGTGAATGTAATAACAGCCTGCTAGTCAAAAACTTATATAATTGGAATGTTTAGTGTCTAATTGTCATACTCCACACACGCTCTACTGAGCGCATGGAGTGTTTTTTATTATTATTTTTATTAAATATTTATTATTATTTTTTTTAGAATAAATGATTTGATTACCGATTACTGAATTTAAAATTTAGTAGTGAAAACGACTTTACAAGGATGGGTGTGTTAAGTTGGTAATTTTAATGGATAAATGCCATAAGTTCAACATTACAACACATTCCAACTACTTAAATCCTCGGAAATAAAATAACTATAGAAATATTGTTTTATCTTGTTCTTTCTCTCGAAAAAAATTAAACTCATCACCACCAATTTCTTTTGTCACATGCAAATCAGTTGACGAACTCTCCTTCCAGACTGGTCTCTTTTGAAGAAGGGTGTGGATATCATAGAACTCTATGGGTCATAGAGCATGGTGTTGTTTATAGTTCTAAATGGCGGATGTCCGAGATGACGGAACCCCGGCACCGGGCAGGGCCGACTTATATACAAAGGCTTGAGCCTATAGCGGCAAAATTTTGGGGGAGGCACTTTATCAATTTACTAAAAATTGAAAATAATTTTACTGCTCTAAAACAGAAACTTCTTTAAGCTAATCTTTCTAATTTAAAGTGTATTAATTTGAGGAAATGGAAATATGTTTATTTCTTTTCATACGAGTTTACTCCACATAACTTTGTAGCACATTTTTCATGTAGGGTAATCGTTGTAACGACACTCACAGTTTGTAAGGCCCAGAAAGAGGGAACTACACTAGGGCTCCCAGTGTTTACATTAGTAACTAGTGATTTCCTTTTAAACATGTTAATTATTTTACGAATACATTGGCCAGAAAATAATGACCACAAACATATGGTAATTTAGTTATATCATGCAAAATATTTATTATCATGTAATAACTGTATTCATACCTTGTGATTTTTGTACAAATTTATGTAGTATTATAATATGTAAAGTGGCTTTGCCATTGAAATGAATAAATGAAATGGTTTTGATTTTATAATAACCTCCCTCATGAAAAATGTGATTTTTTATGAACAGAACGAAAAATTTACATCTTGGCAGACGGAGCTGCCAATAACCAACTTCCACCAATATCAGAATCCAATTCAGTAAGAAATGGTAGTTGTGTTGTGAGTCTACACACCAGGAACCACTAAAATCATCAGACCCGGTCTTTTCACATTTGAGTGTCGCAACTGCATGATAATGTTAGACTGTGACTCTATATCACAAGAAACTTTTCAAACTTCTATTGTTTTTGTTTCGGTAAAAAAATTGTCAAACAGTGATAACAGTTTAGCTTTGGGATGAAATTATTGTGTACGCAACTATCTGTGGTGTCATTTTAGTTTTAATCAAGTTTTATTTTAAGACAGATAATTCGTTTATACGGCTTCCAGCAAGCCGTACTTTTGCCATTTCTATAGCTCTAATGTTCCAAATGGTGAATCGTATTTGCTATGATTATGGTCGTATTGTTTATTTTCTCAAAAGTTTTACGTTTACTTACACACATAAAGTTGTACGTCTATGAAAATTTACTAACTCAATTTGCTTCAATTCAATTTTCATTTTTAATAATCTTTTTACTTTATAGTTTGATTGAGTGGAGTGCAAAAATAAAATAAAAAATAAATATATGGATAAAATTGAAGTTTGGTCACGATTGTATTGTAGTAATTATGCGTACATTGGCCATTTGATAAGATAAACTAAGACATACCACTATGTTAGCTAAAACAAAAAAAATATAATAATTATAATTAATTGTGCTGATAAAAAAAAAATGGCTTGAAGACGAAAGTGAAAGTTAAGGTTGGACTATGTACTTGTTTGCCTTGCTTTGCCTGGACTTACAGTTTTCTGTTTCCATTTGACATTCCCAAACCAATAAATATGAAGCTTCCATTCGTATCACACGCACGCACACACAATCAAACATCATCCACACGCCGGCACACACAATCAAACATCATTCACACGCACCCACATATATACACATTTATGTGTGCTATCCACACTCATACAACCACGGAGACAGATATCCACAGGCTTTCATTCAACACTTCATACATTCTTCACTAACAAACACAAGAGAAAACATCCTTTTGGTCACCACCTTTCATATCGGCCATTCACACTTCCGTTCAATGATTAATAGGGGGAAAAATTTATGACGAGCACAGAGCCGATCACGCCCCGTCGCTGCAGCTCCGACCCCAGCACGATGCCCTCGGCTGAGTCATAGACGTTGTGATGACATTAGCAGCATCACTCCCAATTTCAATGAGCCATCTCACCACTTTCTTCTTATATGTATCAACACTGCACAATTCAGTACGTAAATCTAATGGGATATTTTTAAACATAATGTGTATTAAATAAAGTGAATTTGAGTGATTTGATGACTTAAAAAGACAAGGTATAAGAGTTCCAATGTTTGTTCTATGTCTTGTTGATAAGGATGCCCAGTCATTTCCAACATTGTAAAATTAAGTTTAAAACCATATAACAGTGAAGACTTAATGAAAAGTTGTCTAATGCTTAGTACCTGGAATAAGACAAACAGTATCTCGGTTGAATATCAAATTGGTTTCTGAAGCGCGGCCTTTATTATTAATTTTTGAGTGATTTGTAATAGATAAATTTTTGTGACCGAGGACCCGCCCCAGACCAAAATCCAGTACTGCAAAGCGGATAGAAGTTAGGCATAATAGACCATTTTCAATTTATTAACGTCAAGAATACGAGGGAGGATATGAAATAGTTAGGTGCATTTCCTCAATTTATTATTAGAAAATTTAATGTTGTTTACCCTAGACAGTCTGTTGTAAAAAATAACACATATGTATGTATATTTTGAAACAAGTTCGATTAATGGGAATTGGGCTGCACGTCGAGCTGCGCCGAAGATCAGGACATTCCACAGCGGATTACTTTCGACCTTCAGAGGGGCTGAGTTGAGCTGGTCAGTCGGGTGGCCTGTCCCCCATGTTTTTGTCAATTAAATTAATATTTACGTCTCCTATAAACATCGTATTACGGGTAAACTGTTGAATGAGGTTTTCTAATTCATTAATAAAATCATTTTCTCTAAATTCATGTAACCTATATATGCAGCATAGAGTAAAATAAAGGCCTTTTAGTTTAACGTCAAAAGTTAATGCATCAGCTGTTCTCATGCTGTGAAAACTACACTGATTGACACAAATTTTGTAGGCTTCGGAGTGTGAGATATGAGCATACTATAGGTTGGTACCACTGCTAATAAAAACTGAACGTTTTGCCGTTGTGGGAATTATAAAGTCCCGATCGCCCCTCGACGACTACGTGTCGCCCCTGCCACCAAATTAGCTGGATTTTGCAGTAAAAGACCCTTAAATTTCGGATCTATTTGTTGGTTTATTTGGGCGTGCATCATTTGCGCAGAATACGGAGAGCCAGGTAGAAGGGATGCGTGTTTCGCACAGTGAGCTCTCAGGTATATGCATCGTTTGCGCAGTGCAAGGTGGTGGAAGCAGCATTTTTTTGATTTGCAAAGTTATTGAAATCTCATGTCTGTGTAAATGGTCTTTTGGACGAATAAACGTGTTTGGCATAAGACATTTAAGTTAAAAAATTAGCAAAACAATATTCAACAGAACATAAATAATGCCAAATAATCGGACACAATATCGGATTTCATGTTTACCATTTGTAGTTTGTTTCTATTGCAACAGTGAATTTTATGAGTGGTTTTATTCCGAGGAGTTAGTATAGGAGAGGCTGCTATCTACTGTTAGAATAGAGGCAAATTTGCCATAGAAACAATTCATGCAAAACATTTCAGTCTGAGCAATTACAGTAATACAATCCTCACCAACTACACACGATACCACTATGTATTCAGTGGTATCTGTGGGGGACGACTGTTTGCGAATTGTTGTTGGCAGGCTGAGGCTACCTGGACGGGACAGTGCGCAAATGATGCAAGGGGGTTAGGCGACCCTTCGAAATATTTTACAGAAGGATTAAAAAGTGCGCAAATGATGAACGACCGTTTATTTAGCTTTTTTTGTACGTGAACCTCAATATTGGTCAAATTAAAATATTTTATATACTATTGTATTACCTTTGACTATATACACTAAAGTGAATATGGACTTCTCATAGTACAGGCATGTTTGAAACCTATTTACATTGGTGAGATCTTCTGCGGTGTACTTGAAGTACAAGTGACACATGATAGGTAAATCAGTATTACAATTCTTCTTAACCAAGTATGAAAAACATTCATAACTGAAGGTTATGTTTATGTTGTGGTAAAATGTGTTTGCAGCAATGTAAATCCAGCTAAATTATTAAAAAATCGATAAGCCATTTCGCTTATTTTCTAAATGGCTAATTGGCTTATTCTCTAAATTAGCTCCCTGGTACACTATCCTTTCAAATTTCTTAAAAAGCATTGGATGTGAAATCTATTCTAGTTAGTGTACATAGTGTACCATTATATAGTGTAATGGTATTACTTATTTTGATGTCTGGTTTCTTGTATTAAAAATTACTAGTATACGTGTTGTGTTAGACAAATGAAAAAAACTGGACCAGTAAAGGACAAACAGGGGTGATTAAGTAGTTTGTTTGATACACACACACACACACACACACACACACACACACACACACACACACACACACACATATATATAAGTGAATATTTTTAAAAAGGCCAAAAATTTCTAGACGTACATTTATTCGTAATGTTTTGGCACAGCCTTCATCAGACGTCTTAAACTACATTTTTTACAATTACAAAACATACAATTATTAAACTTACAACTAACTTACTAAACTTACAAAACCAAACTTACACAACTAAACTTACATAACTAAACTTACAAAACTTACGAAACTAAACTTACACAACTAGGTTTTCATTTTCTGAAATGAGTATGCCTGATTTCCTAATTAATTAAGGTTCCTATTTAAAACAAATAAAATATTTTTTCCTTAGTGGTTCTTAAGTATGACATATTCAGGTGGGATCTCAACCTTGTTCAAATTTTTCTGAGGAAACCCACTTATTTTCGGCATTAACTCTGGTGCCATCAGAAATTGACAGTGTAAATTTTAATATTACTGGAAGGTTAATGGTTATGGAATCCCTACTAAAGGATGACCAAGATTGTCAACTACAATTTTTTTGGATAGCTTGTCCATAGGGTTATTCAAGTTGTTTATTTTTTCTTTCATTACCTATTTTCAGCTTTTTAACTTGCCCAGGATGTATGTTATCTTCTTGATGGGTTGCTTGAGGCAATTATTCATTTCCTTTTTAACTCTTTTTGCAATAAGGAGGGAGATTCTTCACTCAAAAAAAATCACAAATATAATTATTCTCATCACCATCAACCAGAAGCCCATTCAATACCCATTCTTTTAGATCGGTTGTACATTCCTCATCCTCTAGTAGTTCTATGTCTACCACAAAAATTGAAAAACTGCCAGCCTACCACGCAGGCTGCAAAAGAATCACATCTTTTGCTATCCTGACACTTAAGAGTTGCTTGTGCTCTGAGTGTGTTATAAAATACATCACGAAGATCAGAGTTCTTCCATAGCTCCATAGCTTCCATAGGTCAACGGTTAGGGTCCTTTGAAGTGGAGCGCCTTAGAACTTCATGAACTTGACAACTTGACCCCCGGCAAGTGTGCCGGGACGGCAGCGGCCTGGGGCAGGGGTGCCGGGTGCCATTAATGATGCCCTTACATTATTAAACTTACAACTAACTTACTAAACTTACAAAACTAAACTTACACAACTAAACTTACAACTAACTTACTAAACTTACAAAACTAAACTTACACAACTAAACTTACAAAACTTACTAAACTTACGAAACTAAACTTACACAACTAGGCCTAAACTTACAAAACTTACAATTACAATTACAAAACTACATTTTTTTGACGTCTAAACACTACATTTTTTACATGTCTTACACAAACAAAATTAAAAATCAATAATCTTAATAACTAAACAAATAAATAACATACATAAATATATAAATTTAGATATAAATGTATATAAATTAATTTATCTATTTATGTGAATGTATAATTTATTTATATACTTTATTTACATCAAACCTATTTACATAACACTACTGTACAATTTAGAAATGAACTCATAAACCTTTTGTAGCTGGGTGCATCTTTGCCAGATAACAAGACTGACTACAAATAGATAGCTTTTCAAACGGTCCACTCAAAGGCTGGAAGGAAGCAAGCGGTACACATCTTCTATTGCCTTGGTCCACAAAACATACATTCACTTGTTTATCCCTACCAGCCTAGTCCAGCACTTCTGCCCTCTACCAATGATTATCTTCCGCCCACTTGCAATCGGAGAACTTTTCCAACTTATTTCTGGCGTCTCGCTATGATTCATTCTTTTCACTGCTTGAATAGAACATGTCTTCATAAAGTTTGTCAAAATATTTGTTGTTTTGGTTTACGAAGTGAATGTAGAACTCCGATGGGCTCTCCATATGGTATATCATCTAAAGGAGGTTTTCATTTTCTGAAATGAGTATGCCTGATTTCCAACTCTGGCAGAAGCCTATTCAATACCCATTCTTTTAGGTCAGTTGTACATTCCTCATCTTCTAGTAGTTCTATTTCTCCCACAAAAATTGAAAAACTGCCAGCCTACCACGCAGGCTGCAAAAGAATCACATCTTTTGCTATCCTGACATTTAAGAGTTGCTTCTGCTCTGAGTGTGTAAAATTAATATATAATAAAATACTAAAATAAATAATACTATAAATAATACTTAATAATAAATTACATTACGAAGATCAGAGTTCTTCCTTAGAACTTCATGAACTTGACAACTTGACCCCCGGCAAGGGTGCCGGGGCGGCAGCGGCCTGGGGCAGGGGTGCCGGTGGAATTACGACCTGTAAAAAATGAGATATATTCGTTCTCCTTTATTAGGAAGGGTTAATTGTTCTCATTGATGATAAGAAACTTATTTATTTGTCATAAAAATATACAAATAGCATTGAGAAATCTACAACTGAACATAAAGTTTTAAACATACAACAAGCAGTAATTAATATAAAAATACAAAGTAAAAATACTAACTAACTAATAATTGTTTTGTGTGTTTAAATCTAATTTTCTCCTGGGAAAGTTCAGTTCACCTCTGTTTATTTTTGTAATCTATGAAGGCAATGCAATTAAAAAGTTTTACAATGCTGTAAAAAGACTTGTCTCAATGTACATGTAATTTATCATTACCCTTAAATTGAAATAAATTTAAAGTTTTTATGTCAAATGTAAGGCTTCCATAGATGTGGGATAAATCTCAGTTATTTATTTGTTAGTGTTGGTGGGATGAAGTTTGTGTTTAATCTTTTTTGTGGATAAATATAATAAAACTGTGTGTTTAAAAATTGTCTACTCTAAAATTGTGGCCAACCGGTGTATTTTTCATCATTCTTAAAATTTTGTTCTGATATCATAAAATTGTGATTTTCTCAAAATACAAGAACTTATTTAGAGCAGGTATTAACATTTCCGGAGTCTTGATGGGACTCTAAATAAAAAGTTTAGTAAAAAGTAACAAAATTAATAACAAGTTAATTTTTTTTTATTTTTTAGCGAATTTCCCTATAGGGAATACGCTATTACGGTAGTAGCCATGGTAAGGCCTAAGCCCGGGACCACTTTACTTTTTCATTTTGAGGTCCCCAGAAGCCAAAAACACTATTCGTTCATTTTCATATATATGTATATATATATATATATATATATATATATATATATATATATATATATATATATATCTATGTGTCCGTGGTACTGATAACTTTTGAAGAGGACCTCTGATTTTGATGAAATTTGGTATGGAGGTGTAAGACCAGGTCTATTTTCATGAGTTCGCGAACCAGCATTGTCAGGTTATGGGAACGGGGTTTTATGGATTTTCAAAGGGGTCAAAAATGGGTTTTTGGCATTTTTGGACCTTAATTTTTTAAATTCATCAATTTTAACCGAAACCATTTAAAAGAGCTTAAAAAAACAAACAATTTGGTATTTTGAATTTTTATCATAGCATAACTGGTTACGGGGCAAATCCAAAAATGTGTTTTCCATGTTATTCTTATGGGAAATCAAGAAAACCCTATATCTTGCTTATTTATTGACATAACTTATTCAAATTTGGTATGTACATTATCTATATAAGAATTAACTTATACTTGCATACAAAACCCATATGGCGGCAAACCTACATACTCACCTCTATGGGGTTTATGGGGAAAATAAAAAATTGCCAGAGCTTGACACAATTTTTTGTTTACATTCACCAATTATTGATTGACTTAGATTTTCTAACAACACCCAATGGCAGCAAACCTACATACTCGATCCTATGGTGTTTTTATGGGGAAAGTAAATAATCTGAAATTCCATTGGAAATTCGCTGAGTACGCAGGTCTGCTGCGACGGGGGTGTATTTTATATTTTAACTACAGTGAATATGCAAGGAATAAATTGACTCATTTTCTAAAACATATTGTTAAACTAATGATCTGTGAATGATTTTTTTTTAATTTTTTTTGGCTTACTTACCTAGATTACTTTTAACATTATTACTTTGTCATTTCCAATTTATTCATGGTGAATAAGCCTCCAGAACTGAATAGATTAACAAAAGTGGTTTACGAAACCTGTTCCATCTCAGTTTCTCCTCAATCCTTTGGTGGATGACCCGGGTTTCCACCCTCCTCAACGGGCCATAGTCATGTCCTAATACAGGGATATAAAAGATATGCAAGATGGATTTTTTAGATCCCCGTATTACGATATAACTATGGCCTGCTAAGGAGGGCGGAAACCCGGGTCATCAATCAATTCAATTCAATTCAAACTTACTTTATTCATCAGTATATACAAAATATACAAGAATGGTGTCATATAGTTTTAAAACTATCTTTATTCCTAATTAAACTAAAATATTGATGTTAGTTAAAAACATTTTCAGTTTTTTCCTAAATGCAGATTGACTGTCAGAGGACTTTATATCTTGTGGGAGTTTATTATAAAATTTGGAACCTACCCTACATATGTTGGTTTTTTTTATATAATTCCAGTCTATGAGAATTTAGGGCAATTTCCCCACGGGTCCTTGTGTTGTAATTATGATTATCACCAACAAATTTCAAGTAGTCAAATTTGTTTTGCAGTGATACAATAGTTTCAAAATTATAAAGCCCATATACAGTCATTATTTTCAGTGATGAAAAATGTTCTTTTACTGAGGTTCTCGGTTTTAGATTTAAAATTATTCTTTTGCTTTCTTTTGTAATTTTAAAATTGTATCCAGATTGATAATAGATGTAGCCCCATAGAGAGATATAACAAACAAAATAATAGAATGAATATATGCAAATTAGACTGTCTTTAAAGAGTCAATGTCAAAAACTTTTTTAATCTTGACAAGGCTGGATGATACTTACACGCTGATAATTACATGCTGGATGATATTTTAAAGATCACCTTTTCAGAATGTAGATTCCAAGAGAGGTTTTTATCCATTTCGAATCCCAAAAATTTGATGTGATCTACTTCACTCAAATATTTTGTTTGTTAATTTTGATTGTTGGAGCAATGGTGTTATTTGATTGGTGAGTCTTGAAATTAATGAATTTTGTCTTTTTTGGATTGAGTAACAACTGCTTTTCACTGAAATATTTTGTCAATAAAAGTAAGTCTGATTGAGATTTTAATTCTAATTCATTTTGTGAAGATCCAGATATTTTAAGGTTGGCGTCATCTGCATATAGGTATAATTGGCTAGTGGTGGATAATTTTAGAAAGTTTCCTGTGTAACAAATTTACAGTAAGGGTCCAAGGATAGAGCACTCCATGTTTTACTGTTCTAATTTTAGACGGTTGAGATATTTTTAATTTACTTTTATCGTAGTAAACTACTTCTACATATTGCTTTTTATCAAATAAGTAAGTTTGTAACCAATTAAGTGTGTTTTTGCGAATACCAAGGTCAAATAGAATTGATATAAGCGTTTTGTGATTCAATGAGTCAAATGCTTTAGTAAAGTCCATAAAAACAGCTACTACTTTTTGTTTACTATCCAAAGAGTCGATAATTGATTCAGTGAATTCTGTGGCCGCTGTTAAAACTGATCGCCCTTGCCTGAAGCCATGTTGGCAGTTCTCTAAAAGATTGTGATTTTCTAGATACTCGACTAATTGATTATACATTGCCTTTTCAAATACTTTAGATATTGCTAGAAGAAGAGCTATTGGAAGGTAATTTTTTATATCACTTCTTTCCCCATTTTATAAAAGTGGTTTTAGTTTTGAGACCTTTAGTTTTTCAGGAAATACCCCGGATGTAAAAGATGAATTAATTATGTGAGCTAAAGGTTTTGATAATACAAAGTTAAATTTTTTTAGAAGTGCCACAGGAAACTCATCATAACCAACACTAAATGAATTTTTCAAATTACTTATAATGCTACTTACTTCTTTCTCATCAACATGCTTAAGTCTAAAAGTAAAACAAGGGTTTTTTCTTGGATTACAGGTTTACAATTGTCTTTCAGGCTTATATTGGGAATAACATTACAATCAACTAAATCAGTAAAATAGTCATTGAAAGCATTGCTTTTTACTTTTTGATCAGATGTTACATGATTATCCACTTTTAAGATAATACTTTGGATTTTTAAGCTTGTTTTCCAGCTTCGGAATTAATAATATCCCAAGTGGTTTTGTTTATGTTTGAAGATTTATTTATTTTGGATTTGTAATGCTGTTTTTCTAGGACATTAATTTTCTTTCTAAAGTTTTTATTAAGTTTTCTTACTTGTTCATACATGTGTTTACTTTTTGTTTCTCTGGCAACATTACTTAAATCAATGATTTGTTGTTTTTCACATTTAATTTCCTTTGGAAATCATTTCTTACCAGAGTAATGTCTAGTTAGCTGTTTTGGAAAACACAAGTTAAAATAAAACATCAATATTTTATAAAAAACATCACACTTCAAATATACGGGAACCATATACAACTGCATCCATGTCTCAGATTGCAGAGCTTCAATAAATGCTTTAATAATGGAATTAGGAAATGTCCTACAGTATTCAAAGAAAATTTGGTTTAATCTATGGGATGTATTACTAAAAATTGTAAGAAGCTGACCATCATGGTCTGATAGCTGAGTATTTATCCCAATTACCCTATAATTATGTTCCTTTAAATTTAAAAAAATATTATCTATTGTACTCTCTGTTGTGTCAGTAATTCTGGTTGGAAAATGTGCAATAGAACTAAGACCATTAGCAACAACTATGTTATAAAGTCTATTTATGTTTACATTTGTATAATCTAGCATATCAATGTTTATGTCACCCATAAAAACAATATTTTCGTAGTTAGGATTGAGTGTCTCTAACACAATATTCAATCTGTCAATAAATTGAAGTTCATTTTTTGAGATTGGGTTTCTATAACAACCAATTAAAAGTAATATCGATTTTTTTCCCGGTAAAATATTATAATATTCCACCATACAAAATTCAAATATCATTTCACACAGGAGGTTATTTATTTTAGGCATATTTATTTCTTTAAATTTTAATCCAGTTTGAGACAAAATAATAACTCCCCCACCACGACTATTCTTTCGCCAAAAAAATGTATTAACATGGTACCCATTAATATTAACCCTTTCAAAATTATATGCGGTCATTTTATGTTCAGTTAAAACAACAACAGAAGGATTCAATTCCTCCAGAGTTATTTCCAAAGAATCAATAGATGATTCTAGACCCCGTATATTCTGGTGAAATATTATAAACTATTTAGACTTTACTTTATGGGTGACACATTTTCGCTTAAGACTAAAAAATCTTTAGGTATAGCAACAGTTACATAATTTTTACTTTGACACACCGTTGAACAATTATAAACATAAGCTTCGGGACATGCTTGTCCTTGAACTTCGACACTCTCACTATCACTCACAACCCCATTGAGACAAAAACCCCCCACATCACTTTCCACCTCTGTAGGCTGAACAATATGCTGGTGAGTAGAGGAGCATTCATCTGTTGCCGCTATCCCTGGTTGTTGGTGGGTGACATCAGATGGGTGTCCAAGTGAGGCAGGTCTGGGTTCAGTAGGTGATGTCGGCACTGCTGGAATATGTCGAGGATGTGGTGGCATGGTAATCATTTCTCGAAGACTTCTTACAAAAACTTTATGTGGTATTCCATTTCTTAACTTTCCCTTTGAACTTTCATCATAGGTGACACTGATGATGAAAGCACCAGTTTCATGACTGAATCTCTTAAGATTGGCAAAAACTGTTTAGGTGCTACAGGATCTCGTGTACACCCCATCGGGGAGCAGACTAATTTTTTAAAATTACCTATGCAAAAGTCATTTGACAGCTGCTCAAATGCCTCATCATAATCATCAATATAGTTTGTATATTTCTCTGAGTTCAGGAAGTATTTAGATTTAGTTACTATTTCATAAATTGATGCTCCTTGTTTAGATTTTTGATAAGTAAGGTTTTTTGAACAGTAAGCAAGATTACAGGGTTTCCCAAAACTTTGTTTAAAAACTGATGCTACCCCTTTTACTCATTTGTTTTTTATTGTGGAAATCGGCAGATATACAATGTGCAAACGCCACTTCAGGGTCGTGGCAATATTCATTAATTATGGATTTCATATGCTTATCAATTACTTTAATTCTTTGATTATAGGTGACTTGTTTGGCCCAGTTTGTAAATGTATCAATGATTATATTAGCTAACTTTTTCTTCCCCAAATTATTTAAATGTGTAGTCCATTTCTTGTGTATTGACATCGCTGATGTCTATTTAAGTTAACCAAATATACATTATCAATTCTAACTGTAAGTTCTTCTATATAATTATTTAAAGCATTGAGATCAACATTAGTAGGGTGGTCTAGAGGCTTATCATATCTGATGGGTATTGTAGTGATGAAAATAGATCTATCCTTACTTTTAATTCTGAGATTATGTTCTAGATGAGTATAAATTTTATCTGTTGCATAATTGAGATTATCATTTGTGCCTCCTATAATAACAACAACAAGAAGAGTTTCGTTCTCGATAGCCATTGAGTTGATGACTTGGTTAGGAGTAGTATTCATTCTTACGTATTCAGAGGTATTGATTCTTCCAACACTTTATGTTTCAATCTTGGTGGCAACCCCCTGCCCTGACTATCTGAACAGAGCATTAGCAGTGGCGGCCGGTGGTTAGGGACGGTGGAGGGGCTCTTATCATTATTTTATTTATATTTATGAAAGTGAAGATAGGTAGTCCCTAATGTTTCTTCTTCAGGAAAAACGGTTATCTCTTGTGCCAAAAAAAAATATTTACTCCATCAGACAGGTATAATTTGATCACAAAGGTGAATTAAATTGCAATATAGCCTAAAAATCTTAATATCACAATTGCTGACGAAAAGTTATCACTCAGCAGTTATGAGTTATGTACAACAGAGATGACATTTTTAGGTCAATTGACCTAAAACAAGCATTGGTTTTCTGTCAATTTTATTCATTGATATGAATACGTTTAAATGCATGGGCTTACTTTTTCGTGACATTTGTTTTTTAATTCAGGAAACAAATCAGACTGAAATAGTTTTGCCGCGGACAGGTGTGTTCTAAGAATTGAAAGGGGTCCGCTACGTACCTCGGATGTTAAGATGTCACATTCCTTTGCGACTATATATTTCCGGTCTTCAAACCATGTTTATGTCTGTGTTCAGGTACGCTATTGTTCACAAACTGGACTAATCCAGTTCAGGGGAGTTTCTTATTTTTTTTACTTCAGATTTAAATTATTTATCGTACCTGAAAGCCTTAATACAATCAATTGTTTTATTGACTTTAAAGGACACATCACAATTTTGGGTTATTTAGCGATTCACTATGAATACATAGTCAATGACTTTGTTAAACGAAATCCAGACAAAAAAAATTAATATTAATAAAAAATCTGCATTTCTCAAGACATTTTTTAGGCCTATAGTTTTATTTAATATCGCAAATCTAATGTCGATCCTTCCAATTTCTTCCAAATTCTATACACGCATTGCTGTGTTTATCTCTCGTTTTATATTTCTTAACTTTTTAGTTCAAATGTTTAATCTTTGAAATACCACCAACAGTTAAGTCAAGATCCTGAATCCCTATAATCAACCAAGTGTTACAGAAAAACGAGTTTTTAATTTTACAGCCACATAGCCAACTGGCCTAATTGTATAAATTTCTAAAACACTTTTGATTAAAACTATTTTTCTCTTTGTTCAATTTTGCATTTGATTAATAACTAAATTAGGCCTTGGAATCCCCGGGTTCTTCTAAGTAATTCTAATATTCAATGTTTTTTCCATTCTATTACCTACTATACGATTTACCTGGTGTAAATGTTGCTCATCTACTATGTCACCCATTTCACTATCATCCATTTACATTTCCTCACAAATCTATAAAATTCACTATTTCAACACAACGCACAAACACGTACAACATTACGCTCAAAAGAACCCAGATGGACGACTGAAACGCGAAGGAACTGACAGTCACATTTTTGGCACTACTAGGTTGGTAGCAGTGGCTGGAGCAGTGGCGTGCGCAGCCTAGGGCGCTGGGCAGAGCGTTGCATTAAGCAGCCGTTGTGTGTGCCTGTGTGAGTGAGGTGCGCGTATGCGCGTCTCCATTTGATTTTACAAGAGCGCTAGGATGCCGTGGCTGGCGTCCGTCGCTCCGGCCCGAGCCGGCCGCGATAGAATTAGAGCCACAATCGTCTCCGATTTTTCATTTATTTTGGTATGATCTGTTTCTATCTTCAACTTATGACCTATACAATTGTCATTCTGTTAAATATTCTTATAATAATATTTTTGTTAGTTTATTATTTTGATTTTTTAATAAAGTCTTTAGGGGGGCGGCGCCCGGGAGTCCTTATGGGCGAGACGCCACTGAGCATTAGTTTCAAGTTTGCGCATAATGTTTTGTGCTCTTTGGTGGTTGTCCTCTTAGATTGTATGTGCTGTTTGTTTGATGAGGTATACTTTTTTTAACTGCGATTTATTCAGGTCTTTGGTATAACTGTCTGCGTAATTATTTTTTATGTCTAGATTGTCTTGAAGAATATTAAATCTGTTTTGTGTAGGGACTGCAATTTGGGAGTTGGACTTATTTAGCGCTCTATTGAATTTATTATTAGATTTAATTTTAATCCATTTATTGGGCTGGATAGTTGTGGGATGGGGATCTGGCTTACCATTTGAATTTTGCACTCGTGGGTTGGCAGGGTGTTTGCCAAATTTCTTTATCATCATAGATAAAAAAGGTCATTGCTAGGGCTAGAGGAGCTAAGAAAGAAATATGCCATTAATGATTTTTTTAAACAGATTTTGATCTGCCAAAGTAACATTGCCAATAAAATCAAAGTTTAAGTTGCCATCATTGATTATGTCATCAACCAAGGACTCAATTACTCGACAGGTAAAAATGAAAATATCATAGGTATTAGGTTCTTGCGGACAATTTAGAAAAGTAAACTTTGCTGTCAAAGAGGTTCCTCCATGATAATTAGAAAGTTTACATGCGATATTTTTTGCGGAAGATATATTGTAGTCCTTCAATGAGTCAAAATAAAAGTAATTATTAGTAGTCTTGTCATACAATTAAGTGCTCCAGTGTGATCCACTTTCCTTGCTTAAATCTTCTGTGTCATTGACAGGTATAGTAATCCTATTTATTGAGTGTATATTTAATGGATCAAGGATAAAATCGTAGTCCTGCAAAATTTTTATTGCATGTGGAATTGTTGGGTTTATTACAAAGGATGATTTTGCTGTTAAAAATCTATCATTAATTTCTTGCAAGTAAGGCTGTAAGGTGCTATCAGTTAACCAGTATTGACTCAAGAGCTCATCTGTAATCTGACATTTTGTCATGAGGGTGTGGTCAGTTTGTGATCCAACCTCTGAAGTAACTTTGTTTGCTGATGAAAAACTAATTTCAGTTTGTATGATGTCATTTTTAGTTTTAATGTCGTTAAGCATTGAAAAGTCGGAACTAGAGAACTCTTGACTAGAGGAATCATTTAAGCTTGAAAGACATGAGTTGTTACAGTTTTCTTTGTTTGCAGAAAAATAAAAATCTCCTATTTTGAAGGGAAGTTTTTTTCCATGATATAATTCTGAAGCTCTTTTTTAGAACGAAAAACTCTGCCCCCTGGTGATTTTATGTAGGTATCAATTTTACCCTTACTAAAGCCACTTTTACTAATTTTTCCTTCTTTAAACCAACCCTGGGGTAAACTGGTATTATTCCCCGTAATATCTGTTTGTAATGAGTCCATTATATTTATATTACAGGGAATAACTATGATGCTAATTTAGCATGTATAGTACAGTGTTGGTAGGAATAATCTAGGTAAACAAATTGAATAATTTATAGGCCCAACATAAAATTATCGATCAGCCCAATTTAATAATTAAATTAATTAGATATTTTTTAGCAATATTAAATATTATTCTGTTAAAGGTGTTGTTTTCTTTCTGAAACTGGAAGAAAATTTGCCTGGTGAACAAGGTTGCCTCTGAGAGTAGTAGATATCTCTCATCTCTTGAGATCAAACTTCAGGTGGCCAAGCGTTGGATTTGTGAGTGAGTCAAACAGATTGGTGACGTCACGCCTGAGCAGCAGGATTATTTCATGTCAAACTGTCCGTGTAGGTGTATTGATTTTTACACAAATAGTCTTGATACTCAAAAATAAAATAGTTCTTATTATCAATGAATTTTACTATTTAAATTATAAATTGTTGGTGACAATTAAAATGTTTTGAATATACTTTAACACCCAAAAACTATTTTTAAATTATTCAGTGTTAGAACTTTGAAGAAATAAAGTGATCCAAAAACATGTGCTACTTCTTTTGTCTGAGTAAGTAAATATATAATAAGAGTTTTTATTTTATTTAACTGGCAATTTTTATAGTTTATAGATTTCAAAGAAAACTGTTCGCTTTATGTTTAATTTTTACTTACTCCTAACGGATATTAACTAAAAATTAACCTCTAAAATTCAAAAAATTACTAGCACTTTTTGTTGACATTTTACACTGTCCACCATCAATTACCATCCAACTTTTGATGCACCTATTGATTAACGTACCATCCTATTGATTCTGTTGCAAAGAAAGTAGGTAAAGGCATATTTTTGTTGAGTAAATTAAGGGATAGTTTAGATTTTACTACGTTGAAATGTGTATATTTTGCTCATGTATATTCACATCTTAATTATTGTTTATTGTTATGGGGAGGCTGTAGTTACAAGAAAAAACTTTTTACATTACAGAAAAGAGCAATAAAAATTATGTTTAATGTTAAGATGACAACACACTGTAAACCATTATTTAAAGAAGCTAATATTTTAAGTCTTCAAGCTATGTATATTTTAAAATGTTTAATATTTGCAAAAAATAATTTTAGTATTAGGGACACCAGTGTATTTGTTCATGGGTATTGTACGAGAAGTAGGCATAACTTAAGATCTAGTCAATGTAAGTATAGCACCACAACCAACAGCTTCGTTGAGCAATCAAAGCGCTTTTTCAATCTTTTGTCTCAGTACATTAGAAATTTAAATGAAACTCTGTTTAAAAAATGTATTACTGATTATTTGCTAGATTTATGTCCCTACAAGGATCAGGATTTTATTGATGATGTAAAAACTAGGTTTAATTCTTAGAACTAGTTATAGAAATTTTTATTACAAATTGACCATGCCATGCTTGTTAATCTTGTAACGGCAAATAAAGATATTCTTATTCTTTACCATCAATCACTTTATTCATACACCCCCCCCCCCTATATTGTACAAGCACTTTTACAAAGTCAATACTGGCACAAGTGTAGTAAGACGTTAATTAAAATTTCATTGCTTACTAACTTAGAGACTAAAAAATTAAGTTACATTTCCCACAAAATATTTGCATAAAAAACATATCACAGTTAATTAAGTTTTTATATTCATTAAAACATTCAACAAAAGTGTAAGGTGCTTTTTTTAAATTAAATCATGTTTTAATTTAGCTTTAAAATAATCAAACCACCAAAGGATTAAGGAGGAACTGAGACGGAACAGGTTCGTAAACCACTTTTGTTATGTCACTTCCAATCTGTTAGAAAGGTTTACTAAATGTAACACAATGCAGTTTTAGATTGCTATTTTTTTCGTACACCGTACATACCTGCTGAGCTCTGTTGGCACCGATGTTGCGGGGGCGGAAACCGCGGGCAGCCCCACGTGCGCGGCCTCTTCCTCGGGCCCGATCTCTGGCTCCCACTGCAGCTCAAGCCTTGGGTGTCAAGCTCAGACGGTGGGCACAGGGTCCAGGGGAAGCCACCCTCCACCCACCTATGCGGCTTCATCTCTGGACTGTCACCGTCGCTGAAGTTTTCCTGAACATAGGGATGGCAATATGTAATCACAGCAGTTACTTAGTATTAGTTGAGGCGCCGCTGCAACTGATGCACAATGTAGGGGAAAGTGGGGTATAACCGGGTGGCTAAGCTTTAGTGACATGTAGATGCCATGTTTTTATACAGAAAATTTTAAATAAAGTCTCAGTTTATCTTGTGTTTATTTGTTTTTGAATTGCTTTTTTTAAAAACTTGATAAGTCTTATAGTTTTTTTCTGTGATTTTTTTTGTAAAAAAAGTGCAAGTACCCGGATTCACCCCACTAGTGGGGTGATACCGGGTACACATGTTAAGTATATGGGAAAAGAAAAATAACAAAATTTTTAATAGGCCTAAAATTGTATTACTAAGTACACACAATTAAGTCAAAAATAGTATCAAAGATAACATATTCAGTTAATTTATGAGCGAAAAATCAAATTTTAAATATTTAGATCATATAAAATGTATAAATACCATACGGTTTTACCCCGCGCGTCATACCCGGTTTCACCCCACTGGTAGTAACTAACAAAAACTTAACATATTCAGAATGCTTAAAACTAATTTGAGATATTGCTTATATCAGTGTAAAGATAAAGACATAGACTACACAATAGTGTAGTCACCTTCACTGAAACTCATGTAGTTTTTCCGTAGTAGGCGATCAAACTGTCCGTAACATTGGGAAACGAAATATCAAAAACAAAGAAACGCTCTTAACAGCCAGAGTTCTGCTCAGAGACTAATGGCACAATGTCCGCCACTTTCCCTCTCCAACTACATGTTAATTTCGGCATTTATCGCCAGGTACCAGCACTTACTTGGTCAAAACCCGACCACCCGGTTTGTACCCAACCACCCGGTTATACCCACCTCTCCCCTAACTAATGCGGGAAAGTGGCTAATATACTAGTTAAGCTCGCAACAGCCAATGTCGCTAAACACTGCGGGGACTTGGCTGCTGAATTCGTAAAATCAGTTGGCTAGGCGACTAAGCTTTATGAAACTCTTTTTCCTACCTGTTTATTAAGAAGTGTAAAATGTTACATGATATTCTTCATATCTCATCCAGTGCAGTTCCGGACATAAATTTGAAGCAGTAATTTTGTTTTACAAAGTGAGTTTGTAAATTATTTTATAGTTTTCTGTCAATAGAATTATTTGTTTTCATTAATGTTATTCTTTCTTAATCCTTTTCATCTTGTACCGTAACTAACTGTGCATTAATACTAATTGTTGCACATTAGATTTAATTATTTCTACTCGGGTTAATTGACAAATTCGGAAAATTAAAAATATTATTGAATCAATCAAGAGCCTTAACACCTAATATTTTTTTTATAACTTACCCAAAACCGCGTTTTAGTCTTTTGGTGTCACTTATTGCGTAACACAGTGGTACTGGTTTCAGACCTATGACAATCACTTTATAAAGCTAACGTGGTGCCCATCCTTACCTGAACTTTGTACAGCCAATTGTGCAGCCCATCCAGCTGATGGTTCTGTCAGATAGTGCGTAGTTTGGTCGAGGGGGCTAGACCGCCAAGCGACCGTGCTACAATGACCCCAGGGTAGTTGCAGCCTCGTGCTCCGGATACTGTGCAGATCGTCTGTGGAAATTGTGGTGTATGAAGTATATAGAGTAGTAGTCTAAGTGGTTACTTATGATAAAATGGGCAAATCTGCTACATTTGTTAACAACTGTGTTGATGAGAATAGCGCTAGGGTGGTATTTTTCATTTAAATGAAAAATTTTCCCATTACGATAACATTGGGATTTTCTTATCTGTTCATATGAGTATTCGGTGATAACAAAAACCACAATATTGGATCGGTTAGTTGTTATTTATCCTATATTACTAAACGAGTGGTGTTAGTGTTCGTTGTGATGTATTTCATTTCAATCTCAAAATATAACCAGTGTAAGATTTTTTTTTTAATTTTGATTTAAAGCGCTAGCGGTATAAATATTGCAAGTAAAAATAAAAGAGAACTTAGTAGGATAGCTAAAACTAATAAAGATGTTTAAACTTTCAGAACTATTATAATTATATTAACAGGAAAATATTTAAGGCAGTATGTGATAAGGCTAAGAACATGAATAACTGTAAAATAATATCAACATCTGATAATAGGAGTAAGGCAGTATGTAAAGTTGTAAAGTGTGAACTTAGTGTTTTTAAATCAGACAGTGTAGATTTTGCTAATTTTGTGTATCAGTGGCAAGTACTAAGTACTAAGTAACTAAGTAACGTACAAATTATAGCAAATTTTTTCGATGGAAAATTTTTGAATGTTTCAAATGATATTAAATGTAATACGTGTGTAGACACTGCAACCACAAAAAAAAAAAAAAAAAAAAAAAAAAAAAAACACTAATACTAATATACCAGAATTTAATTTCAGTTCTTTTACAATTTCAGAAGTTAAAAAAAATCAAAAAATTAAAAAACAAAAAAATTGGTAGGGTGGGTGATATTTCCATTAAAGTAATCAAGAAAACAGTTGATTTGATTTAGGCACCTTTATGTTCAATAATTAGTCAATGTTTCAATGAAGGAATTTTTCCCAGCCAATTAAAATATGCTGAGCTAAGACCTCTATTTCAAATTTTGATGTTTGTGAAATAATTATCAGTCCTTTAATGCAAACAAATTTATTCACAACTACCCCACCCGTTTTAGGAACAATTTTCAGTACCCAAGTCTTAGTCTTTTTGAAAGATCCCCGTACTATATGGGTTTAAGACTTTATAACAACCTGCCTGCCGCATTGAAATAAATAGATAATGTATCAAAATTCAAGAACCAGTTAAAATTGTACCTTCTGGAAAAAAGATATTATTCTGTAAATGAATATTTAGACAAAAATTTTACTCGTTAAACTTTCTTTATGTATATTTGTGTTCTTTGAATACACATATATGTATATACACTTGAGTCCGGCTAATCCGAACTAATTGGGACCGAACGCTGTTCGGATCAGCTAATTGTTCGGATTATCCGAAATAATTCAATAAGGGAGAATGAAGCAATTTAAATGGGTTTACGTGTTGTAATATTAGCGAATAATACACAAAAACCTATTTTAACAGTGCTTTTACCCTTATACATAAGCAAAACCAACAATTGCACAGCACATAGCAGCCGGCACAATGAAATTTTAGAATGTGATCACAGAGCGGGCAAGCAGCGTGTGCTGCCTGTATGCATGACGTGAAGATACTGTTCGCTCGCGCCCAGCGTTGCCAATCACCTTTCATCAACTTTATTACCCTAGATCCTTGACAAAATTACCCTCAAATACCCTCAAAAACACCAAAATATCGGAAAATCAATAATTTTACCAACAATCTAAGTTGTTAGTATACAAGAATGATTAATAAAAGTGTATCAGCTGTTCAATTGGTATTCGTTTTTCAAGTGATATTAATCACTCTTGTATTAAATCTACTTTGGATTTCGACCCATTCCCAAAAATTCACACATTTTAGTCAAACTTGACAATTTTAGTAAAATTATCCTTCAATCCTAAAAAAAATCATTACCCTCGAAAATACCCTCGAAGGTCCAAAATACCTTCTAAAAGGGTAATTACCCTCGAATTGGCAACGTTGCTCGCGCCTAGCGCCACGGACTGTGTATCCACTGCCAGCAGAGACTGTACTGCCACGCCCGCAGATGTGATGTTTATAAGAAAATGGCGGAACTACGCGGCAAAAAAACAGACTGACTAAACTTCAACTTAAGACGATGTTGGACTTTATGGTCAACAACAATAACAAATAAATTACTGTTACTTTTTATGTGTTACAGTATTAATCTATACTACGTGTGCAATACTTTTTACAGGGTATACTGTATTTTTTTATTGTTTACATTCTTTTGTTTACGTTGTGTAAATTTAGTTAAAACACAATAAACTAAATATTCGTACAGTATATTCCTCAATGGAATAATTCGTTTTCATTTATTTACCACAATTCTTATCTTTTCCATCAAAAATTCTATTTTTATTACGTAAATTATATTTTTACATAAATGAAAATGTTTTGCAAAATGCGTCCGGAGCTTGTTCGGATTAGGCGGACGTTCGGATTACCCGTGTTCGGACTAGCGGGACTCAAGTGTATGTGTATATTTAGACCATTATTTTAATTATTTATCTTTTTTGACAATGTCACCTATTTTACCAGCTGAGCTGGAAAATTTTTAAAAGTTTTGTGACAATACAGGACATTTCATTTCATTTCAAATTGTGAAAAGGTATTTTGCTGTGGGTGTGGTTGTAAACTGGATCAGCCTAAAAGTGAATTAAAACTAGCGAGCAAGGCTTGGTAAACCTTATAATCTATGACTAAATGTTTAATATTTTAAGCAAGGACATATGATAGCCCAACTTAAATTGCTCAATTCCGAGCAACAAGGACACTAGTAATGCTTTAACTATTTATTACATAAATATATTCAACACCCATGACCAACACTGTCTAGAAGTTGTACATTATAAATAAAGCACAATTTAAGAGTGACTAAACTTAATCATTCTTCAAATTTTCTTCATTTGAATAGAGTTAACTTTGTGACAGCAATAGACGTAGACAGAGTAGCCAAACCATGTAACAAAATTAACATTGTCGTAATGGAAATCCTAAACCTTCCAGGTCAAGAAGACTCCTCACATGTAACATTGCTTACATCGTCAAAATATTACAAAGTCATGTTAGTTTTCCTTTGTGTTGTATATTAAGTAGGTATTATCATTTTTACAAATTATACATTCTGTCACACTTTACTGTCTTTTATGGGTAAAATCATTGTAGTAGCAGTCAACAAATCCTAATGAATTAGACGGTTAAAAGTCACATTGCGCTTATACCTAGTATGAGAACAATTACCGGTAAAATGCCAAATATTGGGATGCGCGTGATGCATCGTCCGGAGTAGGTTGCGGTGATAAGCTTCTAAGTCGTTGTTGGAAAACCGATATTGACTGAGCTCCAACTCCTATGAATAAAAAGTAAAATCAACAAATCATTCAAAATTAAAAGGGTTATAAAAGACGAGGTTATAAAATACCTGAACTCCCATTTCTCCTTCTCAGTTTTTAGTATGCCGTGAAGAAATTAAATACAGTAGACTCTCGTTCATCGGAACTAATGTGGCGGACGGCCGGTTCGGATGTCAACAAATTCCGATGAAGCGGAGTCCGTCGTGAGTCATCATTTCCACCCGTACGGTGAACTATCGTGATTGTATTCACTTTTGTTTTTAAGATAACACAAGAGGTTTTATGAAAATAAGTCACTCAAACTTTGAACATGGTAACAATGAACAGATAGGAATACTGTAATAACAACGCAGGAAATAAAGATCCAAAATCTTTATTCTCATATTCCACTCATATTCCAGCAGTCAACTGACTTCCACGTAACACAGGTGCAGTCGCGACGCGAGACAGACTGAATGACAGTTTGGGAAGCGGTCGAACCGGATGTTCACTTCCTGCCCCTTCCTCTTTCTATTTTTGTGCGAATACTCCACGGCCTCGTAAATCACATCGATGGGTACAGATTATGGAAAACGCCTGATGACGTTTGATGCAAAATGTGATACTTCACTGTTGTGCCGATAGAACGAATGAAAATTGAAGGCGCTAAAACGGAAAAATGATTTATTTCGTAAAAAAAAAAAATAATAATATCCAGATTTTCAGTTCCAATGAAGCGGAGTTCCGATGTCGCCGAGTCCGATGAACGAGAGTGTACTGTAGTGAAGTTAAGTTATTATGCGTGGACCATTTTCAGACAAATAGACCTACACTGCACAAGGTATGTGGAGATGATTTGGAAAATGTACTTGGTGCATATAAAATCTCAAGATTCAAAGAAATTTAACAAATTTATAAATCATTAACTTCAATAGAATTTTAAATTCAATAGACTGAAAAATCAAATTTTAAAACAGGTTTAGAACCTTCTCTTTAATAAGTTTATTAGGCTCAGTAAGAGCTTCTTTGGTATTGTTCAATTAGAATTAGTTGCAAAGATCGGTAATTTTTCTTTCTTTATGGGTAGAAAAATGTTTGTTTTCTTGATTCCATATTTTGTTAGATAAATAATAAATCAAACCTTTGTAAATACCGTGGTGCATTTTATTTGTGTAAGCCTATTTTCTATTTATTTTGGGCTGGCCATGGGTTTAATTTCTGTTTCATAGACATTCAGTTTAACTTCAATATTTGTCACTTCAATTAATTTATTGGGGTACAAACCAATCAGCCAAAAGAGCGCAATTTAGGGACTTTATAGGAAAGAGCAACCCCTAGCCGCTCTTACCACCATTTCCCATAAAGAGTACACCAATAGGCGTAGATGAGCGGTCGATTGGCAAACATGAGCACCCTTAATCCTCATAAGCGAGCACCTACAATCGGTGGACTCGAGTGCCCATGATTGGGATTGAAGAGTACTCCTCAGCCTCAATTGGTGCAGCATTGAAAAATGTTTTTAATTATTGGATACTAGCGCCCCAAATAGATAGTGATTTGTTCTTCTTGGTGTCGTAACTTAGAGATTGGCAAAAGGTAGATAATCGTTTGGCAAATTTTGTTGACAATGTATTATAAATAACTGTTAATAAATTGCAAACGTTGTATCTGGTAGTAAATTGTTGATAAAAATATATACCCTATACAATTTAAAAAAAGTTTTATCTTTCTGTTTATAACAGCTGAAATAGATTGGGGGGGGGCATATTACGCATCAGAAAATCTAAAGCTGGCACTGACTTTTAAGTTAAATGGCCATCCTGACAGTTCGCCGCCCTATCACATGGCAACCTCATCAATGTTTGACATGATGTTGGTTGACATGATGCCTGGCTTACGTGACCGACATTGCTGTTGGGTGGTTGGCTCCTGTGTGCTGTGTCCTGATTGGTTCTGTACATTTTTTAATTTAATTTTTTGTGCTTTGTTTTTTATTGCTTGCAAAGTTTTCTGTTTAAGCTTTGTGTTGATTTATTTTTTATACCAACAGACAAAACTCCATTTTTATATTAAATACAACAGAGCAAGATGGAAAATATCTTAGAAGTAAACAGTGACAATAGCATGACAGCTATAATCTTAGTGAATAAATACATGCATTTGATTGTATTGTATTTATTTGTATACTGTATATTTGTATTATATTGTATTTAATTGTATTGTGCATTTATTAGTGTTTGATTTAATTGTTGTGACTGCCTTTTCTGTTTTTAGGTTTGTCAATGACTTCTCCAGGTTCGCCTACAAGGAACTATAATAGTTAGGTGCGAAATGTTTCTACAACATGCCATAAAGACATGTCAAACATCGCACTTCACCAATCAAATCGCAAATTTCGGGGGCCATCTTGAATGTGTTCCGGATCGTTAATAATATGAAATTTAATTATATTATAATAATTACTATATTACAAGCTACACGAAACCATAATAGTTAGGTGCGGAATGTTTCCACAACACGCCATTAAGACCTGTCAAACATTGCACTTCACTATACAAATCCCAAACTTTGAGAGCTATGTTCAATTTTGTTCTGAATCGTTACTATGAAATTTAATTATATTATATTACTTTATACTTTATACTCTAAAAAACTATAAAAGTTAGGTGCGGAATGTTTCTACAACATGCCATAAAAACATGTCAAATATTGCACTTCACCAACCAAATCGCAAAATTTGAGTGCCATTTTTAATAGGTATGTTCTGGATTGTTACTATAAAATTTAATAATATTTTCTTAATTTATACTTTATAACCTACAATAAACCATAAAAGTTACGGGCGCAATGTCTCAGCCCAGCTGTCAAGCTGTGCACAAGTGTTTTCCTGGTTCTCTCTGCTGTATTGTTTTCCTCAATATGAGTTCATGTTTCTCTTGTGGGCAGGAGTTACCAGCCAAGAATTACTTTGTTAAGTGTTCCGTAAGTGGATGTTAATTGCATTATGCATGTGCGGGTGTCGCTGAAAAATCTTGGCGTCAAATGGGAAGTTCCAGGCAAAAAACCTATTGTTGTGTATTGTGTAGAAAGAAGGACACAGGTAGTACATCAAGTGTTTCTTCACAGCCTGAGCTTCAAGATATTCCAGGTAAATTACCAGAAAACTTTTTTGAGAATTTAGAAAAGAAAATTGAAAATGTTGTATAAAGTAAAATTTAAAAAAACTTAAATACAATATTAATGAAACATTTTCTGACCTTGAGAGGTCTGTAAATTATTGTTCTGACAAGATTGATGACTTTGTTAAAAAATTTAATGATAGGCCTATTGAAAAAAGAGTCAGTCATCTCGAGGGAGGTAACAACACATTAGTAGCTGATAATCAAATGCTAAAAAAAGAAATAATTTCAGTAAAAAATCGATTGAAGAGTTGCTCCAATATGGGCATAATAATATAATAATACTGTGCCTGAAATACAGATTGAAAATGTTATGGAAGTGGTTTGTAAATTGGCAACTGTAATTAAAGAACCTGTTGATGTACAGAGTGATATTCACGCAGCACACAGGCTCCCCTCTAAAAAAACCTCAAAGCCTCGCCCGATTGTGCAGTTTAGCAACAGACAGACACGCGACATTTTTTTGAAAAAAACTAAAAAAGAAAAGGTCAAATCTACAGTGTTGGTTACAGGTGTTAAAAAGGAAAACATTTATGTAAATGATCATCTGACACCGTTTTTCAAAAGGTTGTTATATGAAGCTAAAATTGTGAAAAAGGAGTAAAACTTTCAGTTCCTGTGGGTTAATAATTCCAAAATATTTATGAGAAAGGGCAATGTTAGTGAAGCAGTTAAGATCAGCAACTTTGAGCAACTCCGTGGTATTAAATAAATTCTCTATTTTTATTTATTTATTATTTTTTTTTTTTTTTTGTATCACACACAGACAGACTTAAAAGCGGTTTCAATGATTAGACAGACAGACAGTTATTCAGTACTTTTTTCCTGTTGGATATAGACAACTCTGGTCATATAGTTATCAGCCGAGTGGATAACACAAGTTGGACTGGTTGGAGGGATTTTTAATTTTTAAAGTAGTACATAACATTTAAATACTGGTATAAAAAGTCAAATGAAATATTTATCTTTGTTCTTTTGTAAACAAAATAGTAGATTATTATTTTAAATATTTATTGTCCTTTTTAACACATAAAAGGCAATCATGTTAAATTAATACTTTTAAAATCCAATAACATCTGCAACACTTATCAATAGCTTAGACGATTTAATTTTTTTTATAATCTAAATGATGGATTGATATTCTTTTATCAAAACACAAGATGTGCAAACAAAAATTTTGATAAATTTCTTGTTTATTTAAACTCCATGAAAAACAAAACACAAGTTATAGTATTATTAGAAGCCTGGTTAGTTAGCAATGATGAAGCTTTGCTTTACAGTATTGATGAGTACCAAATATTTTTTTCATGTGACACAAATACTCGTAGCAGTGGTGTTATTGTGTATATTCATCGGTCAATATCATCTGTTATCTGTAGCTGTTCTATTGATGATTGTGATGCAGTATTATTATCCTGTATTATAAATAGTGTTTCATTTTATGTATTAGGATTGTATCGTTGACAGCAAAAAATGTTATTCGGGATTTATCTGTGATTTTGTCAGAAATTAAATGTAAAGATGTTATATGTCTTGGGGACTTTAATATAAATGTAAATTTTGATGACAGTGTTACGGATGAGTACTTGAATATGCTATCAAATCTAGGTTTTGGATCAACTTATTGATATTGATACTAGGGTGCAGGGTATTTCTTCCACACGAATTGATCATATTTTATTTAGATCCACATTTTATTAAGTTGATAAAGTTTCTGTGATTGAGTCAAATTTAACTGATCATTGTTCAATAACTTGTTTAGTGAATTATGTTAGTAATAAATTTAATAAGAATTGTATAAAAAAAGAGTGAATAGATTACAACATGTTGAAAAATAGACTAACTACAGCTGATTGGAATGATGTAATAGAAAGTTTGAATGTTAATTCTGCTTTTGAAAACTTTTTTTGCCAAACTAATACTAATGATTGAGGAATGCAAATATTCTCACATTAAAGAGCAAAAAAAAAATGTTTTTTTTAACCTTGGATAAATAAAGGTTTGTTAAACGCACTAAGAATTAGAGATAGGTTATTAAGCATTAATAAGAGAAAAACATGTGAAAGGAATAATACCCCCGTCGCAGCAGACCTGCGTACTCAGCAAATTTCCATAGGAATTTGAAATTTTGTATTTTCCCCATGGACACCATAGGAATGAGTATGTAGGTTTGTTGCCTTGGGATATTGTTAGAAAATGTTTGTTGTTAGGAAATATAATGATTAGGTAAGGTAAATATAAAATTGTATCAATATTCGGCACTTTTTAAATCTTCCCCATAAACCCCATGGGGGTGAGTATGTAGGTTTGCCGCCATATGGGTGTTATAAGCATATATTAGTTAAACCCTACCTAGTGAAGGTACATACCAAATTATACCAAGTTATGGCAATAAATAAGTGAGTTACAGGGTTCTATTGATTTCCCATAAGATTAACATGGGAAACCTGTTTTTAGCTTTTCACCTGTTGAGCTAAGTTAAAAATTCAAAATACTAAATTGTTTGTTTTCTTAAGTTCTTTCAAATGGTTTTAGTTAAATTGTCGAATATTAAAATTTGAGGTTCAAAAATGCCAAAACCCATTTTTTACCCCTTTGAAGCCCCATAAAACCCCGTTCCCATAACCCGATTATGCTGGTTCGCGAACTCATGAAAATAGACTTGGGGTTACACCTCCATACCGAATTTCATCAAAATCGGAGGTCCCCTTCATAAGTTATAGGTACCACGGACACACACACACACACACACACACACACACACACACACACACACATATATTTATATATACATATATTATATGAAAATGAACGAACAGTGTTTTTGGCTTCTGGGGACCTCAAAATGAAAAAGTAACATGGTCCCGGGCTTAGGTCTTACCATGGCTACTACCGTAATAGCGTATTCCCTATTGGGAAATTCGCAAAAAACAAATATTTAGATTACCAACATAAAATAACTATGTGGATTAAGGTGGCCAAGCAAACTTTTTTCAGTAGATTATTTCAAGAAAATTTAAAAGATGCTAGGAAACAGTGGCAGGTTATAAACAGTATCATTAATGATGGTTCAAATAAATTTACAAATATTTTGTTGAAACAGGGTGACACTCTTGTTACTGATGATAAGGACATAGCAAATATTTTTAATAATTACTTTATTGAAGCCTCTGCAAATGTAGCGGCCTTATGCCAAGACCCTTCACCTCAAAGTAAATTGTCGTATTCACAATCTTTCCATAACTTTCATAACTTAAATTCTATGTTCATTAGTCCAGTCACAGAATATGAAACTAAAAAAACCGTTGTGAATCTCTCTCAGTATAAAAGTACGGGAGATCATTTTGTTTCAGCACCTTTAGTTCGTAACATTATTGATTAAATTTGACCTATCTTAACATTTCTGTTTACGTATTGAAACAGGTTGCTTTCCTAGCATCTTAAAAACTGCAACAGTCACACCAATATTTAAAAAAGGCGACCGATGTAAGGAGGTGAATTATCGACCTATATTCTTGTTTCCTGTTTTATCAAAAGTGTTAGAAAAAATAGTAAAAAAGAGATTGATTCAGTTCTTGGAGATAAATTCTTTTTTTCTTCTGGTCAATATGGATTCAGAGAAGGTCTAAGTACAGAGATTGCCCTTCAACATTTTTTAACAAATGTCTATGAGGGTTTAAATGCTAACCATAAAACGGCAGGTTTATTTTTAGATATTAGTAAGGCATTCGATACCATTAGTCATAATTTGTTGTTGGATAAATTAGAATCAGCAGGAATAAGAGGATTATTAACTTTCTTGGTTTAAGTATTACCTTTTGGGGAGAAAGCAATTAGTTAAAATAAAAAACAGCAATAGTGTGATATTATATATTAAATATGGGGTACCACAGCGCTCTGTGCTTAGACCTATTTTATTTTTAATTTTTGTTAATGACTTGTGCAATGGAAATTTTAATGGATGTGTCACAGCTTTTGCTGATGATACGGCATTATCCTATTCAGCTGATTCCTTGGTTGAACTAAGGCATAATATGCAAGAGGATTTAAATCAACTATCTTTGAATGTTTCTAAAACAATATTTATGATTTTTTCTTTATCTGATACGGGTTATTTTCAAAATCCTCTTAAGTTCCACAAAGTTGACTGTATGAGATATAATTGTGACTGTGATGATATAGGGCAATGTAGCAGCACTAAGTATTTGAGTTCAAACATAGATGAGAATTTGACATGGAAATTGCAAGTTGCTTATTTAAAAAAATTATTACGGTACTTGCTTGAACTTTTTTTCATTTAAAATATCTATGCCCTTTAGCTACTTTGAAGCAAGTCTACTACTCACTAATTGACTCTAAACATCAATATGGTATCTCTTTGTATGGTAGTAAATATGTGTCAAATTTAAATGTTTTAATTATTTTGCAAAAAAAGTTTGTAAGATTATTATCCAATGCTGGCATTTTTGGCCATTCTCTTCCTTTGTTTAAAAATCACAACATTTTACCATTGCGATATTTATACATTTTTTAAGGTGTGCTCTGTTTTCTATAGATTGAGTGGAAACACAGGGCCCATAGTTGACAATATTCACCATTACACTACCAGACAACAGTCAAATAATAGTTTCTGTTTACCTAAACCTAATTGTACATTGTTTAAAAAGTCTTTAGTTTATTTATCCTTAAAGTTTTATAATTACCTTCTCAATATAAAAAATTGTACAACACTAAATAGTTTTAAAAATCCTTGAAAAGTGGCTGTTAACAAAGAGTTATGAGGAAATAGAAATATTGTATACTGAGTTGTAAAAGGTGTGTTTTAAATGATTTTCTATATATATATATATATATATATATATATATATATATATATATATATATATGTCTGTATTTTTAATTAACTTATTAACATTTCTTTTCATGTATTATCATACAGAGTACTGCTGTTTTTAATTTACTTAGTTTTTTTTTTCTTCAGTTGAGACCTTTTTTTAATTCAATATTTATTATGAGTACCACATAGGAATAATTGCATTTTTTATACTCATATATTCTGTATAGTTAAAATATTATTTGCTGGGGAGACTCCCGCCCTAACACAGAAGTTTTTGCGCTTCTCTTGTGTGCGTATTATTTCTTTTCAATTAATAAAATTTTGTTCGGTACCAACTTTAAGTTATTTGTAAGTTTATTTATTTTATTTATAATTGAAGTGCCTTACATGTTACATTTATGTACTGTTTGAAGAGAAATAAAGATTATTATTATTACTATTAATGTTTCTACAACATGCCACAAAGACATGTAAATATATTATTTCACTAACCAAATTGCAAAATTCGGGGGCCATGATCAATATGTTTGGGATCATTGAATTATATAATATTAATTTATACTTTATACCCAACTAGAAACCATTATAGTTAGGTGCAGAACGTTTCTGCAACATGCCTTAAAGACACGTAAACATTTAATAATATCATATTAATTTATATATTAGGGCTACACCCTACAAGAAAGTATAATATTTAGGTGCAGAATGTTTCTACAAAATGCCATAAAGACATGTCAAACATTGAACTTCATCAACCAAATTGCAATCTTCGAGGGCCATGTTCTTCATGTTCCGGATCGTAACAATGAAATTTAATTATATTATCTTAATTTAAAGGGCCTACTATTTTATACCCTACAAGAAACTATAAAAGTTAGGTTTGGAATGTTTCTACAACATGCCATAAAAACATGTCAAATATTGCACTTCACCAACCAAATCGCCAAATTCTAGGGCCATTTTCAATATTTACCGGATCATTACTATGGAATTTAATTATATTATCTTAATTTATACTTTATAACCTACTAGAAACCATAAAAGTTAGATGCAGAATGTTTCTACAACATGCCATAAAGACATGTCAAACATTGCACTTCACCAACTAAATTGCAAAATTGGGGGGCCGTGATGAATATGTTCCGGATCGTTACCATGAAATTCAATCATACTACCTTAATTTATACATTACACACTACTAAAAACTATAATAATTAGGTGTGGAATGTTTCTACAACATGCCATAAAGTTATGTCAAACATTGTACTTCACTACCAAATTACAGAATTTGTGGGCGCTGTTGAATATTATGTTCTGGATTGTTAATATTAAAATTAATTATATTATCTTAGTTACTAAAATATAACCTACCAGAAACAATAATAGTAAGGAGCGTAATGTTTCTGCAACATGCCGTTAAGACATGCCAAACATTATTCAATTCATAATCCAAATCGCAATATTTGGAGTTTATTATGAATCTGTTATGTTTTTTTTTAAATAATAGTCTATGTTACTACAATGACTACAATATTCCCCACAAAAAACTATAATATTAAGTTGAGGAATTTTCTTAAAACATACCATAAAGAAAGGCATGACAAATTAGAACATGCCACAGATGCGCCTCTTTGAATTAAGTCGGTGACAGCTACAGGTGACCTAACGCATTTAGTGGCCCATTATAAAATTTAAAATTTCCATTTGTTCTGAATATTCAAATGATTTTATTTACTATAGAAAAGTTGAATCAACAACTTGAATATTTTTTATTTTAAAATTAATAATATAAATTGTTTGGTTTTTCTCAGATATAATATAATACCTTTAATACACTTCAAATAGGTAGCCTACCCCCGTCACAGCAGACCTGCGTACTCAATGAATTCCCAATGAAATTTTGGTTTATTTCCTTTTTTCCCATTAAACAAACCCTAATGAGGTATAATGAGGATGAGAGTAAGTAGGTTCGCCACCAAACGGGTTTTGTTGGTAAATCTAAATTAAACCCTACCTAGTGAATGTACATAACAAATGTTATCAAGTTATATTGTTATTTTCATTTTCCCCATAAACCCCATAAGGTTGAGTAGGCCTACGTAAGTTTTCCACCATATGGGTTTCGTAAGCTAATATAAGTTAAATGCTTGATAATGAATGAACATACCAAATTGTATCACGATATGCCAATAAATAAGCAAGATAGAAGGTTTTGTTGATTTCCCATAAGAATAACATGGAAAACACAATTTTTGGATTTTCTCCATAACCATTTAAGCTAAGTAAAAATTAAAAATATTAGATTGTTTGTTTTTTAAGCTCTTTTAAATGAGAGCATCTACGTGAATGAGTTCACGTAGATGCTGGCTTACACCACTGTATCGAATTTCATCAAAATCGCAGGTTCCGTTCAAAAGTTATCGTATTCACGGACACAGATATATATATTATTTGAACGAAGTGTTTTTGGCTTCTAGGGACCTCAAAACAAAAAAGTATCATGGTCCCGGCTTAGGTCTTACCGTGACTACTACCGTAGTAGCTTATTCCCTATAAGAAAATTCGCTGACATAATTAAACATTAATTAAATGAATATATACCCCAGTCGCAGCACACCTGAGTCCTCAGTTGTTGAAAATGTTGTTAAAAAATGTTAGTTGTTAGGAAATGTAATGGTCAAGTAAATTAAATATCAAATTGTATCAATATTCGGTAGGCTACTTTTTAATTTTCCCCATAAACCCCATGGGGGTGAGTATGTGGGTTGCCGCCATATGGGTGTTGTTAGCAAATATCAGTTAAACACTACTTGGTAAATATTACATACAATAATCTTCCTGTAATCCAACACGCTTGATAATACGGCACGACTTTAAGACCAACTATATTGACAAAAACAAAAATAGCAGTTGCGCAATCGAGTTTTTTTTGGGATCGAAAGTAGCCACGAAGCAACGCTGTTTCGTACAAAGCGTATTCTACAGTCTAATGGGTATTGGTTATTGGGAGCTAGTCATGACACTCCGTCACTTAAGTCGTCCGCCTGAACCACCCGGGGACTCCAGCTACGCAAGGAACGGTGGCTGGGAGCGCTGGTGTGGATTTACTAGCGCTCGTAGTGGTTTGCGTCCGAGTTAACAACACAATCACAGGTGATCGCAGGCATCAGCGCAACACGAACAAAGCTTGATTACAATCACAATTAATTGTCCAATTAAATCCCAATCGAATGATAACGGTCGAAATGTATTTCAGAATTGGTTGACTCTCACTGGAGTTACATTTAAAGTTTCCCGCCCATAGCGAGAACGGACCGGGAACTCCAGTCACTCCAGTTCCATCCGCTTAAGGCGCTAACTTCCCCGCAGACAACACTAAACATGGAGCTTTAATACGAGGGTCGTGAATGTCTCCCAATAACATATTAGACTGTGGCGTATATTCCGTATTGGCATGCGTGCTGGGGAGAGTCGTCTTTGGCCGTCATCGAGTGACATTGTGTAATTTCGGAATAGGCCCAGCGTCACTGTAGCTTTGTTTACATTTCGTATTCTATCTATTAGGAAACCTAATTTTAGTTTTTCTCCGTAATCTGTTGAGCCAAGTTAAGAATTTAAAATACTAAATTGTTTGTTTTTTTTAAAGTTCTTTTTAAATAGTTGTAGTAAAAATTCTTGAATTTTGAAAATTGAGGTCCAAAAATGCCAAAGACCCATTTTAGTCCCTTTTGAAACCCCATAAAACCCTGTTCCCATAACCCGATCATGCTGGTTTGCGAACTCATGAAAATAGACCTGGTCTTACACCTTCACCAAATTTCATTAAAATCGGAGGACCCCTTCAAAAGTTATCAGTACCACGGAACGGACACATATATAGCGGTAGGCCTTTACATATTATGCATATATTATATGAAAATGAACTAACAGTGTTTTTTGGCTTCTGGGGACCTCGAAATGAAAAAGTAAAGTGGTCCCGGGCTTAGGTCTTTCAATGGCTACTAGGCCTACCGTAATAGTGAATTCCCTATAGGGAAATTCGCTTAAACTAACAATTTTTATAAATAATACTATGTTGTAGATTAACATACATGACATAATTCCTCAATAATAGATTAACTGTTAATTACTAGTTAATTTTGAACAATTACGCATTACGGAGGTGGAGATGTCTATTATTTTGCTCCTGTTACTATACAAAACTATCTGATTGGTCGAGAGCGGCAGAAGGGTGGTGGGGCAGAAACAGTATAAGAGGGTCGACAGCTGGGTCACAGACGTAGGCTAACTTATTATTATCTCTGAAAACCAAAAAATTCTTAGAAAGGGTTAAAATATCTTAAATTCAATCACTCCACAAAAAAGTGCCCGTGCCAACCCAAAAAGCCATCCCGAAACTGCAAACATTTACAGTTACTTCGTTACTGAGAAGAAACTTGATAAGCTTAACACGTTCGCGACGGCGAGGTTTTTGCTCGAACCTCCTCGCCATCCTAGAAGTAATAATTTTGTCACCCCGCCATAGCAGCAGCACTGCCCATTGAAAATCCACGTAGTCCCGAAATACATTATAAGTTTACTATTGAGCAGTGCTGTGAAAAGTATCAGATTTCTTGCTCAGATCCTGGCTTAAAAATAAATCACGTTGTAAATCATTGCAGCTTGGGAGCGATCGCACCCTTCAGGATGGCATTAGGGTTCCGCGTGGGAGCGATCGCTCCCATGCCGCCGCGATCGTGTTAATCGGAAATTAAACTCTTGATTGCTGTCTTGAATGCTTGCTTATGGTTATTTCACTGTATTGTTTCTAGTAAAAGAATTTCAGACAAAATTGACCATTTTACTAAAAACTTCAAAACCCCGGTCCGGACACCGGACCACCGATGGACTGTCCCCAGAAGCCTTGTAACCCTACCTAAGCCTATGACAGGCTAACCTGCTAGGGTTACAATGAACATGGTAATAAACACAGCTGACAACAAAGATTTGTGTTTAAAAATAGGACACTTTATCCATGTAATTCACGAATGTTATAATTCATGCAAAAAACCTGTCCCTGAAGCTGGCTCTCGGCTCTGTTTCTCAGGGGTCAACGGTAAAGTGGAGCGGAAGGTAGGCCTACTAAAAGAACGAATAGAGGACAAATTGGCCTATCCGTAAAGAGACAAAAAACACAAAAGAACTTTTCTTACCTTTCAAAACACCTTTCGTTCACACGAGGAAGATGGAGGCCACCCACTGACTCCACACTCCAGTGACTCCACTCCACTAATGAAGAACAAGAAAAATGTTTTAAATACAGGGAGACGCAGGACAGGGGATACAGGCATTGACTATCAATAGTCAATGATACAGGTATTGTGCGAAATGACAGTTATTGTGCTCTGAACCATGTAATCAACAGTATTTTGTGCATATACACTTTTTTATTACATGTTGACATTTCACCTTTATTGTTTAAAATCATGAATTGAATTGTGAAGAGAATTAAATTAATTTAATTACATTAGCTTCAAACTCAGGTAGAGCGACCCAACCCTGGTTGACACTTAATTCCATTGTTAAGGGAGGGCTTTGTAAAGCTTTTTGTTATTTTGTGAACAATAACCAATAGTGGACGGGGATTTAAGTAATATATTTTGTAAAACCTTCAAACGTTAATCAGTTACCTTTATTTAAATATAGACATAACTAAATAAGTATTTTTAAGCCAAAGTATGAATGAGAGGTGTGAGTTTAGGATCAAACGACACTCGATTACTGTAAATTCCGTAAAGTTATGACGTAAAAATGTGTTCCTTTTTTGTTTTATTCCTCTACGGGTATGCAAGAAGAAAAAATAAGATTTGATTATTCTCCAATATAATCATAGTGTAGATCTTGCTCTGTACTATTCAAAAATAGACCTACCTATCGCAATCGCTACTTTCAATGGGTTACAAAAGTCACAAAGCAAATACAACTTTGGCCTTTTAACAAACATAGGCCTACTAATGTTTGCTCTTGCCATTCTCTTGTCTTTCTTGTAAATTTACTCTTATTTATTTTACAAGTTTTTATTTATAATAAATGTAAAAATTAGTGGCCAAAAATTGGATAAGCTTTATGAGAAAATTTGAATTCTTATTTTCCAAAGAGATTTACCAACAAGAGTTCTTTAAACAGTACTTTTGTCACTAACGTCTACAGAAAGCCTATCTTCAAGATCTAAAAACGTCTATAGAGAACATACTTGTCTTATTTATACATATAAGATACTGACATATCATGTTTTGTTATTTTATTAAACCTCATTCCTCTATGCGAAAATAACAATAAGTAGCAGTACGGTAGCGGAAGTGCTGTTTCATCCTTCGTTCAATCATCGTTTACAAATTGAGTCTGAAGATTTCTTAGGCCACAGATACAGTATAAACTCTTATTCTGTTTGAAAATAGTGCTTAAAGTCAGTTATAAGATTAGGAAATAAAGTGAAGAATGCACGAGGACCAAAAGGCAGATTTGCATGCTTTTGAGCGTAGACTCAAAGAAATTATGAGAGAAAATAAGCCGGTTCAGTCAAAATGGAGAGCTTGGCTCTTTTGTGGATTTGTGTTATTTTTAGTTGGATGTATTATGCTGTACAATGATAAGAAACAAAACCCTTCAATTCATCTGACAGAACTTATGAAGAACAACTTATGGTTTAGTGTGTCATCTATTTTCTTGCTTATATTGATTTTTATTTGCAAAGCACACGAAAGAGCTGTTACAAAGTCAATTTTGGCCGAGAGGACCAGACAGGTCTTGTTTAATTATAACTTGTCCTGTGACGATGATGGGAATTTAAAATTCATCACACCTAAAACCACGAGAACAGCTGAGTCAAGTGATGAAGAATATTGCTCAGTGTGCAGCGATAATGAAGAAGAGGACGACTCCTTATGTATTCCAGAATCAGAGGAAGCTAATGACATTTACCGACCATTTTATGACTCATGAATAAAATACATAAATTTTGTGGTTTTTGAAAGTTTTTCCAAATTTATGTGTTTGTATTTTACTAGCTAAAATGTTGTCTCTGATTGATGTATTCATATTGTTTAAATAAGTTGAACTTGTTTTTGTTCTAATTTTGGCCTATAGGCAAATTTGTTCACCACTATCAAAAATTCATGTGTTAGACAATGCGAGCTACATTATTTGTTATGATGTTCCCTGATATATGCCTTAAAGTTGTTTAGTCCCCCAATAATTTTTGTTCAAGTCATTCATTAATTCTTTAAAGTGTTTTGTTTACATAGACCTACTGAGTGTTTTTGTAGTTAAATATGGTTCAAGATAGGCCTAAGTAATTTTTTATCATTTATTAGTTTGTGTTAAAAAATTACTCAATGTGAATGTCATCCTGTTCAATTGTCACTAATGATCTTTTGCCATGTTACCGTACTTTGTTATGATTTTTATTCATTGTTGGGACTAACTTTGTTTATTTGTTGTTGTAATTTGTTTTGATGCATTAAATTAAATACATAGTTATCATGAGCCTATATTCTTTGCCAATTGTTGAGTGGTAGCCTATATAAACCTATCAGGTAGTGTTTTAGGCTTGGTAATTATAAAGTGGAAATTATTATGCCTGCGCCATCCTTGCTGAAAAACAATTTAAGGTTCCATCGATTTTATCGGTTATAGATGACTTAGTTATACAATTGAAAAATTTGATTTAATTTCAAACAGCTTTAAATTATTTTAAGAAAAGGGATAAAAGGTACAGATATTTTAGTTTAAATGTTGATGTTTTCTTATTCTTAAAACTTGGTGACTGTATAAATAAGCCATACGAGATATTTATATATTTATATGTATATATATATATATATATATATATATGTGTGTGTGTGTGTGTGTGTGTGTGTGTGTGTGTGTGTGTGTGTGTGTGTGTGTGTGTGTGTGTGTGTCCGTGAACACCGCGATAACTTTTGAACGGAACCTCCGATTTTTATGAAATTTTGGTACAGGGTGTAAGCCAGCATCTACTAGAATGAATTTGCGAACCAGAATGATCGGACCTTGAGAATGGGGTCTTATAGGGTTTCAAAAGGTTAAAAAAATGGGTTTTTGGTTTTTTTTATTTTTATAATTAAATTCAACAATTTCAACTTAAACCATTTAAAATAGCTTAAAAAAGCAAACAATCTAGTGTTTTCAATTTTTTACTTAGTTTAAATGGTTATGAATAAAATCCAAAAACGATGTTTTCCATGTTATTTTTATAGGAAAATCAACAAAAACTTCTATCTTGCCTTAGTGCCTTATCTGTAAAGGCCTGATCGTTGGTCGTAGTTAGCTTAGTAAAGTTGTTATTAGTTGTTAGTAAAGTTGTTAGTAAGGGCTTCAAGTTAATATATTCATTTCATTATTCTAAATGAGAGTATTCTGGGCGCCTCACCAGGAGTTACCGGTGACTAACCAAAACGGTAATTATTGTCGTCTGCTAACAAAACAAATGTCAATGCCAAATGCCTTGTTAGCAGACGACAATTTTACGGTTTTGGTTAGTCACCGGTAACTCCTGGTGAGGCGCCCGCAATCGCAATACTCTCATCGTGTTTAAATGTGTTAAGGTAGTTTTTATTTGATTTCCAGCTGTAGGGTAGGCCTACATTACTACATAGGTAGGTAATAAATTCATAATGGCGTCAGATAAAAATCCAGCCCCTGATTTTATACAGCTTTTGTTTTCGAAGAAACCGAAATTTGATTATTTTTCGAAGTAGGAAACAAGAGACTGGGGAACCGGTAAGTCAACAATTTTTATTCAACCTTTCACATTAAATAAATAGGTAAAGATTGTGCCCTATGCTTTTTGACATGCCATTTGAACCTGGTTTCAGTAGGTCCAAAATGACCCATGTTGTAATCAACAAGTTAGGCCTAGTTTGCTTAATTAACATTCACAATGATTGAATACTTGGATGCACTTTTAACCCATTTACTAACCTCCATAAAGCATACATATCTTGTTGTAGTCTCTGGCAAAATTGCATGTAAACTAGGCTACCAGAAGTAAGTTTCAAATGTTATTATTGGGCACTACCCACCTTCAGGTTTATGGCGAAGTTTTGTAGAGATGCGACGAATTCTTCAGCCTTGTCAAATTTAAAATAAAAAACACAAACACACACGGACATTTACACAAACACAGAACACGAATCGGCCTAGTCTACAAAACACGCCAAATTAAGCCTGACATTTAGGGAAACTACAAAAACGTTTCTGTTATCAAGAGTTATTAAGTTACCCCACCTAAAAAACAGGTCTTTTAAAGAAAGTGCCAGAAGTATGGTTATCATATCACCAGATTCCCTGGAGATTACCGGTTTTTAAGGGTGAAATTTCAGTACTGGGGAATTTCAACATTTAAGGTAAGTCATCACCCAAATACCGTGACCTTAAGGGATGCCCATCTCGTTTTTTGTACATGAAAACATAAATAGGCCTAATGCTAAACAAATTTATATCATGCTACTAATTTTTTACTATTAAATTCTGAACAAATCCATGGTTTTTGTTTTTAACATTAGGGTCAAGTGGGGTAAGTGAACGCCCGGGGCAAGTGGACTCCCAGCTAATAAAAAATTGGTTTATTATAAAAAAAAATTCAAAACTTAGACAATGGTATTTCAAACTATGCTCTTTCAAATTATAATCACTAAAAAATTGTCTGGTTATTATTACTGTGTGTTTTGATGAGTTTAAAAACATCTTACGTTTCTACTCTAAACGCAAGTGCCGCTCGGAAAATTAAAAAAATTACCAAAAATTCAAATATTAAGATAATTATTTTAAAATTGGTAATCTGACTAATTTTTTAAAGAAGAATTCAAAAATAATATTTTTTATTGCCCTACAAAGTCATTTTGGAGGACTTCGAGGGGGGGCGTACACTTACCCATTGTTACATCGCTGTTGGGCCAAGCGTACTTTTACCAATGGGGCAAGTGTACACCCCCCAAAATTGACTTTTTAGGGCAATAAAAACATTATTTTTTAATTTCCCTTTAAAAAATGAGTCAGATCACCAATTAATTATAAAATAATTATCTTAATATAGGCCCTATTTGAATTTTTAGTAATTTTTTAATTTTTTAAGCGGCACTTAGGTTTAAAGTTACTTCACCAAGCGGAGGTTTCCAAGAAACTTCCAAACAATTGTATTTTTCAAGATATTTTGATGGACAAAAAAACAAAATAAAGCTCATTTTCTGCTCTTTAAGACCTATTAATTGTCAATTCACTGAAATAGTGTTATCTCTAAGTTTTCATTTACTTTACAATTTCTAAAAAAACTACTGTAAGTTTTCCGTTTTACCGTGCGGAGGTTCACGAAAAAGTTCATAACTCCTGTACCGTTTGAGATATTCTGATAAATAAAAAATCAAAAGAAAGCTTATTTTCTCCTCTATAATCCACTTGCCCCAACATTAACATATATGCAATGCAAAGCTACATTAAGGGGGGGGTGTACACTTAACCCAGATTGAAAGGCAAGTGTACGCCCCAAACATCACTTTACAAAAAAAAAAAAAAAATTCTAAAAAATACAAAATTAACATTTTTAACAAAATAAAAATAATACATATACAAAACATTCCAAAGAATAATCATACAAAATTTTATGTTTATATCACTGACATGTGTTTTTTAATCTGCAGTCAAAGTGGTACTATGTGATTTGGGGGGTCCACTTACCCCACTTGACCCTACATGAAATTAATTTTATTATCGCCCTAAATAATGCCATTAGGTACATTGTTTTGCCATTCTGACATAAATACGTGATTCAATTGCCCAGTGTCCGTGATTGTGTTGCTAAAATCCGTGACTCCTAGTTTCATAGCAATGAATGTTAATGACATCCAAAAAATAACTGAAAAACATCGTAATATTACTTGATAAGAAACGGGAATTCATTTCTACGGGAATTCTTAAATAGGACTCAAGTTGAACGGAAGACAGCTGTCTGCTTAATTTCAGCATTCTCATCACATTGCAAACATCTCATCCATAGAGGACGAGCTCAATGGCGATATACATATGCTTTACCAACCAGATAGAATTGATTTACCTAAAAACGAACTTTAGGAGATGATTTTGGAATGTTTATGATACAGGTTTATCAAACTTAAAAATGTCTCTGATAAAAAATAAACATTGTTTAGCCCAAATACAAAGTCAATATGTCGTTACCAAAATCCCTGGTTTTACGGAGTAAGGGAAGCTATATTCTAAGCCGTGACGCTGTTCACCATGCGAACATCACGTCTCAGTTGAGATTGAAAATGTCTCTGTTATAACTTAGTGCTGTTGTTTTTTTGTTTTGTTTCATGCAGCTGGCACACCTGACGGAAGTGCTCATCGTGGTGCTGTTCAATTCTTCTTCTGCTAAAGTCCATGATAAAGCAAACAATTTTATGTATGCTTTACTAACCAGAAACATTGATTTATCTAGAGACAAAGTTTAGTATATAATTTTGGAGTGTTAAAAAAAAAGTATTATTTCCAATCTTTATTATATTTCTTGTGAAAAAGAAACATTGTTCAGTCCAAATTAAAAGTCAATACGGTACGTGTTTCCAAAGTCCGTGATTTAATCATGGAAATTGGAAAACTGTGATGAAGGCTGCCTCTGTTTTTTATTGATCAGGTTGTTTAGTTGAGAGACAAAGTCTTTGTGAGATAAACCGTTCTTCAAAGTCTGATTAAAAATTGTGACAGTATGAGACTATTGTGACTTTAGCTTTAGTAATTTGTTGGAACTTGATAACGTTATTAACAGTGGCGGCCGGTGGTTAGTTACGCTGGGGGGGCTCTTATCATTATTTTATTATATTTACGCCAGTGAAGATAAGTAGGCCTAATGTCTGCTTCAGGAAAAACTGTTAACTCTTATGTCAATAAATTATAGTTACTCCATCAAACAGTTATAATTCGATCACAAAGTTGAACTAAATTGCAATATAGCCTAAAAATCTTCATCACAATTGCTGACGAAAAGTCATCTCTGTTGTACATAACTGATGATCTGCTGTACTTCAGAGTATCAGTTATGTACAACAGAGATGACTTTTAGGTCAATAAAATTGACCTAAAACAAGCAGTTGTTTACCGTCAATTTTATTCAGTTGTTATTAATCTGTTTAATGGTTACAAGGTCTGTAAAGGAAGAAGCAAATGGTTAGGCCTACTTCTTTTTCGTGACATTTGTTTGAATTGAGGAAACAAATCAGACTGAAATAGTTTTGCCGCGGACAGGTGTGTTCTAAGAATTGAAAGCGGTCCGCTACCCCGGATGTTAAGATGTCACACACCTCCTTTGCGACAATATATTTCCGTTCTTCAAACCATGTTTACGTCTGGGTTCATGTACACTATTGTTCACATACTGGACTAATCCAGTTCAGGGGAGTTTCTTATTTGTTGTACATACTTCATATTTAAATTCTTTATCGTACTTAAAAGCCTTAATACAATCAATTGTTTTTATTAACTGTAAAGGATACATCATAATGTAAGATTATTTTGCTATTGACTATGAATACATGGTCAATGATTTTGCTTAACGAAATCCAGCAAAAATAAATAAATAAAATAAAAAATCTGCATCTCTCAAGACATTTTGTAGGCCTATAGTTTTATTTAATGTCGCAAATCTAATGTTGATCTTTCCAAGTACTTCATCAAATTGTATACACGCCTTGATGTGTTTTTCACTTGTTTTATGTAACTTAACTTTTTAGTTCAAATGTTTAATCTGTGAAATACCACCAACAGTTAAGGCACGATCCTGAATCCCTATAATCAAGCAAATGTTACAGAAAAACGAGTTTTTAATTTTACAGCCACAGAGCCAATTGGCCTAATTGTATAAATTTCTAAAACACTTTTCATTAAAACTATCTTTTTGTTCAACTTTGCATTTAATTTATAATTAAATTGGGCCTTAGAAGCCCCAGGAGCTTCAAAGTAATTATAATATTCAGTGTTTTATTCATTCTATTACCTACTAACGATTTACCTGGTGTAAATGTTGCTCATCTCCAACGTCACCCACTTCACTTTCATCCATTTACATTTCCTCACAAATCTATATAATTCACAATTTCAACACAACGCACATCAACACGTACAACATTACGTACAACAGAACCCAGACGGACGACTGCATCGCGAAGGAACTGACAGTCACATTTTTGGCACTGCTCGGTTGGTAGCAGTGGCTGGAGCAGTGGCGCGCGCAGCCTAGGGCGCCGGGCAGGGCGTTGCATTAGCAGCCGTTGGTTGAGCCTGCGTGAGTGAGCTGCGCGTATGCGCGTTTCCATTTGATTTTACAAGAGCGCTAGGACGCCGTGGCCGGCGTCCGTCGCTCCGGCCCGAGCCGGCCACGATAGAATTAGAGACACAATCGTCGTCGATTTTGGATTTATTTTGGTACGATCTGTTTCTATTTTCAACTTATGACCTATACAATTGTCATTCTGTTAAATATTCTCATAATAATATTTTTGTTAGTTTATTTATTTAGATTTTTAATCAATTCTTTAGGAGGGGCGGCGTCCGGGAGTCCTTATGGACAAGCCGCCACTGATTATTAATAAATTGATTTAAACCTATTTTTTTCCGAATGCAACCAATCGGGGGCAGATAAGGTGTTTTATCATCTTCCTCCTGAAAGTTTGGGTTAGGTCTTTAAATGCAGTATCACAATCACTTTTGTAAGGTTTATCAAAATATCTTGCTTGAGGTATGAGGCTGTACACGGCTGCTCCGTTATGGTGGTTTTGTAAATCCAAGTGACTAGTAAAGCGCTGTGACGGTTTAGGCTGTCCAAAATGAGACTTGAACACTACTGTCACCCCGCGAGTCATGTGGCCTGGGTCAGAGAAATTGGCAGAGATGCTGTGAGCAAAACCAATTGTTTTGTTTTGTCGATATTGGTAGAAAAAATTACCCATGTGAGTTTCAACTAATTTTATTGGCATGTCATCGTTGAAAAACTGTGATTTTTTATTCTACCTTCTTCTTAGCTCCTGTTTGTTCTAAGTTTGCATCTGTTGAGCATATTTGTACCAACACATCTCTTATAACAAATCCTAATTTTTCTTGCCTTTTATGTTAAATGAAGACCTTGCCAGCCAAAGTGAAAAGGGTTAAATTTATTGTTGTCAAGATCAACAAGATGAACATTGTGCATTCTATCAGTTAGCTGCTCTCCAATATATGCATTAAGGAGATTAATTCTGATTTGGATCCATAATATCAGCATCGAATCTCTGAGGAACTGTTGTCAAAATCACTGTTTTGTTTTTACTCAACTCGATAAGTTTCCTCTTAAGGTCTCTGTAAACTGACTCAAAACTGTAGAAAGTGTCATTGGTTCCACCCATGAGGACAATAATGTCATCCGAAGAACTCTGTGCTGCTTCTACAACATTTAGTAATCGTGCATTCGATATAACAGTTCCAATTGCTTCGATTTCACCCTGCCCAGCTCTTTCTATAAATTGCTGTAGACCTCTTCCTTGACTACCCGAATACACTGAAAGCTTAATATTCTTATTAAATACCGCTCCTGTTTTTTCCTAAGATTTCCAGCATTGTTTTTAAGATATACCATCTTACTGACAGGTGAAGATTGTTGTGTTGTAGGAGTTGCTTTTTGATCAGTCAAACATGGAATCGATTAGAAGTGACAGTTGGATTTTCAAGAATAAATTTGTTTCATTGTTGAGGTGAATGTTTTTCCTTGTTTTTTAACTGTTGTATCTCCCAAGATGGTTCAAGATGTATGACGTCAGATATGGACTGCACACAACTTGTAGATTCTTAACAGGGACTAACTTTATTTATTGACTGTATATTAAAAATCATCTTGGCTATTATTTTTGCAGTTATTCTCAGGTGTTGATTGTCATGCAAGAGGTTCGCAAGGGTGTCTCTTTTTGCTATTTCATTTTCGGTTATTTCAATATTCTTAATGAAAACTTCCATACTCATTTTGTCACTCTCCTTTTCAATCCAGCTTATCAAGAGGTCAGTAAATAACAGTAAATAAATGCCACAGTCTACGCCATTGATTTGTTGTGGGCAAGACAATGTTACAAAAGCAGGCTCCTTTGAAAAAATGCCTGTTTTGATATCTTTTCAATATAGTTTTAATACTAACTCTTAACTTGACAAGTCTGGGTAGAAGAAGCTAGTTGGTCCCTGGTTATAGTCTCACAACTACTATTTTTTACCGTTTCTTCTGATGTTGGTGGAAGTTTGGTTGTTTTTCAGAACAGCTCCCCCTGGCAAGTAGGGCCACTGTACATATATTTGTTCCGGTTATAAAAATTACATTTTTCATGGGGGATGATATTTAAAATCTAAACCATGTGTTTGCTCTATTTTGTGGCAAATCCATTTGTAAAATTTTTAAAATTACTGAAAAAGAAAATCACTAGTTGTAAATATAAAAACTGGGAGCGCTAGTGTAGTTCCATCTTTCTGGACACTATACAAACTGCTTTGCAACGATTAACCTACATGAAAAATATGCTACAAAATTATGTGGAGCAAATTCTTATGAAATTTCCATTTCCTCAAATGAATACACTTTGAATTAGAAAGTTGAGCCTAAAGAAGTGTCTCTCACTGAAGTAGTGGAAATTCGCTGAGTATGCAGGTCTGCTATGGCGGGGGTATTTTATTTTTCATTTCATCATCATCATCGATTTTGCAGCTCCGGTCTCCCGGGTGTGCTGATAAGCCTCTTCCATCTACTTCTATTTCTGTACAGCTCCTCTTCCTCCACCTGCTGTAGGAATTTTCCTTTTAGTTTGAGGTCTTCTTCTATAATATCCATCCACTTCCTCCTTGGTCTACCAACTTTTCTTTTGCCACTGATTTCTTTTTCCAGCCATACTTTCGCCACTCTTCTTTCCTCCATCCTTTTTACGTGTCCAAACCATGGAAGCCTTGCCATTGCTAATCTTTTCTTGAATTTTTCTGTTACAATTAATTAAACTGTTCCCTTATGTTCATATTCCTGATTCGATCTCGTCAGGTTTTTTGTATGGATGTTCTTAGGAATTTCATTTTTGCAGCTTGGTTTCTGCTTTGATCTTTTTTATTTAATGTACATGTTTCTAAGCTATAGGTTAAGATTGGTAATAAATAAGTGTTGTACATTGTTACTTTGGCTTTCCTAGGAACTTTATCATCCCACAATAAACTTCTTACTTGATGGTAGAGTATGGCTGCTTTATTTAATCTATTGGTAACTTCAAGTGTATCTGTGCCAATTTTATTTATAGTGCTTCCCAAGTAACTAAAGTGTTCTACATTTTTAAGCGATTTGTTTTCTAGTGTGAGGGTTGTTGAATTTTGATTAGTGCCATTTTTTATAACTACTGTTTTCTCTTTACATACTGTAAGTTTGAATTCTTTAAATTTGTTGTTCCAGATATTAATCTTTTCTTGAATCTCTTTGTTCTGTGTGGCCCCAGATCACCACGTCATCGGCAAAAACTAATACATTGACTTCAGTTGTTATTCCTGCTTTTTATTTGTTTCAATATTTCATCCATAACTAAGACAAATAAAAATGGAGACAGTTTGGACAGTTGGACAGTGTTGGACCCCCCTAATATTTTTCATTTATTAGTCAAAATTGCTTTTAAACGCTACCCTTAAGTTATGGCCGCTATAGGCTCCATCCTTTTCAGCCTATTTTAGAAATACGGCCCTGGTGGTGGTATTGTTAATTTACTGATTTCTACAGAAATTCTGGAATTATTATGTCGTTGAATATTTGGACCATAAAAAAATGTTGTTTCAACAGAAATTATATTGTGAGTTGGGAATTTTTGCACTATAGTGGCAACCATGTTCTATGCCAATTCAATGCAATTGTGATTGAGCATTGATGCAACCCTACAATACTGTAGCCACATCCACGCGGATTCCCCGCTGCTGCTTGCGTCTCGTCTGAACTGCACTATTTAAATTAATGCAATGCTCAATCGCCCCTGTAAAATCATGCTGCATCAATGCAGATGCAAGACGCTCATGTGTACCGAGCACAGACGATACGAGCGTGAAGTTTGCAACCACATGACGCAGCAGCACAGCTAATGCAACCTAGTCCATAACGTGGCATAAACGTCGCCCAACTAAGTTTTTGCGTGGCAACTGGTAAAATATTCAACACGGGACCTGCTCTTCTTATAAGACTTTATTCATGAACCTGTACAGTAGCCTAGTAGTAATATTTTACCATTAAATCTAAAAAACAAGAAACAGAATTAGACCAACCTCATTAGGTTGTGTGATGGCCACTGGTACCTCTACATGTGCACACCCTCGGTTGCCCCAAATACAAGCATCCTTCTCACCAATCGTAAGGTGATAAGTCGGCCTTAAGAAATTTAACCCTAAAAGTGGTTAAATTCGGTTTGCTAATCTCTAATACCAATCAAATAATAAAATATTTTGTGTAATTCTGAACATCCCTTCATCAGAAATCCTTTTAAAGCCTTGTATGCCTTGTTTAATGCCTTGTTCTTTAAGATTTGTGCCACGAGTTATTGTACGTTATTACGAGTTATTGCAATATGTTATTTTATTTTATTTTATTTATGTACAGGAAAAATAATTTCATAGTTCCAATTGTTTATGATTAGTTTTATTCATTTGTTATTTTAATGAGTTAGTTTTTTAATTTAGTTATATTTAATGATTTAAGAGGTTAATTGTAAGAAAGGACCATGTGGTCCTAAATTCGCCTCAATAAATAAGTATTTTCATTCATTCATTCATTCATTCATTCATTCATACGTATACGCTAGCCTATGGTCTTTAAATAGTGATGATTTCAAAACAAATAATAGGGTTGATGAATAAAAATTATATTTTCCAGGAAAAAATCAGAGCTTTAAAATTGATGTTGATGGCCCACAGTGAGGTTTTCCGTCTGTAACTCGAAGAAAGTATTTAGCAGAGAAGAAGGATGTAATCCCAGTAGTGGACGTTTACCCCTCGACATTTAAGGGGATGCTGAAGTGAGTACTATGCAGAGGACCATCCGTATCTGGGGGTAGAGAGGAGGGAGGCCTGCTAGGGGCACAAGAAAGGGAGGCTCCTTTCAGTGTCCAAGAAATATGAAAATTAAATGGAACAGGGTTTTGATACATTTCAGCATATCTAATTGACACTGAATCCAATTTGAAGGTATAGGCTATCCTAACTTACTCAAACTGTCAATTCTTTAATGTTATTGTGCATCCTAATAAGTTTTACAGGGAAACCCACTAATTTGCTGTAGGCCTAATTTGAAATAACTAAAGTAATACCTGAGTGAAATATAACTTTACACTAAAATCATAATTGTCTAATCACTAATAATCATTGCCATTGACTAAAGAACATTTTTCTAGTTTCAATTCATTGAGCGGCGTTGAAGTCCGATTACCCAATTTTCAGATATCAGACCTGTTGCGTTAACCAAAATAAATTTCAAAATTATAAAATATAAAAAATTATAAAAAATGAATGTTTAGCAATCAGTTTGTAGTTGGGATAAATCATAATACACAAAAATCAGTTGCTTGCATAGGCCTACAATATTGCTAGTTTCCTTATGAGTCTAATTTCCGGCAGTCGAGGATTTTTTATTTATCACTGTGTTTGTGCAGTTATTTCATTGTTATTCAAAGCCAATAGCCGGGCTGGGCCGGACCAGTTAAGGTGTTGCAGTATCAGCGCTGTTTTTTCCATGAGTGTATTCTAAGTGTTGTAGACATTTGTGTTTAAAAAAATTATTTTAATTGTGAGGTTAGAAAATGAAACAGAGGTTGGGATATTACTACCGAAAACTGTATGGAACGAACAATATAGTTACAGGCCTCCAAGCTGTCCTACTTTTCCTACTTTTTAGTAGGAAAGTAGGAAAAGTCCTACTTTTGATACCTAAGTCCTACTTTCCTACTTTCTGTCTGTAAGTTAATTGCGCGATAATTTATTACGCTTATTATCAATGTTTACAAATTTATACTTCCTTCCAAAAAATGTTTTTTTCCAAAAATTATGGGTGACACAATTATAAAATTAAACTTTTGCTGGTTTTGAATTTCTTTTGTTATCATTAGTGAATTTCCCTTGTAGGTAAGAAGCCTATTATTAACGTAGAACTGATGGTTCTTAGACCCAGGACCATAATATTTTAAAATTATTGCATGTGATTTTTCTCATTTAGATTTTTTGGGAGTGAAAGTAACAATTTTCAAATTTTGGCATCGTTTAAAAGTAGTAATGCAAAAAAAAAATACCGGTCTGTATCAGTGCTTTGTTAAATAGCTATTTGATTCCTCAATAAAGAAAACTAAGGGGCTATCCATGCTCCTTCCTGATGTAACCCCGGTTGTTGTGGCATATTTTCAGGGCCAGAAAAATATTTTAAGTTCATCCAAACCTTATATATTTGATATTTTATGATCATGATAAGATGCTATGAACAAGATGTTTGTTTTTAGGTTAAAAAAGGTAGTTTTCAATCTACTTTTTTTCAAAGAACGTTTAGTGTAGAATATGTTTAAATAGTGTTAAAACTGATAAAATTATAAACATTACAAATTCATTTAAGCTATTGTATAAAATTACATCTACAAAATGTAATTATATTTTGAAGAATATTAAATGAATAAAGTACAAGTACTAAAGGCCATACCCCATCCAGAGTTTCAGTTGATTTGTTTGTAAAAAGAACCAGAAAAAACCCCTATACTGGTATGTGAAGTATTCATAATGTGTTTTAAAAAGAGAAATTCTTCAAATTAAAATTAATTTATTCTTAAAATTACTAATAAAGAAATGCAAAAAAAAAAACAAAATTAAAGTAATATCCTATATTTTTAATTTTAACTAATTTAGTTTTAATTGAGTTAAATTTACTTTTAGCAATTTCCCTTATAGGGAACATGCTATTATGGCATTACTCATGCTAAGACCTAAGCCCGGGACCATGTTACTTTTTTGTTTTGAGGTTCCTTTAAGTCAAAAACAATGTTCGATCAAATTCATATATATGTTATACATGATGTATATTTTACATTCAAGTTGTTGAGCTGCTAATATAATTGATTCATAAAATATATTTGAACAAGAGCACCCTTATTGAGAATCCAAATTTCTTTATTTTTGACTATCAAATTATCAGGTGGTTCACTTTACTGGTGAAATTTGTTCGTACTTCTCTACTTCATTTGTAGTTTAATTATTTTCTTAAGAGACTTTATTTGAAACACCGATACACTATGTGGTGTGTATTCGTTCAAAGATAGGGTTATTTGATGGAATTTGATAATTAATTGTTGTAATTAGTTGTTGTTAATTATATAGTTGTCTCTTTGTGTGATATGAATATTTAGTATTTTTAATTTGGCTTAACAGGTTACGGAGAAAATCTAAAAAATAGGTTTCCATGTTATTCTTATGGGAAATCAACAAAATTCCTATGTCTTGCTTATTTATAACATAACTTGACCAAATTTGGTCTGCAAATTCACCATGTATAGTTTAATAACTTATTATTTCTTAAAATACCCATGTAGCTGTAAACCTGTATACTTACCCCCTTATTTGTTGGTATACTTATACTGTATACTTATTTGGAAAAAATTAAAAATATCAGAATTTTATGCAATTTAGTATGTACCTGTACTGGGGGAGTATTATCATATACTTACTTACAACAACCCCATGGTAGTAAACCTACATCCTAGTTACCATTGTCTTAATAGAAAATTTAAAAAAATATGTTTTTTTTAGAAATTTGCTTAGTTTTCAGATCTACTGTGACGGGGGTATTTTAAATGAATAATTCTTATTTAAAAATAGCTTCTTTAATGTACCCAACCAAACCTAGCCTACCTGCTTCAATGAAGCAGTTGACTTGAGTTTTTTACACAGGTGTCACTGGATGATTATCATTAAGTGAAATAACCTGAACTGCTTTTGGAATATCTATGTAGAATAGTTTAAAAAATCAATAATCAATCATTTACCTATGTTAAGCAATTTTTAAAAATTATTTTCCCAGTAAGTATTTGCTCACCACAATCAATTGATCAATAATAGAAAAGAACAAATTTCTCAAAAACTCATGTTTGTGCTGGTTAACTTGGGATTTCTAACATTTCATTCCCCTGAATGTTTTATAATGAACACTGTAAGGTTATTTTTACATATTCCTTAATCCTTTTATTCCTTTTGAACTAAATATCTATAATATTCAGACATCTCAGCTGAAATTTCATTCGGCCTTTAGGGTTGGTAATATATTTTTCAATAGAAATGATTGTATACAGAGATATTTTAGTGGCTTACACTATGGTATTTTACATCAAATTTACTAATTTTGTAAATAAATATTCATTAAAGTTTCCTTAGGATATTTTTCTTTCGAAGAAAACTTATTCTTGCTATTTAAAGAGCTATTCTTGTGTCACTTTGTCGTAAATTTACTATATGCTAACAGATTTTTCGGTCAAAATAAGTCCTACTTTTCCTACTTTTTGGGTCTCAAAAACCACTTGGGGGCCTGTAGTTATGAGTTTTATAGAAATTAAAATGTTAAAATGTTAGTAATAAAAAAAGTATATCAAAACCCTAATTTTCGTGTCCAGGCTGCCGGTCGTGTTAGCTCAGATGGCTAAGGTGTAGGCATCCCTGGCCAGGATGTCTACGTCGGCGCGGGTTTGAATCCGCACACGACCAAACCTGACCTGGTGGTGCAACTCTTAAAAGGGTTAGCCGATCTGTGGCAACGTTGTTGGGAGGGCCCACGTTAAATAAACGGTGGCAGGCTTGCGTGGAAGTTGACGGGATTGGTTGATTCTTTGAGAGTTGCACCTTGGTTAACACTGTTTTTGCTATTTTTACTACTGTTTACTGTGTGTATGCACCACTATGGCTTTGAAATATGGAAGATAACAATATTTTTACTCCAAGATGCCAATAAAACTGTTTCCAATTCCACTTAAATTAATTTTATCAAATAAATAAATAAATGTCATGTCATAAATGGACATTGGGTCTGAAAGGGTTAAAAACATAAAATTGTATGTAGGTGTTTCAAATAAATCAATAAAAATTAAAAGTAATACAATCTTTATAATCCTTTGAATCATCCGAGTTTTCCATTGTCCGAAACTGTTCTCATATAGTGTGGATGATCGGACTACTTCTGTAAATACAAATTGTAATGGTATCTCAACTTCATATCTCTATTTAGCAAAAAAAAATTCCCCCGTCGCAGCAGACCTGCGTACTCAGCAAATTTACAATGGAATTTTAGTGTATTCTCTATTTCCCCATAAAACCCATGGGGATGAGAGTACGTAGGTTTTCCGCCATATGGGTTTTGTAAGGAAATATAAGTTAAACACTTCCTAATGAATGTACATACCAAATTTTATCAAGGTATGTTAATGAATAAGCAAGATAGAAGGTTTGTTGATTTCCCATAAAATTAACATGGAAAACATAGTTTTTGGATTTTCTCCATAACCATTTAAGCTAAGTTAAAAATTCAACACACTGAATTGTTTGTTTTTTTAAGCTCTTTTAAATGGTTTAAGTTAAAATTGTTGAATTTTAAAAATAAAGTAAAAAACAGCCAAAAACTTGTTTTTTACCTCTTGATACCCCATTAAACCCCGTTCCCATGGTCCGATCATTCTGGTTCACGAACTTATTCAAGTAGATGCTGGCTTACACTCTTATACAAAATTTCATCAAAATCGAAGATTCCGTTCAAAAGTTATTGTGTTTACGGACACATAGATATATATATACAGGGTGAGTTTTTAATGTCCCCCCCCCCCCTAATTTTTTCCGCATTTCTTAAGATATTGACTCCTAACCACCAACAAACATCATTGATTAGTTTATACTATATTTGGAATGGTTCACTTTTTTGGCCGCCATCTTGAATCCGCCATATTGGACTGGACTTTTTTTTTAATGTAAAGGTAAGGTCATGACCCTTCATTTCAAAGTGATTTTTTGCGTAGAACAAGACGCCACAATCCGTTTTTTATTATCTGTTTTTATTCTCCAGATATTACAGGTTTTTAAAAACTAAATTTCAAAATAAAAAATCTCTGGTTTTATCCAATTTTTTAAAAAGAATATCAACTTTTTATCACCAGTTATTCCTTAGATATAAAGTACTTCATTTTGATGGGACTAAAATTTTTGGCTGCCATCTTGGATCCGCCATCTTGGAATGAAATTAAAATTTTTTAATGTAAAGGTAGGGTTGTGACCCATCATTTTAAAGTGTTTTTTTTCGTTGAGTCTGTTGCCGCTATCTGTTTTTCATTATCTGTTTTCGTTCTCAAAATATTAGCGATTTTGTAAAAGAAATTGAATATTTGTACAAAAAACCCTAATATTTTGATAACAAAAACAGATGGTGAAAAACGGATTGCGGCACCATACTCAACGCAAGAAAATACTTTAAAAATAATGTGTTACAACCCTACCTTCACATAAAAAAATTTAATTTCATTCCAAGATTTCGGATCCCCATCCAAAAATTTAAGTCCTAGTATATTTTTGGTGGCCAAAAGTATATAAGTATGGCGGCCAAATATATAAATGTCGGCCAAAAATTTAAGTCCCATCAAAATAAAGTACTTTTAACTATGGGATGTCTGGTAATAAAAAGTCGATATTCTTTAGAAAAAAATTGGATAAAACCAGAGCTTATGAATTTTTTTATTTTGAAATTTAGTTTTTAAAAACCTGTAATTTCTCGAGAACGAAAACAGATAATCAAAAACGGACTGCAGCGTCTTGTTTTACGCAAAAAATCACTTTGAAATGATGGGTCACAACCCAACCTTTTTATTAAAAAAATTAAGTTCAGTCCAAGATTCAAGATGGCGGCCAATAAAGTGAACCATACCAAAAAATATTATAAACTAATCATTGATGTTTGGTGGTGGTTGGGAGACAATATATTAAGAAATGCGGAAAAATTTGGGGGGGGGACATTAAAAACTCACCCTGTATATCAATATCATACTACCAATAACAACATCCCATGACTCTAAAACATTTGGTGGGTTTAAAAGAAGCAAGTTATGATTTTGTAACTTGAGCGTGTATTTTCAGTTCAACATCAGAAAATTGGCTGCAACAGCAAATGCAAATCTTTCCTAGAAGGAAAGTTGTTAATATGATGGACAGTTACTGTTAGGACCGTTAAGATCCCTTCTACTATGTTAAATAAGCTTTTGTTCTTCATATTGGACTGAATGGTATCCAAGTTATAAAATCAACCTATTTTAGGGTGACACAGTACTATTTTATAGAAATTCATAAAAAAAACAACAATAAAATTAAGTTAGATGACACCTGAGCACTACTGGCAGGATTTGACGGAGTCATCAAATAAGCTCTTTTTCAAATGGATTGAATATGACAATCCAGTAAACATGTTGTATAATATACATAGGTATTCTTAAGTATTATTCAGGTTTAGCAGGTTTGTTAACAAAACCCCATTGATTTTAGGCATGAGTCCTAAAATTTCTTAATTTAAACATTTAACATGATATTTTGAAGGTATTTTTGAGAGCATCAATTTGATGGATACAAAATTCACATAGCTGAGTCTTTTAAAAAAAGTTTCCTTTTCACAAATAATAGTACACTTCATATTGAATTTAACACAAATTATAAAAAAAAATTTGTTATGACTGGGAACCAATTAGGGGTATGCCTACACTAAAAACTGATACTGACTGAGGAACTTTTTTCTACACGAGACTTAAGTTGGAAGATTAATTGTGAATTTTATATTCTTAAGGTTGTTAGGTTAAGTAACTAACTAGGTAAGTAGGCCTATATTATAATTTACAAATACACTGAACATTTTTTTTCAGATAAAATTTTTTTTGAAGTGAAGAGTTTTTAAAATTTAATTATAAATCAGTACAGTACGAGTGAGGCATGTCAATAAAAAAATAGAGTATTTAGATTTACATTGCAATTGTTGAGTTCAATGGTTTAGTAATGCATTTGATTAAGTGTAGTACTTCCTCTCCCCACCTTGAATCAAATAAACTTCTTATTAACTTGATAGCCCGCTTACACTGAATGCAATCATGGGTGACTGAAATGGTTTATCATGAAAAAGCTCATAGTTCGCATTGGAAACAAATCTATTAGTAGCTGAAATCGAGTGTGGACGAGTGTAAGCTGTTAACACTGTACAAAACTGCTAGGTGCAAACTCGGCCCACTGCATTCATCTTGGTTCGCTTTCATACAAAGGCATTCAATTATTTTCCAGCATTGGTGTTTGCCATTTATTTGCTGGTATTATATTATAGACTGCATATTCGTTTATTTTTAGAATTTTTTCAATTTATTTTTGTCAAGCTGTGTTCTTTAAGGCCTCATGCCCCTTTTCAATCCCCGCCCTCCATCCACTTTTCCTGGAAAGATCCTCCCTGTTTGAACAACTTATCTCAACTAGCGCTGTGAGCATGTAAATTTAGTTGCTCGTGGTTGCATCCAGTGTCAACCATCATAGTATAGGCTATATCAATGGTGTCAACAGCCCACAAATCTGGCTGCGGCGTTGTTTTGAGGGGGAAGTCTAAGCACTTGTGCATGCAATGCAAACGGGTCCTAAGCGTTTATAGGGAATCACAAAAAGTGTGTAATTGGTTCTCTTTTCATAATCTTTTTTACATTAATTAAAGTCAAACCTTTTTTTACAGCCTGTAACCTGGTAATAAATCCCATAGATCTACTGAATTACTAGTTATAGTTCTAGTTCGCAAAGATTTAACCCTGGGAAAAACCAGTGGCCCAAAATACTAGTAATCTGCCCTGTTCAACCGCTACCTCACTGCCCGGATATAAAACGGTCGCAGCCTGGAGTGACGCATGACTCAGCTCTAGTAAAAAAGTGATCAATTGTTTATTTTTAATGTTAAATCATAATGGACAACATATGAACTGTCTCGTTACACAGACAAATTTGATACCAAATTTTATGCAATTTGGACAGCACCAAAATTTTTTGCAACATTTCAAAAAACATTTCAGGCGAAAAAGAATCATTGGCTACTACATTTGAGTTTTAAATATTTTAAAATTTGGGATGAAATTCATAAGTTAAACAGCACCTGTTATTATTTACTGCGTTATTGACAAATGATATGACAATGTCCATTTTGTTTTGTATGAATGTATTCATATGAGGTAATTTGATCATACTTTATTACAGATTCTCATGTAGTTTTATTTAAATATGTTGTTTTAAGTATAATAAAAAATATGAGCAAATAATTTTAAGTTTTTTTTATGTGTGATTCACATTTACTTTGAAATTTATTACTTCTGTGAGGGTATAAAAACACAAACTAATAATACGCTAAATTGTTCTTGAAAAGTAAAAATACTCAAGTTACACCTTATCTGCACTTTTAATGTTTATTTTATCTTGTTAAACTCAGTGTGTCTAACAAGAACCAAATACTTACAAAAGTGAGTTTACCAAACCTGTTTTATTCTTTTAAATATCTAAATATATATTTTTGCTACATTATATAATGTAAATATATTTATTCAAGTTTAATATTGAACTAAAAACAGATTATAAAGTTTTTATTTTATTTATACAGTACAGTATAAATTAAAGATATTATTTTATCATTACTTTTAGTTTACCTTGTAAATATTTTGCAATGTTTAAGTATTTTGGGATGGTCAACATTCATGTTAATTTAATTTATAAACTATCGAGAACCGGCGGCTACATATACAAATTTGCCGATGGTTGTAAAGTCAAAGAAACCCTATAAATTCGTCAACAATTAAATTCAATATGTTAAATTGAAATAGATCGTATATTTCATGTAAGGGGTGGAAAGTGGAATGAAATATTTAGATCAAGTCATAGAAAAACAAATTAAACTCAAGTTATAATAATATTTTTCATCACACTGTTATTATTAAAAAATGAACGAAACATTTAATTTGCTCAGATTATTTTGGCAGTTTAATGACATTAACATGTTGGAGGCTTGATAAACAATCGAAGAGAGGCTTTCTGGCCGGTAACCTTGGAACCTTGCTCCAAAACAAAGTATTATATTTAGATTAGATTAATTTAGATTATCAGTAACCATAGGTAAGAGTTTACCTGTGAGAATGATTGCAAATCCATCCTGTAGGTAACCCTATACCATCACGAAAAGATACCATCCAGAAAGGGTCACAATTGAAACGTCTGATTTGTAATAAATATAATCTTATCTTAATGCTACTTATTTTTAATTTATTTATTTTTTGACGGTTGTTAATTGGATGCATATAGTTCATAATAACAAAACATTCTTGATTCTTGAAACTAGCGCTATACTTTAGCTAAAACTGCTTTCAGGGTCAATAAACATAACTAATTACTACTATACAATAAACATCCACTGGTATGTCCCACTCTAGAATGGGGATCTGTACTTTCCAGGCCCGGATTATCCACTAGGCCAACCTAGGCCATGGCCTAGGGGGTCAGCCAGGAGGGGGCGTCAAACGGGCCTTTTTTATACTACGGTTCAGTAAAAATATTTATCCGCAAATATAATTTAATTTTCGGTTTGTTTAAATTTAATTTATAAATTCTTTAATAACAAGAGTAAATATTCGGCAAAAGAGAAAGAAGAAAGATCTATCCAGGCGAACTAGGTGACCCCCTAAGTTGCGCAGAGACCCGAGGGGTCCTTCGTGGCGGGGACGAGGGTGTCGTCCGCCAAGCGGCGAGTGGTCCGAGTGGCGAACCTCAGGTAGAAAAGGGTCAAATGGGATTTGCGGGGAAATCCTCCCTTTGGCAGGGAGAACCTCCTGAACGGCTCTGAGTACAAGACCAGGTGACTCTGATCTATCTATACACTAGCATTTTCAGTTCCTTTACATTAGGTCACTATTACAGTAATATGAGATACTGGATAATGTAATTTTACTGATTATGGATAGTGATGAGTCAATTGCAAAATTAAGCGCGTTAAATTCATATATTTATTAAAATACCCCTGTCGCAGTAGACCTGCGTACTCAGCGTTTCTAAAATGATTAAATATTTTTTAACTTTTCCCCTAAAACACCATGGGCACGAATGAGGATGTAGGTTTGCTGCCTTGGGGGTATTGCAAGTAGATATAGGAAAATCCATCCCAAGTGCATGTAACTAAATTGCATCAAATTCTGTAATTTTCATTTTTCTCATAAACCCCATAAGGGTCTTGGGGTAGGTTTACCGCCACTTGGGTGCTGTAAGTAAATATAAGTTAAATCCTACCTAGTGAATGTACATACCAAATTTGATAAAGTTATGCCAATAAATAAGTGAGATACAGGGTTTTGTTAGTTCCCCATAAGAATAACATGGAAAACCCATTTTTGGATTTTCTCCGTAACGGTTTTTTTAGGTGAGGGGGGGGCGTAATTGTGATCTTGGCCTAGGGCGTCAAAAAGTGTTATTGCAGGCCTGGTACTTTCCACACTTAAAACTAGTCAACAATATTATTACTGGGAAAAATTATACTTCCATATAAGTAATAAATTTAATCTTGTTTTTTTATTGTTATGTGTTTCTTTGCTTACGTCAGCTGTGGCGTGAAGGTTTGGTTTAAAATTCTTATCTTGGTTGAATTAAAAGTTATTGTTTTTATCTCTATTTCTCTTAGTATAAAAGAGTGGGTCTGCCCAGAACCGATGGTTAGACGAAAACCAACTCTGTAACATGTAAGTACTAATTTGATTACTTTATATAGTATATCCTATACTGTAATACGAGTAAGGTATATTTGTATGTATGTATGCACACAGATCTCTAAAACGGCTTGAACAATTTTCTTGAAACCCTGCAAATAACTTAGTTCTAGAATAAAAATAAAATGAACACAAGTCTCTATGCTAACTAAAATCTTATTTAGTAATAATCTTGAATACAAATTCTAAAAACTTTTAGAATTTTGTTGTGTTTTTTCAGCATTGACATTGGTTGCTAGAATGGTTGTTTTTAGAAACCATTCCAAAAAGGTTGCTGAAAACAGCTGACTCAACTGTCAAAGCATGAACCATTTGCTCCAGTATAAACATGTGGTTTTCCATTGTACCCAGCAATAACTGAATTGCAGAATGATACTAGCACCTCCAAGAAACATAATTTATCAGCTATTAATTAGTACTTTATACTGGTGACTATGCCTATTTAGTTAAATAAAAGTCAAGTAAAAGGATAAAAGAACCAAGCCACCTAATTTGTAGAATTTAATTTAAATTTAAAAATAAAAGAATTAGCAATGATGAAATGATACCATAGAGGTAAAATCCATGTTATAGTTTCAACAAATTCATACCAGATTGCAGTGCCTTTAGAATTATATTAAAGTATACCAAAAGGTGAGCAAACATAGTGAATGAGCTCATCTTCATAGAAAAAAGCCTTTTGAGCTTGGCATTTCAGCTTACAGTCTGTGGCTGATTTTACTATGACTTCAAAGAACTGTTTAAGTTTCCCGAGCAAATGCTCGGCCCCCAGGTAGTCTACTTAATCAAAGTGAGAACATGCACATGTTTACAATGTATGAGTTTTTACAACTGTCTGTAAATTGTTACATATAATCATATGTTTGTGAAATTGAAGTTTTATTATATTAGAACAATCCAAGATCTAGAATGAAAAAGAAAAAGGGACAGTTTGCTCAGGGTGTACTGACATTTTGGAAATGTGATGGACACAGACATGTTATTGATGTTACATTGTTGAAGCAATTTTGATGTCTTTTAAGAGAAATGTGAACTTTAATGTGCATTTCACATAGGTGATTTGATTTAAGTATTACCTGTATTCAGAAAACAAACAAGATTATTAACCAGTACATTTGTCCAATGATTCAATACAAAATGATACTCTCAGTTATTATCAAGTTGGAGCAATCCAGTTATTCTACTTTATTATATTTATTGACAGAATTGTAGTTGTATCTATTTTCTGTGTATTAATAGTTGATTTAAGCTCAGAAAATGATTTAAAACTAAATATACATATGTGTATTTTTGTTCAGTTTTATATAACTTAATAATATTACTTGTTGCTATGCTAAAAACTTTGTTAATATGCTACTATATGAAAAACAGTAGAACGTAAAGTATTTAAAGTATATAAGAGATATTTAAAGAACTACATGTAATTAATTCTACATATTATAATTAAACAGTTCCTTAACTGTTAATTATAGTAAAAGAGATTAGTACAGTGTTCGGTCAGACATTCACAACTACACCATGAGGTAAATATATGAATTGGAGACAAAACAAGTAAGACTTGAAAAGACTAGTAAAGGTATATTCCGAATGGAAATGAAGTTATTTAACATAAGCTGTCGGAGAGTGCATGGAATATTGAAACTAGGCAGTTCAAGTCAATTTTGGAGAAATGGCTAAAAAAGGTCCTTTACTCAGTCAGTGTTTTTGGAATTGAAAAAGAAAGATCTCGAAATATTTTTCATGTGAGACAGTTCTGGTTGGTTTTATTTATTTATTTATTTTTATTGATCTTGACAGGTTATTTATTTGTGTGCTGGATTTGCCTTTTATAAGTATGTATGTGTATCTGACTAGACTTTTCCCTCTGTTAATTTTATACCTTTTATACCTCTCTTAATTTTAAACATTGTAATTTATGCTTTCTTATAGATTTTTCATTTAGTGTCATCTACAATTACCAAAAATTAAGGCATTATTATTTCACTTAAATTTCTTTTGATAGCATGTATCAAATTAGGATATTGGTTTTATTTATTTAAGAAAACTATAAGTTTATTATGTCTTTTGCATTACTGTATACCTATAGACAAATAAAAATGTTGTATCTTTAATTTTTTTTTTTTTTTTTTTACAAATGTAACGTTATGTGATTTACAAAATAAAGACCAGATTTTGAAGACATTTGAGGGAAGCCACAATACTGATTTATAAGTATTTTTAGTACATCTTTTAAAACAACCAAAACTATCTGATGGACTTTAATAAACTTCAACAGTAGAACCTTAACATAAAACATCTCAACATAAAATAATTTACCACCACTCGCTAAATAGCATGAGTTAAATGCGTCAACAACATCCCCACCCTTACCCTTTATATTTCAGTTTTATTTTTTAAACTCTTTTTGTTTTTGGACATTTTTAGTTAGAAAGGGTTTCAGTTTGTTTTATTTATTTGTTATTTTCCTCTTTTCAATTTTTTTTCTTTTTTTTAAGGGTAGGTATCGGTTGCAGCTGATAATGTAAATAGTAATGGGTATATATATTTGTGGGCAGGTTGGTACTCCTGGCTACACTGGGTTGTGTGGTGGCCACCCTGGCTGCTCCATCAGCTGAGTCCGATTCGTCTGCTAAGGGCCAAATCTGGGCTGTCCTCGTGGCTGGCTCTAATGGTTGGTACAACTACGGTCAACAGGTAAGAATCAGTGTCACTTGACAAACGTTAAAATCACAAAATATCAAACTGAAAGGCAAGGAAATTGAAGAAACAGACACACAATACAACTTTTGGGCCTGCATATCAATCAACACTTCATGTGGAATCAACACATACAAAATAAATATTATAAAAAATCATTCTCTGGTCTAAATGCGGTAAGAAAAATAAAAAAAATTGCAACTAAGAAACGTTTTTATTTTGCTTTAATTTATTCGCATATAAATTTTGGAATAAGCTAATACGGATCCACGGCATCCAAAAATCATTAAAAAATCCTTCGTACACATGAAAATTGACTAGAATAATACTGAATATGACAAAAATTGAATGTGTGTGAAATCTTTTACTGAATTGGACATATTAATAGTATATAAAACAATTAAATTTATTAAAATTTATCACATTCAGGTATTTTAAGATAATTTCATTCATCAACATCAGAAAACACTTTTCAGTTAAACACTTGTTAGAGTTATACAAAAATAGAACATTTTATATGGGGGTAAAAAGCTATGAACTTTCCTGGAGAACTAATTGCAAATACCAATAATAAATACTTTTTCAATAAACTTAAGAAGTACGTAACAAAAAAATCCATACTAGAGTCTGATTAATTTTAGGAAAGAGGTTTCTGTTTAAACAGTTACATTTTTCATAGCCATAATGATTTTCATTCATGTTTGTATGTAAAATCTAGGTTTTCAAGTAGATTTTAAATATCATCTATTATTATAGTTTTGTATTTTTTTCTCATTTTTCTGCTGCAAAAGATTTATTGACTCTATTTATGGTATACCGTACGCTGTTAAAAAGTATACAATGATTTATTTATATAACAATTTTAAATATTTTGTAGATAAGGTAGAATTGTATATATTTATTGTACTTATTATTTATATACATACGATTTTACCATGATATATGGTTTTGGCTCAGGAACAATGTCCTACAGTATTTTTGGATCATTGAGAAATGCCCTGTGTATCCAATAGATCGATAAAAATGAATTTGTATTTTAATATCCAAACTAACATCGTTATAAACTTAAAATCAACTATACATTTCATAACTATTGCATAACATAAATAAATGACCTTGTCAATAGCCAGAAACTAAAAGTATTTCAGAAACTAGTCAGATTCTATTATTTATAGATTCTGCGTGATTCCAGAGTTAAACTTTTCAGAGGAATAGGTCATTTACTTTTCCATATTCTCGCACAACAGCGCTTGTGGCCTCACCCATTTATCAAATGATGAAAAATTATAATTTTCTTTTTTGTAACTGCCGCAATCTCTATATATTTAATGACTCTTTGAAAGTTTTTAAGTTGAAATGCAATTCTTTTTTTTTAATAAGTCCAGTACACGATTTTTGTACTTAACACATTGAGTGCGGTTTATGATTAATATTGCTTACGCCAGTGGCTGAAATATAATAATTAATTATTCACCAAGTAAACTATTTGAATGTATCCAAAATGTCATCATAAGATCGCCAGGCCTCCATTTTGGTCATTATTTGTGACGTCACTTCCGGTACATCAATTGATGTAGTCCGCCGGTGGCGCCGGTCGCGTGAGTGATCGCAAGGCATTTTTGAGTGGCTAAAATAAAATAACTGATTTTACACCAAGTAAATGAGAGGAATGCATAAGAATATTATCAGAGGATCGCCAGGACTCCAATTTTGTCATTATTGATGACATCACTTCCGGTACATCTATTGATGTAGTCCGCCGGTGGCGCCGGTCGCTTAAGTCACCGCGAGGATAAAGTAGTCCGTTTACTGCCACAACTGTTTCTAACGATCCACAAACTTGTTTTTTGACACAACGAGTACTAAAAATAATAGAATAGAAAAATAAATGAAAAATAAAAATAACTATACACACCAGACAAAAGTGTGAAGTTACCACGGTACCGTCCTGAACAGAAACCCTAGAACGAAAAACTATACGCGCCAAAATGGACCTGTGTACTGGCACAACAGGCGGCGAAGCGATAAAACGATCCCGGACAATGGCTGAGCTCATACTGAACTAATAAAGTGGGAGTGGCACGACTACATCAATAGCTGTAGGCCGCTAGGAGGGCTCGCGCCGCACTACATCAATAGCTGTAGTCCGCACTCAACGTGTTAAATAGATTTGTTGTTCTGAAGGTAAATGTTGAGCTGCCTGTTGTTATTTGATTGTAGAGTTTGTAAGTTATATTTATCTTGCTTGGTTTATAGTTTATTAAATGTTGATTCTTTTTAATTTGTTTATTATAGTTATAAGTTATTGTTGTTATTTGTTATTCTTATTTGGAACATTATATTTCTCGAAAACTTTGTTATAACATATTGATTTTAGGATGAAATAATTTTGCACTAATGTGTATAGTTTTTTTTAAAGGTTTGAAGTGATAGTGTTACCTGAAGATTTCTTCCATGGACTCATAAAATTATAAAAACATTGTTCTGCTTCAATATAATTGGTCTTGACTGTTTTGAAGCAATCAAATAAAATAAAATAGTGAACAATCCCACTTTTTCATTGGGGTTTCATTTGGTTTATTTACAAGGGAAGACCCTGTTGAGTTATCCAAAATGTTATTAAAAAATTTGATGAAAAAATCTATTAAAATAATTATTAAAAAATAATTTTTATGTATTTTAGACAGGTTTAGAGACAAAAGATTTGTCTATGAGTTTTAAGTCCCTGCATTTTTGAGGAATACATTTAATCCTATAAGAATTCCTTTACTTAATACAATAATCCTATTATCTTCAGGTATTTCAATCCAGACACTGTTAATTATGACAACATAATATTTACTAATCAAATGGGTAGATTTTTCATGCATTTTTCCCCAATTAATCCATACTTATTCGTCATATTTTTTTCATTAAAATTCAATAGTTTAATGAAATGTTTGCTTATTACAAGGCGGATATATGCCACGCTTACCAAATCCTCCACGGGAACGGCGTTCCAGACTCCAACATCATTGTAATGATGTATGACGACATCGCATACAACAAAAAGTAAGTGTATTCACATGGGCACAAGTTTAAATTCATGAAAATTCCAGTTCATAAATATTTTAATTGCAGGTCAAGAATTGGTTTCCTATAAAATGTTATCTCAGATATGTTAGTTAGCCTTTGAAAAAATCGGATTCTTTTGGCCAGAATAGTAAAATTTGATACCCAACACAGATGTCTTGAATTTATATGTAAACACAACGAAAACTAGTAATTTTTTGAGGATTTTATGATAAGCCTTCCAAGATAAATCTATTTTAAATTTTATAAAATAATATTGTTTGTACTATATTATTCAGATTATGAAAGGGACTTAACATTTATTCAACCGTTATTTTCTATGCACTATGTTTATCGTTAGGAAAAATGTTCAGTTCACCTGATTCATTGACTACTGTTTTAACTATCTTAACAAAAATTGACTATTTTTTATGAAGGATCTATTGTAATTTTTATTCTATAATTCTCATTAACCTTAAAGTATCCAGTTACATTTGATGGCAATAATATTATATCTTCAAGTTTGTGTTTATCTTTTGTTTTGTGTAATTGCAGCAACACAAATCAAGGAGTTGTAATTAACAGACCAGATGGCCCCAACGTATATAAGAATGTGCTAAAAGATTACACTAAAAAGGATGTAAGTTTATTTTTAATTAAATAATTTATTCATATTTGCCCCCTGGATTGATGAAAGAATTAATAGTAGTAGGTTACAATACCTTTCCGTCTTCAATCCATATGATTTGTCTAGATGACTAGTTTTGGGACTGTTATCCCATTATCAAATCTGTCGTCAAGAGTTAAAAGTTAAAAAACACTGTTAGATTTGACAATGGGAGAACAATCCCAAAACTAGTCATCTAGACAAATGATATGGATTGAAGACAGAAAGGTACCATACTGTAACCTACTATTTATTAAGTTAAATAATTTTATTTATTTTAATCTTACTTCACGTAATTTTTTATATGAAGGATTGTTCAATTAAGTTTTCATTGAGTTGACTTATACATGTGAAAATCCCCGATCCACCACTGTACCCTAAATAATTGACAAGAAAACAATTAATTGATGTAAAATTATTGACAATGATTACAGTACTCTTATAAATAAGACTTATCATGTCAGATTACATTAAGATTGTTAGTCCAGATTCAAGGTATATGCAATGACTATCAGTGTATTGATAAGAAATGTAAACATTCCTGATTTTGAGAATCTTCTACAATGAAAAATTACAAAATAAAATTAATAAAAAATTATTAACATTAAGTAAGGCACAATCGATTAACTGCCACAAAAAAGACTAACTCTTTAAAAGTCTACGAGTTACAACTAATAAACCAATTACTAACTTCAAAGCAATCGATTACAAAATAGGATGAACTACATCCTGTTTTAACACTGAACATTGTAGAATACAATACAACTGTCATATAGACAGTACTTATACTCAGGTATCAAATGAAATAATACTTACTAATAAAATGGGTAGATTTTATTTAAATCTTTTGTATATAAGGTAGAATTGTATATATTAAAAAAGATACCCAGCACTGGTGGAGTGGAGTGTAGTTCACTGGTGTGGAGTGTAGTTCTTCTCCATTATTATGGTTCGTTGTTAATATTAGAATGTAATAGGACGATTTTCTAACCTGATTGGTTGAATATAACAGCCATTTCCACAACTAGCCAATTAAGTTTCAAATGACATATCCTTCATTAAACGTTTGTCCATGAACAATATAAGCAAACTTTAATTATGAAAAATTATTTTGTATTAAAGAGTTTTAAAAATCTACAGACAATAGAATTCTTTAGCTAAGTATTAGTTTAGGAATTTTCTACCGCCTTGATTTGTTTATTTAACAATTAAAAAACACACATTAATACAATAATCATTAAAATTTCTTGTAGAATAAAGTGACTAAGTACCTACATAAAATTCTTTGAATTTTGCTAGAATATGCTTTAATATGTTTTTCACAGGTAATCCCAGAGAATTTTCTTCATGTACTAACAGGAAACAAGACAGCAATGCAAGGCAAAGGGTCTGGAAAAGTATTAGAAAGGTAAAAAACTTTTATGTTTTTAATATACGTTTGGTAGGCAAAGTTTCATTAGAGTAGAGAAAAAGTATTATTCATTCTTAGGTTACATGGTAGAGAGGTTATATCTCCTTGTTAAAAAAACATTCATCTTTTACATAATTGACACAATTATTTATAGAATGAATTATGCTTTCCAAGAAACAAGAAGCGTTTCAAGAAGTGTTTATTTGCCTTTGACAAGTATTACATGTATTGGCAAAAGTCTTAAGTCTGGTATTTGGCTACGGTTAAAGCAATATTTTAATTTAGGCAGAGAAAAACACTTTTTTACTATAATTTGCTAAAGATCGTAATTGAATACTGCTGTTGGTTAAGGAATACTGCTGTTTTTTAGTTTAAAAGATGTTGCCGTTGGTAGTTAATTTTTAATGTTTTTGTTCTTGAATTTAATAAATTTCTAGTTAAGTGTGTCAACCAAGCCGGCAGTCCTAGTGACTATGGCTTTATGTGCTAATCGAACTCTAAAGTTGGATTAATATTAATTTGTTTTTTAATTGTAATATATGTATCACAAAGTGTATATGTATTTATGGACGAATAAAGCACTTTTTCTCCTTCTTCTTTCTTCTTCTATAATTTGCTAAATATAGAGTCAAATATAGAGTTGTTTTTTGGTCTTTAAATTGGAGATAAAAATTATCTAAGTGATATACTAAAAATTGAGTTCAAGTTGAGTAAATTTTACACATGAAAGATAAACCTATGTTAGTGTACATAGTCAATGGCAATACCAAGGAAATTAGAATGGGTAATACCACCGCGACAGGTGTTAATTTTAACCCATCGATCAGCTGATCGTTAAAATTAATGCCATATGGATTAAATGGCAACCTCTATATGAGCCCGTTAGAAATACCGCATATAGGCTACCACGGCGGTATTACCGTAAATATGGAGAGGGCATGAGAATTACATTGGCCATTGGCTCGAATGTTTAAAGGACTTGACCCTAAGGACGATCTTGCACTTGAAGAGAATTCTGCAAATCTACTCATCGCACCCTTTAATTTATCTTATAAATCGTGAAAAACGATTCTGTTTTGTTACTGAGAACTCAGCTTTCACCCATGTATTTATATATAGTACTGTATATAACATGACAAATATTAAATTAAAAAAACTTTTCAATTTTATCAGGTGTTATTCCAATTTGAAGATACATTTAAAATATAGAAAATCTCAAAATTAATATCTCTAACAGCAGTTTTTTTCTTTTTTTTTCTTTTGGGTGGGAGGGGGTACCAGGCAGCCCCCCCCCCCTTATAATTGGCTGGATCCGCCCATGCCTATAACTAATGGCTACTTTCATAATATGAAATGAGAATTAACTATTAAAAAAAAAAAAAAACAACAATAGATTAAAAGATAAAAAACAGGGTTTTTAAAGTTACAAACCAGTTACATCTTTCAACAAGGAACAAGACTAAAATAAAAAAAAATGTATTAAAAAATTTTCAAAAAAAATTTACTACCAGATGTTCTATACAGGGTCACATTGTTATACTTACTATTGAAATTGTGTTTGACTTTTATAGTATTTAGAGGTTTAAAGATGAAATTTCTTCTCCATTATAAAATTCTATTGGTTGTATAACATAAGCATAGTATTTAGTAAATTAAACCAAACAACAAATACATAAAGAATAATCATAGTTATATCATAGATTAAGCATACTCCCCAAGAAATATACTGAATATATGGTTAAATTTTACACTCAACTGCCAAATCCAGACAATGCCTGAAATATTTACTCATTCCCCGACGTAAAATACTCACATTGCGAGTGAGCATTTTATGTTTAGTTATGCTATGTAGTTGTTTATGTAGTTATGCTTCGGCACTGGCCGAAGCAAACTACCCAGAACATGCTGTGGGCAATTGTTAATGTGCAATTGCTGATGTAAATAAGTTCTTTGGAGGTTGAGTAAAACCATGATATCCACAACCCGACAATGGTAAATTTGATTGCCCACGTCAGGTTGTGAGTAGGCTACTCGTAGTTTGCCCATAAGCAGAATAGCGTATCTCCTGTACTAGACAGAGGTGCAAGTCGAGAGGTGCATGTTGCCCCCACCACCATGAGTCACTATTAGTGCTCTGTTGTAGAAAAATGTAATCATGCTAACAATCCCATTTCAGACAAAACCTCACCTCTGAACAATATCAGTTCAAGAAAATCATCTGCCATTGAAACAACAAGGTGAAACTGTGTAGATGCATTAAAATGTTAGGTACACAAAATTTTAAAGAACACTAAAAGAAAACTTACCCAAGTTTTGGTCAGAGACAGCATTTTAGTAAATAATCCCTAAGTCCACTGACTGCGACTAATTCCTACGAATGTAACATCAATGGCAGTTAGTTGTAATTAATAAGAACTTACTTTTGGTACGAAGCATTGGGTTGTTGGAAATAGTTTTTTTTTTTTTTTTTTTTTTTTTTTTTAATATTTTCAGGGAACATCTAATAATTTTTTAATACCATTGATGTACCGGATGAACAACTCAACATGCGTAAAGATGATGTTATCCGGGTCCAAACAAGGTTTCATCAAATGTTGTTGCAGAATAAATGTTAGAGTAAATTTTTGCAAATTTGTGAAATCAAAAATAAAGTGAGATTCTAAGTATCCTGGCCACACTTCTTGTGCTAAGAAATGAAAAAGGAAACATTCTTATATTGACATTATTCTTTTACGTAAAAAAGTAGAAACTAAAAGCCTTATTTTCAATAATGATTTTTTATTGTACTTGACTAATTACGTTATAATGTATGTTTCTCTTAATGGTCTTACACATCATTTATATACATACAATGATAAATTAACAACAATTTGACTCTTATTGGTAATAATAATAATGTACTCACTGTATTTAATACATGTGTGTTGTTAAAAAAAATATTTTCAAGCAAAAACTATAGAGTTTATTTTACTTAGTTATGGGAGACATTTTAGAAGTAGTGTATAAAGGCTCTTCGGCTTTTGTGCAAACTTCAAATACCCACAACCAAATGCAATAAAATTTACCCAATTTGGGTTGTGGGTATCGTGGTTTTATCAACATCCGAAGAACATGTTTACTTCAGGAATTGAGCATTTTCAATTACCCAAAACAAAATCTGGGAAGTTTGTTTTGGCCAAAGTCTGAATAAAATGCTCACTCCGAGATGTGGGCATTGTGGGTATTTTCGGACATTGTCCGGATTCGGTGTTTGAGGGTAACATATACATAAACATTCACATTAAAAATCTGAAATCATGAATAAGCAGTCAACAAACAAATCAACAATTACCTTAAAATACAATCTGCATGATATTAACAAACTCTAAAATAACTTAATCAACATACCGTATACATAAGATAACAATACCAAACTTATTTTTTTAATAACCCGGTTAAATTCAGTAACAGAGCGCATGCATCCGATTTTAAAATACTATCAATCAGAGAAGATATAACTTTGCAAAATGTTTATCTGTCCATATGTGTCATGGAAATCTAGAGAAATCTTACTTGAAATAGAAATACAAATGGTAATTATAATTTAGAAATAAATTATTGAAAAAATTACAGACAGTACACATAAAACATCCATCTAAAACTTAATTTTATCTAACAATAAGTTTATGAAACCCTATATAGTTTATTAAAAACTGTGGAAAAAGTAAATCCAAAAGTTTCCTTCTCATACATATTGTTAATTTTCCATAATAATTTGAGGTTATTTTTTTATTAAATACCGGTGACTTACTACGGAGTTTTCTTACCCCTACTGAAGCTATTGTAGACAATATAGTGAGATAATAACTTCAGTACAATAGAACCTTGATAGTTTGACACTTGTGGATTTAGGGAGTGTCGGACTATCAAAATGTCAAACTATAGGGCGTATAAAAGACATTTTGACTTGGAGAATATAAATATTGTCTTGAGATTACTTTAGAAAACCCTAAATTCTATTGAAACCATAACTACTTGAATCGACTTTAACATAATCAAGAATACTCAAAGCAAATCATTCGCTACTTTGTTTCACCTTTGTTAGTCGCCAACAAGGACACACTATGTTAATTAGTCACGGACCATGTCAATTATAAAAAGTGTCAAACTATCAAGGTTTTACTGTAACAGTAAAGATTTTTTAAATCTGCATCAACAGCTGTTCTTTGTCTTGTAAACAGTGGTCCAAACGATAAGGTGTTCGTTTATTTTTCTGATCATGGAGGCCCAGGAAAATTATTTTTCCGAGACCACGTTTTGTACAAAGATGACCTCTTTCATGCCCTTAAGACGATGCATGAGAACAAAATGTATAAAAAGGTAAGGTATTGTTTTAAATATTACTAAGAAGAGATCCTAGTCGACCATCATAAATTTCGTAGCCTGTTTTTAGCATTAGCAAACTATTCTGATATTCATGTGAGTATAATGGGACAGCAAATTAGGATCGTTAAAATGTAATTAGAGATATTGATTCTTGGTGTCTAAAACTACCAAGACTTTCATTTATGTAGACTTATAAATAAAAAAAAGCTTAGCAAGAAATGTAACCAATTTTTTATAAAAACAGTGGAACAAGACTTAAACTAATTGTCTGAGTTTATTAATTTGAGATTCCATTGTAAAATAAAAAATTGAAAAAGCTACACGTAGGATCTTCTTAAAGATATCGCAATATGTCTATTAGAGACATATTAGCCTGCAAGGCTCTTGGTGCTAACTTTACAATTTGTTATGTCCATCATGTAGACTGGGCTGACTCCAATCCATTTTCAAAATCTTTTGTTCCATCCATAATCTCCAAGTGCCATAGTAACTACCTGAAAAGAACGGAATTGGTCCTTTCAAGCTGACAGATTATTATGCTTGAGCGTCTGATGAATAGAGAAGTCTTTCTTGATGAAGTCTTTCCTGCCAATATTTAAACATTAGGTATCCAAACACGAGCTTCCTATGAAGTACATAATATGTTTCTATCTCTAATTCATTGTAAGTATAGTTGAAGTTGGAAGTGCGATTCATGCCTAAGATTTTCACAATAGATGTGGTCAGTAGAAGAATTCCGTAGAATTCCTTCTTTAAGTTGAAACACAGCAATCTTCTATGCAAACCTCTACATGTTTGCTCAGTTCTGCAGTAAGACTTCTTCCCATCCCCACTCAAATGTATGTTCTTTAGTTGACTCACAAATAGCAGTCTTAAAACTGCTTACACCTAACCGTTCTATCACACCATGTTGAATATTTTTCATTTATTAATTTATTTTTTAAATTTGGTGTCTGGACATACAATATAGACAAACGATGTGTTTACTGCATATTCTAACTTATCTTGGGTACCTACTTATACATTGGTACTTCTAACTTTTCATTATGTTCTGAAAGGTCATGGGATGATATTCTAGCTTGTTACATCCATGAGTACAAGTAAAAATACAGATTGTATTTATTAACAAAATATAATATGCTATGATTAAATGGTATTAAAATAAAATTTAAAATCCATCAAAGGAAACTGTCTCAGCTTTTTATTTTTTTTTATTTTTATTTCTTTATTTTTTTCTTCTAATTATTATGTCATTTTTTAATACACCACAGTCAATTTGTACTACGAACAATTCATTTACATCTATATTTAAGCACGATTATACAAATGTCTTTATAATCCATTTACGTTAATTTTTTTTCAGTTGGTCTTCTACATTGAAGCATGTTATTCCGGTTCAATGTTCTCAACCCTCCCATTGGCCGACATGAACAGTAAGTTTTGTTTGAAACCAAAAACATTTATAATAACATTTCTTGATCAAAATGCTACTGGGACTGGGAAATTGAAACATTCAGAATACACACGAATTTTAACATTTTAAAACAAAGTAGTAGTATAGTAGTTTCTGTGAGGTTTGAAATTCATTTTATACATTTTTTTTACTATATATTTCTCGAACTGTTATTAACTAAAGAGATAATAAATTAAGTACAATCTTTTTTCAAGCCTCTAGGGCAGTGAATCCGAAACTGTGTACCTTGAAGCAGGTTAGATGTACCATGGAACAAGATAAAATAATTGAAATGCAACCAAGAGAGAAAATAAAGTAAAAAATTAATAGTTGTGAACAATAAAATAGATAGCTGATTTATCCATAGACGTTGCAAGCAGATGACTGAGACAGTCTTTTAACCTCTGATGATTTTTCGTACGAGTACGGTATACATATAATCAGTTAAACGCTCAGCTGAGACAGTACAGTCTGGATTGATGACTCAGGGTTTTGGCTGTCTTTGATAAATGAAAATATGTATTTAAGTTAAAAGGCAATTAATGTCTCACATTTTAAAGTCCTGTTTTCATGATAAAAATATTTTGGCAATAAACCAAATAAAAACGAAGAACTGTTCACAGCTAGTTGTACAGCATCTAAATTGGAGTTATTTGAAAAACATCAAGCGCATGTGTCACAATGTAACATAGGGTTTCATTATAGAAAGCAAAAAGTATTTTGTTTGATATACTGAACTTTAGCTCTACTGTTTGACTAGAGCTGACTTGTTTAATTAAATGGATTAAATTACATTTATTCTTGAATTTTCTTACTTTTCTGAGAGGGCATATTTATAATATTTGTTATGAAATACAACTTAAAGATATAAGAAACTGATAGGTTACTCTAGAACTACAGAATTAAGATAAACAACAAAATCAGGTTTAGGTTTGGTCCTAACATTTTCTAAGTCAGCATAGATGTGCTGTGAGCTGGAAAAGTTTGAAATCACTGCTCTAGTGAAAAGAACCTGATTTGCCGGTTGGATCCTTGAGTCTGTAGTACCCACCACCTTGGATTTTTTCCCATAAGGCTAATGTTAAATTTGATACATCCGCTATGCCTTTAAAAAAAAATCATTTTTATGTCATTTTAAAGGAAATTTTAATACCTTAGGCCCTGTGAAATAAAAATCACGATTATAGAACAATTTATGAGATTAAACTACTGAAATAACTCATCCATTTTCAAACAAAATGTTGAGAATACTTAGTTTTTTTACAGTATTATTACTGTACAAACAATTACAGTACTTAATGAATCCTCTCATTTTGGATGTTTAAGGTCAAGGACAGTTTTATTATATTGTTTTATGCCACAAATAACATGTTTGGCAGGCTGGAGGTGTGATGTTTGGCAGCCTGGAGGTGTGATGTTTGGCAGGCTGGAGGTGTGATGTTTGGCAGACTGGAGGTGTGATGTTTGGCAGGCTGGAGATGTGATGTTTGGCAGGCTGGAGGTGTGATGTTTGGGAGGCTGGAGGTGTGATGTTTGGCAGGCTGGAGGTGTGATGTTTGGCAGACTGGAGGTGTGATGTTTGGCAGGCTGGAGGTGTGATGTTTGGCAGGCTGGAGGTGTGATGTTTGGCAGACTGGAGGTGTGATGTTTGGCAGACTGGAGGTGTGATGTTTGGCAGGCTGGAGGTGTGATGTTTGGCAGGCTGGAGGTGTGATGTTTGGCAGGCTGGAGGTGTGATGTTTGGCAGGCTGGAGGTGTGATGTTTGGCAGGCTGGAAGTGTGATGTTTGGCAGGCTGGAGGTGTGATGTTTGGCAGGCTGGAGGTGTGATGTTTGGCAGACTGGAGGTGTGATGTTTGGCAGACTGGAGGTGTGATGTTTGGCAGGCTGGAGGTGTGATGTTTGGCAGGCTGGAGGTGTGATGTTTGGCAGACTGGAGGTGTGATGTTTGGCAGACTGGAGGTGTGATGTTTGGCAGGCTGGAGGTGTGATGTTTGGCAGACTGGAGGTGTGATGTTTGGCAGACTGGAGGTGTGATGTTTGGCAGACTGGAGGTGTGATGTTTGGCAGGCTGGAGGTGTGATGTTTGGCAGGCTGGAGGTGTGATGTTTGGCAGACTGGAGGTGTGATGTTTGGCAGGCTGGAGGTGTGATGTTTGGCAGGCTGGAGGTGTGATGTTTGGCAGACTGGAGGTGTGATGTTTGGCAGACTGGAGGTGTGATGTTTGGCAGGCTGGAGGTGTGATGTTTGGCAGGCTGGAGGTGTGATGTTTGGCAGGCTGGAGGTGTGATGTTTGGCAGGCTGGAGGTGTGATGTTTGGCAGGCTGGAGGTGTGATGTTTGGCAGACTGGAGGTGTGATGTTTGGCAGACTGGAGGTGTGATGTTTGGCAGGCTGGAGGTGTGATGTTTGGCAGGCTGGAGGTGTGATGTTTGGCATGCTGGAGGTGTGATGTTTGGCAGACTGGAGGTGTGATGTTTGGCAGGCTGGAGGTGTGATGTTTGGCAGGCTGGAGGTGTGATGTTTGGCAGGCTGGAGGTGTGATGTTTGGCAGACTGGAGGTGTGATGTTTGGCAGGCTGGAGGTGTGATGTTTGGCAGACTGGAGGTGTGATGTTTGGCAGACTGGAGGTGTGATGTTTGGCAGGCTGGAGGTGTGATGTTTGGCAGACTGAAATCAGAAATCAGAAATCAGAAACTCTTTATTACAATTTCATAGAGAAATGTACAGTGTCAATAATGTTACAACAAATTTTTATGTCAGTCATGTAGTCTTCCACTTTTGAATTCTTCCATGGTGTAGAAGGGTCTTGTTGTCAGCCAGTCATCCAGTGCTGTTTTCAACTGCTTTCCCGAGAGATTCCTTATTTCTGCAGGTAAGAGGTTGAAAAGTTTTCTGCCAGCATATGACGGTTTTCTCTCGAACAGGCCAAGGTGGTGAACAGGAAGTGCGTAGTCTGTAGCATGCCGGGTGGGGTAGTTGTGGTGGTCAGAAATTCGTGGTAAATTCAGCCTATCAACATACAGTATTGTCTCCCGAATATATAGGGAAACTGCAGTCATTATCTGTAGTCGTGTGAAAGCCTCTCTGCAAGAGTCAATAGGTCCAAGACTATCAATCACTCTTATGGCTTTCTTTTGAAGGAGCATTATTCGATTTAGATTATCTTGAGTTGTTCCTCCCCAGACAACTATTCCATATCGGATGTGCGATTCAAAAAGTGCAAAGTAGGTCGTTTTTACTGTCTTTGAGTCAGCAATAGCTTTGATTTGTTTTAAAATGTACAGGCTTGTGTTCAATTTTTTGCACAGGGTATCAACATGCTGTGTCCATGACATTTTCAACTATAGTGACTCCGAGGAACTTGGCCTCAGACTTCATGTCAACATCTGGCAAAGCTGGTACTAAGTCTCGCTTCCTACCATAAGCTAGCTGGTTTGTCTTGGTCATGTTGACTACTAAATCATTTGTGTGACAGTATTGATAGGCTGTGTGTAATGCTATGTACGATGATACAGCAAGCTGATCGATGGAAGTTCCTGCGGAGATGAGGGTTGTATCGTCTGCGTACATTAGACTATTACAGAGCCCATCCAGATGTTTAGGCATGTCATTTGTAAACAGGATGAACATTACAGGGCCTAGAACGGACCCCTGTGGTACGCCCCTGTTTACACCCCAGACTGGAGGTGTGATGTTTGGCAGGCTGGAGGTGTGATGTTTGGCAGGCTGGAGGTGTGATGTTTGGCAGGGCTCTTCCATGTCCACGGCATTTCCTATGTTCTCCTGATCCTGATACATCCCTTTTATTGATTCAGAATTAGAATAACGCAAATGGACCCAATCATATAGCCCCCAGAAACCCTGACTGATCAGTTCTTGATAATATAAGATATAATTTTAAAAATTATTCTCGACCTTTACTTCCTACAAAAGATGATTATTACCTACAGTAATTTTTTTTCATTTAATTGAATCGGTTTGTAAAAGCAAGAGAAAACCCTATTTTTACTTTAAAAATTGCCGAACTGTAATGGTGTACGAAAAACTTGGAAGCTTTCCCTTTCAGAATATATTAATAAATATTTCATTCAATGCAAAAAATAACACTAATAATCGTTTAGTTCTTTCATAAACACCCTGTACATTAAAAAAGATTTCAATTTATGTTGGTACCAATGATAATTGTTATTCTTAAAATTTGATTAGCTCTTTCATAGGATGGATATTTACTCAGTGATTCAAATTCAATGAACTCTTTCTAATCCTACTTCTAACAAAATACAAAAAATATATCTTTGAAGAATAATTACGATTAACTTAAATAAATTGTATATTAGTACACTCGCCTACGGCTCGATGGGGGCTCCGCCCCCTGCCCCATTGTGGGTTGCCCCGAACTCGTTATTTGTTGTAAGAGTCGCCTATAATGAACAGACTAGATATAAATATAAGAGTTAGTATCCTTAACCACGACAAACACAGAACCGACTAGTAACCACTGTTCACAAGCAAATAAAATTGTAAAACAATGTGTTGTGATTGTAATGGGTGGAGATAATTCAAAACGCAAAATAAATGAGTTTCTAAGTAATGAAAATATATTCGCCCACGGCTCGTTTTCAGAGGCTCTTCCCCCAAACCCCCTTCCTAATTCCCCCGAATTCTATAAAGGTTAATGGAGTTGTGAATGAATTTAATATGTAGGCATTGTATAAGTATTTACTTAAAGTTGATGAACTTATAATTCAGATGATAGAGTGTATGTTCTGTAAATAAGTTTCACATAATAAGTAAGGTATTAAGTAAGATTAGTGTCGACTTAAGTAGTAGGATAATAATTGGAACTTAGGAGTTTTGGAATAAATTTAATTGGTTTTAAAGTATTAGTTATCATTGAAGTAGATTGTAATGAAGGTGTTGGAATGGGAAGAATACTTGTAATTTATTGTATCTAGAGCAAAAATTATAAAATAAATATAAAAAAAATTTATGAAAAAATTAAATGGATAAACAGAAAAAAATTTGCAGTAGATCATCGAAAACAATAAAAAATTCCACAAAACAAAATAATTGGAAAACTTAACAAAATGGATGAAAACCGCCAAAGACCACTACTTTTCACAAAAATAGTATTCAGTTACTATCTCTTCATTGGTTGTGTTGAAACCCCTGGGAACAATATAGCAATTCGTTAATATTGAACATACAATGATAAATACATAATGTAATATTGGCATTCATTACAATTCCTTCATTTCAGTTTTTAATGGTGTTCAACTTCTAAATTTACCTAATTCTCTTAAAAATTACTGGCAAGGCAAATAAAAAAAACCTTCAAGCTTATAAATACAATAATATAGTAGTTACTAACCAAAGTATGCTAAGTAATGGTTTAATCTTCAAATTTACCATAAACATCAAAGGACATATGTTTTAGCCGTAGGATGAGGTCAGTAAATAACAATCAAAGTAAAACAATCAGTTGCTTGATATAGTGATTTGTTCCGCCTAAAAAGTAAATAAACATTAAAAAAAACAGGCTGTAGATCAAAAATGCATAGGACCAAAGTTGTAGTAACTTGAGAGATGTTCGCTATGATTGCCTCAGAGGTTATTATTTGGCCGCCAGAGTAGAAAAAATTATGTAAAATTTGTTGGGTCACAGTGTTTGGTTGCTAAATATCAAAATCAGATAGTTTTCTGTACGGCAGGGAAATAAAAAAGCTTTATAGTTTGAATATACTGTACTGTCTCACCGGGTGTCCCATACCACCTTTGCACCTCTTTTAAAATTGTATTTTTTTTTACAAAAACAAATTGTGCCGTTGTATGTAAACTAGTTAAGCTCTATTGATTGATACTGATTTCAAAACAGGGTGGACCAGACGTGATTTTAATACCAACTTGAAAATTTAATATTTTAAACCCTAATCCTGATGATTTAGAAGATTATTTGGAAATTATGTTTTTTAAGAAAAATTGCGAAAATTTCACGTTTATTATACCTGGATATTTTACATAAAACAAGACTTTCCAAACATGAAAATGTCTTAGAACCTCATTTTAAATCATGTATTATCATAAAATATCAATTATTACGTGATTAGTTTTACTAAACCTTTAAATACATGTTCATTAATCTCCGTCATTTTGTACATTTTATGAAAAAAATTTAGTACAAAACAGAAAATTTATGTTGGAAACGTATTTAAAAGAGTAAAGACATTTTTGTGCTGAGACATGTTTGCTTAACCAAAAATTTTCAGAGAAGATTTGGAAATTTGTTTCATGTTATTTTAATGGGAAAAATCTAAATTTCAACCGTAAATGTTTCCTAAATTACTACAATTACGCGTACAAGATCAAATCGTAAAGTTTTCTTAAATAACTTGCAAAATTGAAAAAATGTAATTAAAAGTGAGGGTTTGTATTTGAAATTAGTGACTCCCGGTCTGGAAAGATGAGTTCAGGTACACCATGTACATTAATATTACTCTTAGTCAATAGACCTCTTTACCTTTAAAGGCACAATTGCTTAATGTTATAAATTAGTTCTGTATTACTTAAAAGGGGTATTTAGGTGGTCAGCGACACCCAGTATGTTGGCGATTTTGTCATAACCAAGCTACTATTTATTAAATTTTAACCGTATTGTATATGTAATGAATAAATTTAATACAAATTTTTACGTGAAAATTGAACTTTGTCAGAGGTAGATACATCAATAATTCTAAAGGTAATGTCGAGAACAATCATAGAAGTTAATCTGAGAATATTATAAGAAGAACAATGTTTATTCATTATTCTCCATTCTAAAAATAATATCACTATAAAACGATTGAACAATCTAATACACTGGAGTGTACAATTAATTAGTTCAGTAATATAAGCACGGGAACTAAACCTATTAAGTGATCTACGTTACCACGGCTGATCTACATTACTCCTTAATCTACCTTACCGACACTTGATGAATTTCTGATACCCCAATGAGTGAGTCAGTTACACATGTGGGAGTATATAATTTAGATTATTTATCATGACTGTTGTTTTAATTCTTGTTGCCTTATATATTTTTAGTATTTGCTATAACCTCGACCAACCCAGAAGAGCCTGGGCACATGTGCGAAGTTGATTCCCAATTGGACACTCCAATTGCCGATGAGTTTGCCTTTGCATGGACGACAGACGTCGAATCAGTGAGTAAATGTTGTTTGTGAACTGAAATAATTAGGATTATAGCTGTTTGTTACACACACATTTCATTATAGTTGCTAGAAATGAAAGAGCGATGCAGAGAACACCCAGTAGATCAAAGGTGCATTTACACTTGATACAACTACAGGCCACTAAAACTGTTGGTGTAACCATGCTCGTGGATGCAGTCAAAACAGATATATTAGTAGAACATTCAAATCAAGTGTAGAGTAGTCTGAGCCGTTTACATCATGTGCACCTCATCAGCATAAACACAGTCCGTTGTAGCTGTAGAATATTACATTCATCGGGGTTTGTTTTATACGAGTGCATTAGTGTGTTCAGTTTGTTTCCAGCAACGTTTGGTATCAGCACTTGAGGTTACTTGTACGCCATAAATATGAATAAAAGGTTATTAATTTCAGAAGTGCAACAAAGGAAAATGGGATGCCTCCTTGACACTTCTCAGTAATCAACTACAGTTCTAAAACTGCCCTTCAAATGTATACCTTGTACTTTTGCAATGCACTATATAAAATATTAAAACAATTCAACAATTCAAATGATTCATATACTGGAAAATACACCCAAATTTGCCTCCCTCTTCCCTATCTTGTTAATTCTACTGAATCCAAAGTTTCCCATGTGTTGAACTCTTCAAAACACATTTAAACTCTGCTCATTCAAGTGGAATTTCCTGACAACTCCATCTCAACTAGAATGTTTTGGGTGGGAATTTAGTGCTTGTGGTTGCATCCAGTGTAAACAGCCCCCGATCTCAAATTTGGTTATGTGTGCTGGGCCCTATAACAGCTTATTGGGTTCATAGGATCTATAGGGCCCAGCGTTTGTTTGAACAAACGTGCATACAGTGTAAAGGCGCCCTAAGCTTAGTACAGTAGAAGCCCTCAAATCCGGCCACCTCGGGACCGGACCACCGGCCGTATTTCAAAATGGCCGGATTAACCGGCGGTTTATTAAACGGGTTAAACAGAGACCTTAATTATATGTGTGTTCCAGCAATAAATTATTAGGGTGTATTTAACAATGAAGGGTCTTATACTTGTCCAATCAATAGTATATCGACTTTGTAACAACCATGATTTGCTCGCTCAGACGTTGTAGGCCTAATAGCGCCGAAATGACGATCGGACAACGGACAAGCGATGAAACTGCGTTTAATGGACACTATAGTGTTCTGTCAACGAAGGCACTATATATAAATGGGACCGTGATAGAGACTAAATCCGTCTAGTTACCTAACTTCCTTGTTACATAGGGCCGTATGTAAATAGAACATTAACAAAATGTTTTAGAAGACATCAGACCACAAAGAGTTCAAAAATCGGCAATTGAACTGATATATTTTAGTGATTCAACATGGAACAAGTCGACTCTTGTCTATTTTGGCCGTGGGAAATGCCCGCGGCTGAACATTTTATTTCTGGAAGACCGCGGCCGGATTATCCGGCGGCCGAACCATCCGAGGCCGGACTAGAGGGCTTCTACTGTAATTACATATAATAATTAGAAATAACCAAAGTGTTTACCAATAAAAGTGAATAGATGAAGAAACCCAACCATTATAATGTTATTTGAACTATATTTTTCACCAATAAATCAGAACTTTTAAATTGCCAGTGTCTTTTAATTGACTAATTTGCATAAACTCCCATGTGGTGTATATGATGATAAAGGAGGCACAAAAGACAATTTTATTCAAAATTTAAAGTAATTTTTTATCTTCTTGGCAGATTTTCTGCTAGAGTAGTGAAAATTGTGCACCTAGGTAACCTGTTGAGATTTGAGTTTCCAAGGTTGAGGACTTAAGGCATCGTTTCGTTTTACATTTAGTTTTCTTAACCGTTAATACCTTTAACAATTGGCCACTCGTTTCCGGATTTCAAAATAAAACGCGTGTTCCTTTTGCCGAATATAATTTCATACCTAGTTGAGTCACAATTAGGTTATCCAACTTGTTAACCCTGTTTTAGTTAAAATTCTATCATGTTAACCAAAACCCCCGAACAGAGGGTTTAACATTTAGTGTTTTCCAAAGAGAACCTACCTCGTTTTTCGGTACCAATGACGGGGCTTGCCTGACAGATCTGACCCCTCCAAAGACTCTATCATACAGACTAATTTTGAAGTTTATGTTCATAGTAATTCCAAATTTGTAAAACCCACTAGCTTAAATTTGATTTAATGTCTTTTTCAAACTTACAAATTTATTATACGATGGCTTTAGGGTGTACATCTCCAGATTTGGTTAAGGTACATCAGTTGACTAATATAATACACACAAAATCAAACATTTTCAGAGAGAACATCTCAAGACTTTTTCGAAGGAGACACTGTTAGAACAATACCAGTTTGCGTACAGATTATTGTCAAGGTTTCCAGAACATCAAAGTCACCCCCAAATATACGGCGATAAAACCATCGGAAATGACAAAGTCATGGATTATATTGGAGATAGCAAGAACACCAATTACCACAAGTCATCGTTTACATGTGAGGTAATTGACTATGACCGAAAATATTTTAAAATTAGGATAAATCTTAGATTAGAAACAACAAAATTACAATGCAGTAATATAAATATTTAAGGATACTGTTGCCAAAAATTTCATAAATTGGTATTATATGAACTTATACTTTTGTTGTGTTATGGATACACAAACAATCAATGAGGCTGTTAAAAAAGTTAATTTTTTTATTATCTAAATAATCTATAAATAAATCAAATATGTTTATTTGAGTTTATTAACATTTGAGCAACTTCTTTTAGGAACGAGTTCCCAGGATAGATGTTGAACTGTATATCATAAAGAAAAAAATTGAGAAAACTTCCGACATTTCCGAGAAAGCTGAACTAACTCATCAACTGGATACATTGCTACAGGTAACAAACAACATATAATTTTATTTTTATTTGGTTAAATAAATATATGTCTTTGATAGTTATATTGTATAATATAGAAAACTAAAAAGTGCAGGCCTTTCAGGAGAGAAGAACTGTCAGTTAATTGCTGATCTCACTCCACTAAAAGCTATACAATATTTATTTTACTATTGTATAATATAAATTTTAGGTGCAAATAAAAAATCAAATGATAAAAACAGACTTTTCTAACACTAAAACACAATGTCAACAAATAAAAACATTTTACACTACGTGTTACAGCAGAAACACACTTATTATTGTGTTGCACTTGGTAAAAATTGAACAATTTATTGTAAAAATTAATACATTGTGATTATAGGGCAGGCGGTCAGTGGATGAACTCTTTTCACGAATATTAGAGAAGATTACTGGAATTGACCAGGAGAGTATTGTTGAATATCATCGGCCTCTGACTCTAGAAGTGATGCCATGCTACAAAACCGTGGTCAACTTCTTCTCCAGCAATTGTGTCAGCATTTACGAGGTAAATTGGTTTATACTATTTAAAAAAGAAGAGCTTTTTCAAAGTAATGGCAATAGTAAATATGGTACTTGTCTGTTACACATAAGCCAGCTACTTTTTATGTTATCTTGAACTGCGATCTTTAAAACATGCATAAATTGAAAGTAAAGTATTTACTGAGCACTGTGCGAAAATTTTACATTTCTAAGTTTTATGGTTTTTGAATTCTGCTTATTCTGCGAATTCTGTTTTTGAAAAATGTAAAAATAATACTAAATTTAAAGAACCGTGGTTTGACAGAGAATGTAGTAAGGCTAGGGAGAAAGTTCTTAAATTATTAAATTTATTCAGGAAAAATAATTCGGAGACAGTAAAACTAGATTATATTGAAGCTCAGAAACAGTATAAAAATCTTTGTAAAGTCAAAAAGAATCTTCACAATAACAAAATATTAGAAAATATAAATAATGCGTCGGATGCCCAAAACGCTATGGAAAGAACTGAACACGTTTAAAAACAAACCGGATTTTAGAGTAGGAACTATCACAACACACGATTGGGTGTCGCATTTTTCTAAATTGTTAAATCCGCCGCAGCGATCGGCTAACACTGCGTATGCAGAACCGCTCATTTTTTATGCTTATTTGGACAACTTGTTCTCAATGGTAGAACTAATAAATATTTTGTTGAAATTAAAAAATAATAAAGCGCCTGGTCTTGATAGAATTTCTTACGAATTTTACAAAAATGCGCCGGATGAGTTGCTTGGGTTTGTCTACTTGATCTATTCAATAATATTTTGGTTACAGGTGATGTACCGGAAACTTTTAAAAGATCGGTGGTTTTTCCGCTTTACAAAAAAGGTGATATTAACAATGCGCAAAATTATAGAGGCCTGTCATTTATAGATTCTATAAGTAAAATATTTTGTAGCCTTTTGAATGGAAGATTGTCGAGCTGGGCTGAAGACAATAACATTATAACGGAAATGCAAGGTGGTTTTAGAAAGTGTTATTCAACAGTGGACAATATATTTAGTTTAAGTAGCATAATTAGTCTTAGAACTGCCACAGAAAAAGGAAGGTTATTCTGTTTTTTTGTGGACTTTGCCGAAGCTTTTGATACTATTGACAGAAAAAATTTGTTTTTTAAATGCTCCTGCCTTGGAGTGACAACACGTATTTTAAACGTTCTTAAAAGTTTATACAATGGTACATCTGCGGGGGTGTGGACAAAGGAGGGCGTAACAAATTTTTTTGAAACAACAACAGGCTTGCGACAAGGCTGCCCACTTTCACCGCTAGCATTTACTTTATTTATTAATGATCTTCCGGAGGTTTTGGGGGGTGGCTGTCGTATTGGTGGTATTAGAATAAATGTATTGATGTACGCGGATGACATTGTTCTAATAGCGCCGACTGCTACGGTGTTGCAGCACATGATAGGCAGGCTCGAATTATTCTGCGACACCTGGAATTTGCAAGTAAATTTAGACAAATCAAAAATTATAGTTTTTTGTAAAGGGGGCAGGCTAAAAAACAATGAAAAATGGTGGTATAAGAGGAACTGCGTTGAGGTAGTAAACGAATATAAATATTTAGGAATTATTTTTACGCCGACGTTGAATTGGCAGTCTCATTTCGCAGCAAAATCCAGAACTTCCAAATTAGTAATCAATTCTGTTTGGAACTCATTAATAAGCAATAAAACAGTGTCTTTGAATATTAAGTTCAATTTATTTTCAGCAGTTATCAGGACAATTTTAAGCTACGGAGCTCAAGTGTGGGGTCACAACGAGAGTGACAAAATCGAATCAGTTTTAAAATTATTTTTAAAACGCTTGTTTCATTTGCCAAATAATACACCAGATTACGTTCTGTATATGTAAACCGGATTGGAAAAACTGTTTTTTTTATACTCTTACGGTTAATTTAAATTACATCGTTAAACTGCTTGAATTGCCACCAGATCGACTTCCAAATCTTTTAGTAAAAACTTTAATAAGACAACGTCTAGGCTTTTGTAGTGTGTGGGAAAAATTGGCGAGTAAATTTGATTTGAGTATCCACTGGGAGGCGGGGGGCGGAAGTTGTTCACAATCAGTTGACTGCGGTGGTAAACGAGGCACGCGCCGCCTAGTGGAGGGAGTGCGAGGGACGGGCGCTCACGTCCAAGGGCGGATCCAGGACCGAATTACGGGGGGGGGGGGGGGGGCGGGGGGGCGGTTTCCTTGAGAGGGCAATAGCAACTTAAAACATTGGGGTGATTGTTTCGGGGGGGGGGGGAGGTGCAATGACCTTGAACGTTGCATAAACAGGTGAGGAAGCGAAACGTCATGGTCCATTGTCAACTTATTTTGAGAATTCTCTGTTTTTATTCCGACAAACATTTACGTAAAAATAAATCTTAGACTCTTAATCTTAAGTAAAAGCATAAGATTATGTCTAAAACGTGTTTTGTATTACATTTTGTAAGATAACAGAAGTTTAAGTGCAACACAGTATAGGTTTTAATTGTAAAAACTGATTAAAGGACGTATTTGGAAATGAAAAATATGAATTATCCCGTTCTATTTATAAAATTTATTTATAAAAAGACGTAACAAACCGTTAAGATGTAAGCGTAGGCCTACCGTAACCTATTTAATTTTGTAAACAACTAAAATAACCTAAAAGGTAAAATGATTTTTTCACAACTAAAAAAAAATCTTGCTTATTTACTTTTTATTTCTTTTTATAGATGACATAAAAGATTACTAAGGATGAGTTACCGATCTTCCAGTCATACTTACTAATTAATGTGCTGTCACTGTAACATTTATTTGTTGGCCTAAAGATGGAACTATAATTAATTGAACTATTTCCACGAAACAGGTATATTGTAGGCCAATACAAAATCAATGCTACAACCTATGGCGCACTTCATAGGTTATTTATAGGTTCTTTTTTGCTTTGTTTGCGGTAGTACAGAGACCAGAATTTCGACCTCGGCGAACGTCCGTATCACCGTCAAAAAGATTAAAAAACTGCCGTAATTTTGCATTTTTTTGCGTTTGGATCATTTTGTCCCGAAGAAACCGTTTTTCATGAAAATCACCCATTATAATTTTAAAAGTGCATTTTTTTAAGTGTATTTTTTACAATTTAAGACCAGAATATAGTTCTTCTACATAGTCAATATGGTCTTAAAGTTTTTATAATATGGCTCTTCAAAGTTGCTCAAAATATTCATTGACTCTAATTTTCATGTGTAAAGCTATAGCATGTCGGAAGATTATCGACCCAAACTTCATCAGGTTTTTTTGATCATCTTAATAATATGCAGTCTTATCTTGCTTAGTTTTCTATCTGTATGTATAAATGTGATATCAATAGGCCTAGGTATTTAAAATTTTTCAAACAAAATGCATACCTTTTTTAAATTTGAAATATCACTAAGTATTTTTATATCTCTTCCGCTTCCAAAATGGCGGCAATTTAATTTTTGCAAGAGCGCTTTCGGTGGCTTGCCATAGTCAACTGCAAGTCGTCGAAAGCGCTCTTGCGAAAATACTCAAATAAAATCATTGGCAGTCCAACGGATAACATCGCCGATTTGTTGAACATCGGACCGCCACGACATCTACGTCTAATTTTAAGTGGTCTTAATTTATAAGAAATTCAACGTAATTTTAAAAAGATTATGGATAATTTTTGTTACAAACCATTTCTTCAAGGTCAAAACTAGCCAATCATATGAAAGAGTGAAAAATTACGCCAGTTTTTAAGCCTTTTGACGGTGATTCGGAGGGTCGGTAAGGTCTAAAAATTTGAGGATCTCGGGTACTATCGCAAAGTCCCATTATCCCATTTTATTCAAGCTAGGCCCTTCTTTGGATGACAAAGTTAATGTACTAAACCGGTGATTTTTGGGGTTGTAGGCCTATACATTGCACGCGAATGGCGGGAACAACCGAGGATAAGCTGTTCGCGGAGCTTCGGGCTCGCCAACATTGCGCCGCGCGCTAATCGACATTCTCGAAGTTCGGCTTCGCCTGGTATACATGCAGCCTTTGAATGATTGCAACGCAGACGCAGATTGCGCAAAACCTTCATACTTTGATATTAGTGTTATAAATTAATTAAAAAACCTTTAAAATGCATTTAAAATTTGTTTATTTTTCTATTGAAATACAATGTCTAATAAATCAAAAGTGTTATGGAAAGATATAAAATGGGCCAGGTAAAACTGCCCGAAAAGTTTCCTTACGGGGGGGGGCGATCGCCCCTTCCGCCCCTCCCTGGATCCGCCAATGCTCACGTCGCGTTATCATCAGCAATATCTTACCCAGGAACTTTATCTTGGTGATAAGAGTGTGTTTGCGGGCAATTACGACATTTCAACAATTAGTTGGGCTATTAAGGCGAGAGGGCAGCTTGTCGATCTAAATTATAAACCATGGATTGTAAATAAAAATTACCTGTGTTCTTTGTGTAATACAAGACAACCTGAAGACGTATATCACTTTGTAGCAATTTGTCCGGTTCTTAAAAATATAAGAAAGTATTATTTTGGAAAAAATCTTTTGAATGATATTGAATTTAATGAATACATGAATGGGAGGGATTGGCGTGCTTTCGGAAAGTTTATGAGGGATGCGTGGAAATATCGCTGGGATCTGATCACTGAATTTAACCTATAGAAACAAAGCTGCAGGAATTACTTTTACACTTTTTCTGTATCAATTAGTTTTGTTTAATTAATTAGTTTAAAATAAGCTGATGTTTTAAAGAATGGGGTCAACCGGGCAGACGGTCTTAGTGACCATTGTCCTATTGTGTTTTTTTTCATAGGCCTACCAATATTTTATTTTATAAAACTAGTTTAAGTTTTTTTATTATGTAAAGGGCGTTTGATGTATTTTGTTAAAGGTATAATAAAAAACGTTTTCTTTCTTTCTTTCTTCTTCTTTCTTTCTTCACTGTGCGAAAATTTTACATTTCTAAGTTTTATGGTTTTTGAATTCTGCTTCCTTAAAGCCAGCCACGTCACCGTGATGATCGCGGCGAACTCATCTCCACCTGCGGACCTCGGGCCTGATACACGTACTCAGAGCAGGGTTTGGATTATATTTGTTATTGACATATAGGTCAGAAATACTTTCACTAATTCAAACAAATATCACAGTAGTGATAAGTCATACAAAAGACCGTGTAGAGAGCTTTAACTAACCCAGATTCGCTACGATCATCTGCGATCATCTGTGACATGGCGGGCTGTAAGAAAGTACAACTCAAAAACTGTAAAGTTTAGAAACATGTAATTTTCACACAGAGTACAGTAAATAGTCTTCTTTTAATTTTGTGGTTTTTTTAAAACCGCAATTCAAAATAACCTAAAAAGATATAGTGGCTTATGTATAATAGACAAGTACCGTACCATAAAGATTCTAGTAAATTACACAGAATGGAATAAAATACTTATGAGTCCTAAACAACTTGTAAAATTGTATAAATTATTTTATAGTACGGCGAGTGGTGAGCCTGATAGGTCCATAGCTCTATCACACAATTTTTCGCAGCATCTTTGTGCCGTGCCGCGCTGCTGTGCCCCGTTCCCATATTCCAGCGTAGATTTTTAAGCTAGTGCCTCCCCTCAGTTTCTCAAACTGATAGTATTCCCGCAGTTCTCACTGTGTGATAGCAGTTCCCAATGATGATCGAAGTTCGTTCTATATGGACTCTATACCCTGATCAGGGTAGCATCTCTCTTGGAACCTATTAAAAGTACACCTCAATCTGCCATTTCCCTTAGCCTTACTTTTGATTTTTTGACACATGAAAAAGCTGCCTATCTCAAAACTACTCAAAGAATAAAACTTTCAATACAGAATAAAATAATTGGCAAGTTTTCAAAGGTCTTTCTGATTTTTGGAGAGAGGAGCAGTAGCTATAAGTACCAGGATTCTGGCCTCACAGATCCCAGGGGACAATCTTTTATGCACAGACCTGAGCGGTCACCTCTGCCTAGCATATGTGACTTATTACGGTGACGATTACCTTGATATCTTTAGATCACAGTGTGACGTACTTCCGGGTCTCGAGAATATTTACATAATTAATTTTTAGTTCGTACGCCACAATAAAAAAAAGATAAGTTTTGCCAGGATTTGCTCAGTACAAAAGCAGGGTTAATTCCAGGGTTCACGACGTAAAATAGTTAATATATTTATTAACTACGATGAAATGGCAAATGCCGAAATATATTATGAAATTTACTACGTTGGTTTTTCACCCATGTGACGTTCTAATAAAATAATTTGATCAAATAATAAAGTTGATTAATTTAATTACCTATTGGTTTTTCACCCAGGTAGTCGAAATAATTAATTTAATGGTTGAAAGCCGATTCATAAAACCAAAATTACGAATCACGATTTACTGCTTAAAATTATTATAATGCACTCAAACGTTTCGTCAACATCTAGTTTCGCCGACTGTGATATCTAAAGTGCAAGTCACCGACCCGGCTTGTCGCAACGGGCAGTTTGCTTGCTTCACTCACCAAATTAAGTTTTTAATAAATAACTAAAAACGAATTCAATTAACTTAAAACTTCTTCGAGAAAATAAATTAAATGCAAAGTATAAATCTGGGACGACCGGTCCTACGAAATAAACTAGGGAAATAAATGTAACTAAAACAATCGCACTGGGGAATATAAATCGAGTAAAATTATAAACTAAATTATGGACGATTGGAACTTAAAATGAAAACGCCTGAAAATTACAAAAAGAAGGGTTTTTGGGGCCCTTAATTTGGGGTGGATCGAGGACTTGTGGGTCAAGATATATTTTAATTCTACTTCGAATAAACTAAATGGATTAATTCAGGATAAACTAAAATAATTAAATCGAAATGTTTATAGCAGGTGGCTTTTGTTTGTGTTGACCGTGCCGTAGTCAACACTCTTTAGAGGTTTTAACTTGCGTTCAAGCACCCCGTCTGTCTTTATATGGCGTTGGCCCTTTACTACTGCTGCCGTGGTCGAGAGGAGTACCGGTTTGCACCAGCGTTCGGCGACAAATGACTTGACCACCGGGGCCCGGAGGACACGTACCCCTCCTACGCTTCCCCTCCGTCACGTGACCTCGACCTCCAGCCACTCCGCTTTGCCGCGCTATTCAAACGCGGCCGTTACAACCGCACAGGCTTACTAGCCCATGGTGACGGGCATTGGAGGTTTTTTTTTTATTAAAAGAGAGAAAGAAAGAAGAAAGATGCGTGGATTGAGCATTGTCTTGAATAAGAAAAAGACTGTAGCAAGTAACATGCCAACTATTTTGCACGTCTTACTCTTCAAAGAGTTTGGCATTAAGCTCTTGACATTATTGTGTCTGCCCTTTTTATAATCTCTACTTAAATTGAACCATCATGGTTTTAAAAAAATATAAAACAAACAGGGACTACATTGCACTTTGAATTTGGCAAGAGTTTCAAATAGACAATGCAAATTTTAAATGTTACAGAGCAAAGACGCGCGATCACAAAATCACACATAATTCATTAAAGTTCTTGGTAATTTAGAATATGAGGCTGTGAAAAAGCCGCATACAGCAATTATGGATGTTTAAAAAACTCCGGAATACTTACTGATTAATTGATTATGTGCCGGGCTATAGAGAGCCTACTGTATTTATTAGCATCATTGATCATTCTTGATACTAATTTACAATGATATACTACATCCAACCCCCCTCCCTTAGACTCAATGATTCCTAGAATTGACCTGTCACCGAAACTGACACTAAAATCATCGCTCTAGCATAGAAGATAATTTGGGCACTGCACCACTGAGAATGGCTATTTATTTATTTCAACCTAATTCTAATAGAATCTTATCAGGGAGAGAATTTTCAGTTTAATACAGTTTATATTCACAAAGGTGTTTCTCTGTGGTTTCCATTAGTTACAGATACATATTAATAGTTTCATTGCTCAAAAGCCATAAATACTGTCATATACATTGTGATGCAACAACATCTGCATTAAGTTCCAAACTTTGTTTTCTCTTTGGAATAATCTTAATTTTGGTATGATTTCAAATTTCAGAACACATATGTGATTACACATCTGCACAAACTGGCCAACCTGTGCGCAGAGGAAGTACCAAGTGAAGACATCGTTAGAGTGCTTGCCGAGGAGTGTGCTGGGCAGAATATGACGATGACCAGACTACTATAGATAACCTATAGATAATATATAATCTGCGTGATTATCTGTTCTACTATGGAATAAATAAATCTGAAACTTGGATTGTTTTTTATTTTTTGAATAAATCTTATGTTTACAAATCATTGTTCGCTTATTACAAGCAGTACCACTACTGTACAAATTTTATTTTATTTTGAATATTTATTATTAAGTTATAAAATTTTAAAACAACTTTGATTTTTTGCAGTTCCTGCCATCGTGAATTTTTATTACCCTTATAACAAATGTAAAATTTGAAACATCGCTATTTTGGCCGAATAAGATAAAATAAAACTTCATGTCGTTTTAAAGGGAATTTCAATACCTGAAACGAAAATCTCGAATATAGGATATTGAACTACTAAAAATGCATTAATCTTCAAACAAAAATTATTGATGGTACTTTGTTTATCAATCAGACAATAAATTTTCATAGGCATATTAAAATTTCATAGAGATGAATCTTTTTTGACCAATATTAAAAAAAGATTGGTCGACATCATTTAAATATCAATACTAAACATCAATATTAAATGTGTAGCGACATTTCAAATTTAATATTAGTCTCTTGAGAATAATAATCTCAAATGACGAATGTCTTAATACTAGTTACAGTACACAAAAACAATTTAACACACAAATGGTTAAAAAATTAATTAAATTTGATATTGATTCTTTTGCAAAGAAAGATAAATTCTAATACATTATTGGTGCTAATGAGAGTTTGAAAGTGTTGGGTAACAGCCTCTGGAAAATGTTTTAACATTGTATACTCTATAGGCTTACCTTATGATCCAAAATATTGGATGTAGCCTTAATGTCCATAAAACAGACAATACTTTGCATGAAAAGTTAAGCCTAGAATATAAAATTGAAAATGTTTTAAATGTTCAACTTGGTTTCCCTGCTTGGTAACATAGTTCAGTATCTAGTTATGTTGAATAGTTTAGCTTTAAGCTGCAGTCAGAAATTCAGGCATGGAATGAAGAATTAATTGACAGTAATCAATTGCAGCATTTTTTTTTCCAAACACCATAAAATTTATGAATTACAAATTGTTCAGTAATTTTTTTAGTACAGCTAGGTAAGTAAAGTCATCTTGAAAATAATGTTAAAATTAAAAGTAAATATGTTTTTCTTCTTATACGATTCTTAGAGAAGAATAGCGTTTTAATTAAACTATCAAACTTATCTTTAAATGGATTGTTCGTGTAATAGTATCAAATATTGAAAAGTAAACAATCCATTTTATTCTTAAGTTACATTTTTATCAAACTTTTAACTAACAAACTTAACGAAAAGAGATCACTTATAAATTATAAGTATGATTAATTAAATCTGAATTTCTTTATTTTCTCTATTTTAGCCCCTTTTTGCTTTATTTTGCCCAGTCTAAATAGACTATTAATAAATGCGTGGATCCTATGAGACAAAGTAAGAGCATGAGACAATACAGTACATCTGAGTGGTACTGATAAAAACTTGACAAAATGCAGATTCAAGCACACGGCATTGCTGTCATGGTCCCGAAGTCCCGTGTGTTAACAACGATTGTGACTCACCCAGCATGTTGTTGTTATTGGTGGATAAAGAGACCCCAGCCGAACCGTTAATGAGCATTTTGTGCAAGCCCCCGGAAGGATGGGATATTGAAGGAAGAGAAAGGGTGAGAGACGGGACCGTTCAGACGGCCGTTTGACCATTCAGAGGGCCAAACCTGTGTACTGTGAGGTCCGCTCTGCCCTCTAAACGGCCAACCAACCGACTGTCCACTCATGTTTCAGCTAGGGGTTTCCATGCTCATCGCATTCACCTCACCCCCCCCCCCTGTCTTGAACATGAATTTATGAAGGAAGGGATATTGTCATAGTGGACAGCCAAAAGACTTACCACAGTGTTATGACAACTTAGTTTGCTGTACCCAATGTCAACTTCGCAACTAGTATAAACCAGTTTAAAAGTGCTTCTGGGACTCTCACCCAGCATAAGACAGGGCAAGGAGAAATTTGGTTCAGTAAATTTGGATTATTTAAAGTTTAGTTTTCAATTCAATTCAACAGAAATGTAATAAACTATCAGAATTAAACTAAATTCCAAATTTAGTAAATTTAGATAACCTGGAAAAGTCCTCTTAGAATGATTTTCCATACTTTTCTTTTTTATCCTGCCCTCAGTTTCCTAACGAAAGCAACTGTTGTTGAGCCAAAAGTCTACAAGTATATCATTAGAACTTTTTTAAAGTACCTTTGAATGGGAATTTATAATTTTCATTGGCTTTTTAGTGCTTCAATAACAATGAATTATAGGTAGATGAGAAAATTTAAGTTTGTAATTAGTTGGTTTTATCCTCAAGAAGCATAAATCTCATTTATTAAATGTTTAATATAAATTAACACACATAATTCAAACTTTTTTTGCTCTTGCCGTTGGTGGAAAACTCAAATTCAACTCTAAACAATATGTTTTTAGTTTTAAACTATTTGCTCTCAAACTGTGACAAAAATTAAGAGCAATGTAACAGGTTGACTTCATTTGGGACTGACATGTATCGTGGATACAGCCTTAAAAAAATCCTACTGCTTCACCCTTGAAACACGTGCGCCAATCCTCTTTTTGCCAATCCTCTTAACCCTGCAACCTGCATTGATGCAGTCAAACACAGTTCAACTCAATAATTAGCGAAACTTTTAAATTATTCATAGATGTTCATGGATTTATTACTACTCGTTAGATTTATTCATCAATTTATAGCTTGATAATTAGCCAAAGACGAACCATTGGCAGAAAATAAATGAACCAATTGAGGCAGACCACAATACCTTGCGGATTTTCAGAGATATATGTTGAGTTACTTTTTTCCTTTGTGTAAATCAACATTATATCATAATTTGATTTAAATATCAATCTATGATTGTTTTAAAGATTTCAATCTAAATTCAGGTCGACCTTCTCCCATTGGGGTTGAATAGTCATAATGTGCTCCTAAAACATACCATAGGTCATAGGTTCATGTACACAGTAAAGTACATAAGACCCAAAATAATGTGTTCATTTTGACTCCTCTGAAAGTTGCTAAATGTAGGAAAATTTTGGTTTAACAACTTAAGCTGACTGTATATTTTACAAAACAGTATTTTATGATATAAATGGTGGGTGAACTATTGCTGTAACATTGGCAGCCATGTTTTGATTTTCATATTATATCATGTTTAGATATAGGGTGTAACATAGTTTTACTTCCAAATGGAAATTCTTTTGTAACCTTTTATTGTATACATTTTATTTGATAATGCTGATGAGTACTTAGAGGCAAATAAATCTAATGTTTGTCTAAATTTAAACTAGAATGAGATTTATTCAGTCGTAGATTTTTATACTTAACTAGCTGTAGCTCATCATGGTTTCGCCCGAGACTGAATTTATTTGACAGATAATAAAATTATTTTAGAGCAACAAAATCTTTTTCCTTAAGAATCATATATTGAAACATTGAGGTAGTAGTCGACAGAGCCCGGAGCAATGAAGGAATTTTGAAAAACCTTTGCTCAGTGAACACCTATGAGTAAAGAGGAACAACCATGTCAAATTTTAACCCCTCCCTCCAGGCCCTATTGTCAAAACGAAGACCTAGCTGTTGGGCAGAGCCCTAAAGGACTCCAATGTCTGTATTTGAAAAACCTTTTCTTAGTGAGCGCTTATTAATAAAGAGGAATGTCCACTTTAAATTTCAACCCCGTAGGATCTATGGTAATATTGAGAGGTCCTGTGGGGCGGAGGGAGCCCTAGACAACTTTAAAAACTTTATTTGCAATACTATTTCTTAGTAAGTACCTATGAGGAATGAGGACACCCTCAGGGGCAGTGGGCTTTCCACTGTACAGTGTTTCTTGGCGACCCCGGGGTACCTGAGCCAAGCTGTGAGACCCTCCTCACAGTTCTTCCCGAGCTAGGGCCTTTCTTCTCACCTTTCAGGTCTTAGCTCACCGTCTTTATTCTTTCCTGAGCTAACCTTGCTCACCTTCTTGTTTTCGACCCCGAATCAAGGGTGTCTTTCCACCTTCTTTCGACCGGCACACGCTGGGGGGTCCTGGGAGTGTCCCTGTTGTGTTGCAGGGACTGATGTGTGCCTCGCACTGCCGATGGTCTCCTCCAGTGTGTCGTCAGAAGCCAGCCGCTTTGGACCTTAGTCAGGAAGTGCGGCATGGATGCAGAGATCGGACTCTGCATTGCCACGACGACCCCCAGCACGTCCGGCACATTTTGTGTATCGGTGCTTGGCAAACAGAGGTTTCGGGCCCCAGAGTTCTGGGGTAGGGGTGTCTTATCTCCTACGGGGGGTAGACCTCCGAGGGTGCACCCGCTCCCGGCCGATGAAGGGCCGCCTCTTGCCGCACGATGCGCTGGTGAAACAAAAGTATGGATTTTAAAATGCAAAACACGAACGATGATGAGATAGAGCAGGCCGCCTTTAAGCGCAGCTCAAGACTGCAGAGGTCTCTGACCTTGAACACTGGAACGCCGACGAAGGGTATTAAAACCACCCCCCCGCCGGTGCCATTCAAGGCTCTTGGTGGTGCTGGATCGTCGTCCAAAACCGGACAGAAGAAGGAGGAGATCGGTATGGCGATGGAGGTGGCTGAGCCGGCAACACCATTAGCCAATATCCAAGGGATTCCTCCCAGGAAGAGCCCTCTTCGTGCGGCATTTGAGCTGCAAATGCTTCGGCAGCAGCAGGACGACCCCCACAAGGAGGAAGACTCACGTCTGAAGAAGATGAAAGCTCTTTTGAAGGAGATGGCCAAGGCCCTCTTAATTCAAAAGAACGTGAACAAGGTGATAAAAGAGGGGATCCCGAAACTCGAAGATGCTCTAGAAGAAATCGAGGAATGCCGGAAAATCAGGCTAAAGGCAGTGAAGCAGGAGCGCGATGTCACGAACCGAGTCATCTCTGCTTCGCCTCAAGCTCACCTGGCTGAGTCCCAGACTCAAGCCAGAAAGCGAAAGAAGAGGCAGAGCGGTTCTTTGCCTGGAAGCCCTGATCTTGTTGAGGTGGACTCAGTGCCGAGACCGGTTTTTGTCACTGCGGCATCGCAGACATCTCCTGTCCAGGCTACTGAGTCCACCCCGGGCGCTGCCGTGATTCCAGCGGCTACTCCTGCAGAGGTTCCTGCTCCGGCGGCTAATCCTGCCTTGGCAGCAAACTCTGCCTCAACACCTTTGGGGGGCTGGAAGACGCGCCTGTCTAAGAAAGAAAGGAGGAGGCAGAAGCAAGCGGAGGCGGCTTCAAAAAGTGCGTCGAGGGTGGAGCGGACGCAAGTCTCGAAACCGGTTGGGGAGGCCTCTGGCAAATCTGTCAGAAAGCCTAAACAACCCAGGCCTAAGAAGCCCAAGACGGAGGCAATCTTGATCAAGCCTTTAGGGGGGCGATCTTTTGCCGATGTTCTGGGTCAGATTAGATCGCAGGCCAAACCAGAAGAGACCGACACCGTTATCAAGTCTATTCGGCGAACCCAGAACGGGGATGTCCTCCTCGAACTGGGGAAGTCGAGTGACAAGATCGGTTTTGCCGCTTCCCTCAAGACTGCACTTGGGGACAAAGGCTCAATCAAGGCCCTAGAACCGAAGTGTTCGGTCGAGATTCGGGACCTTGATGCCCTCTCCACCGAAGAGGAGGTGACCCGTGCGATCCAGGTGGCACTCCTGGAGATACCGGCTGATGGAGTGAGGGTATGGCTGACAAAGCCCAACCGAAGTCAACTCCGGATGGCTGTTGCTGAGATGGGCGAAAAGCACGCCAATAAGCTGCTTAGCCTTCAGCACCTCAGAGTCGGTTGGGTCAGTTGCAGGCTCAAACGGAGGGTGGTAGTTTCAAGATGCTTCCGCTGTCTCGGTTTCGGCCACTCCTCCCGACAGGAGTGCCAACTGCTTCCAGTGTGGTAGCCAGGGCCACAAACGCAAGGAATGTTCCTCGAACCCCTCCTGCTTCCTCTGCAAGGATTCAGGCTCCAGTGCCCTCGGTCACTTACCCGGGTCTGGTCAGTGCGGTGCCTTCAGAGCCGCACTTGAACAGGCAAAAGGCAGCGGCCGGTAATTCGCATCCTCCAGGCCAACCTTCATAGATCCTGGGGAGCTGATAACCTTCTAGATCAGCTCGCCCGAGAACTTGGTGCTGACGCGCTCCTTATCAGCGAACAGTATCGGGACAGAGACCCAAACATTTGGATCTCCGACAGCCTCGGTACTGCTGCATTTTGGGCACGTAATACACGAGATGTCTTGGTGCGGAGTCACGGGCGCGGCCGAGGATTCGTCTGGGTTTGGTGTGGGGACGTGACTATCTTCAGTTGCTACCTCACACCCAACGAGGCCGTCCAGGACTTCCGCGACAAGATAGATAGCCTAGAGGAGTGCGTTCTCGGCACCACCGGGCATGTCGTCGTGCATGTGTCTATTTAGAACATAGAATAGTAGTCACAAAACTACTAATACAACATTTCTATTTTATTTTTTGCTTTGTGTGAAAAACATGTTAAATAAACTGTTATTTTCACTTTTATAGATTAAAATTTTACCACCCCATTTTTATCCCTATTCTCTGTAAAACAGCTAATCAACCGACAAATATTACAATTTATTCTTTACTAAAATTGGACCTAAAAACAAGATTAGATTCAAATTTTATAAAATTATTAAGACTTCACAATACCTCCATAGACAAAGCTGTCTGCAAGTGGTGGTCCCCCCTCGTGGAAGATATGCTGGATAATTAGCGTTCCCTCTACTTACTCTATATCCTCCAACTCATTCCCACTACAAATTATGATTCATTCTAGTTTACACTGGTTATACTGTAGATGATTTTACTTGATATCTCTTTAAAGGCGGATGTGGCCGACTGTTAGTAACCTGAATTTGCATGCTAGTTGGTTTAAGATAGTATAATTTCCTTATTTGACTTCCTAACATAATTCAATTTGAAAATTCAAATTGTATTTTATTATTTTAATACAATTTTTCTATGGCAAAAAAATATTCATTACTTAAAATTTTATTTCATGGTACATAGCATCAATAGCTTTGTGAGACAAAGAATTATAACTAGTGGCTTAAAGGGGCAAAAGCTCCTAATCATAAAGTAAAATAGGATAGACCATGGCTGATTACCAGATCTTCAGTAAGAAAGGTTCCAGAATATTTATTTTTTATTGATAGTATTTTTGCGAAATCATTAGCATAGATTATACTTCTCTAAAGCAATCTTTAAAATCCTGTACTCTAAAGACACCCGTTTTGAATTCTTTATTTTGTTCTTTGTTTAAACCTTTATCGATATATAAAAAATAAGTTTGAAAAATATATCATAGTCCTTGATGTATGACGACCGATTAAAACGTAGAACATTGCCAATGAGGAAAAACTGTGACCAAAGTTCAGGACAAATTTTAGTGTTAATACATTTTCAATATCTTCATCATACACCATCCATTTTAAAACCATTTGATTTTTTTGTTTGTACTGAATGAATATTTTCACTCGTATTAAATTAGATTTTTTTATGGTCATGAAATACTTGACACAGCACCTCAAAGTAGATCGTCTCATTCACTCACTGTCAATATTCCGCTCTTTTAATCAATATTCGTATTTTAGTGTAAACAAAGCAGATATTTTTTGATTACCATGACGTCTTAGAGAGGATTTTAACATTATTTCTCATTTAGTTGTGAAGTTTTGGACTTGCCGATATTATCTCCAGTCTGCGGGACAAAGGTCTTCAATTTAATCCTGATCCTATTATTCTGCAGTCTGTGAATGCCCAAGTTTCCAGAGAAATTACGCTTACAGAATACCAATAATTCATCGACAACTATGCATTAAGTTTAAATTAATATATCATCTTCAGTCAATGTGATAATTTTACTCTTGTAAAATCAAACCAAAGTACATGTTTTAATGTGAGCACATCAGGTATTTCTCGAGTAGGGATATCAATTTGGGCCAAAAATTCAATTCCGGGATTTCTGGATTGAATAAAGACGATCCCGGGGTTCCTATATAATATAAATATAGGCTATTTAGCTTTGTAATAGAAATTTTTACTCTAGTTTACGATTATTTACACACCAAGTGATCAGGATCTTGAGTATCTCGACAATCTGGAAGACTACGCTTTGCATCTGATAAATTTATTTTACAACAAACAGCTTTTGTATGTTGAAATCAATGGTTATATGCTTCTACTGTGAAGTTTGAAGTCTGTAGTTTCATAGCTGGCGTACCTCACACGCCTACAACTTTGAACTTACCTTTATCGTTAGAAAGTCCTTTCCTTTTGACTATATTTCCTTAAAATGCAAATAAATCCACAATAATAAGTTTGCGTTGTGACTCCGCATTTAGACCTTTGTAATTTATATCACACTCCCTTCTGTTCTAAAATATTACAATAATCAGCTATTTAATTCAAATTGATTATCCTATCTGAAAAAAACGTACTTTTCAAGCAAAATGAACAACATTGGTCTTTAAGATTACTGGTTTACATTATTTAAGTATAAGTATACAACTACTTCAAGGGTCAATATTTTTACACCGTAGTTTGTTTTGTTATGTTACCAGGGTATCTAATAACAAACCACCATACTTATCCATTTTGTAAAACATAAGAACAATTCATTGACGTCCCATCATTAAATCCGTTCATACGAGCAACTAAAATACAGTATTGTGACTCAGACTAAAATAAAATCATAAAAAATTGCGTCAATGTCAACTGTGGGAAGGAAGTGTACCATAAGGAGTGAAAGATAAGAAGCTATTTTTAGCACCAGGAATAATTCATTTATTGATGCTGATGCGACCAATATATGCAGTTTCAAACTTTTGGAATAAATTGGCATGTTGAGTTAACAAATATTTTCCAGTTTTAGTTGGGAGTTACTCTCCAAAATACTTAAAATCATTAAAAATTATTATTTTTTACAATCCCCAAAATCCCGGAATTGAGGGTTAAAAATCCTGGAATTTTTAGGTATCCGAAATTGCTCGGAAACCCGGGATTGACATCCCTATTGTCGAGCCGCAACTCATTGTTCAATGCTCTTGTATCATGATCCAAATGCTTTTGTGATTTTCATACACATTCGAGAATTAAATCAGCTGTCAATTTGTAATAATTTGTTAGATTAATAGCGTTCCTTGTAGATTTTTTAGTCATGCAGCGCCAGGCACAAAAATTTTTACATTATAGTAGTTATTGCAATCATCGGTCTCTTGTTTTAAAATCAAACCATAACACATTTTTTAATGTACCCAAAGCAGACATTTTTGAATCCCCATGAAATTCTTAAGGAGAACGTTTTACGTTACTTCTTATTTCCTGTTAATTTTATAGACATTCCTATAATTTTCCCTCGTGCATGAAACCGAGACGTTTAATTTGGGACCCTTCCCATCTTCCTGCAATTTGTAAAACACCCACAATTTTGCTAAAAAAATTTTGTTTACAGAATTATATATATAGATAACTATAAAAAAAGACTGCAGATGGAAGTATAGAAATTGGTTCATGTAAAGATACATTTCTTGAAACACCAACACACTCTATAGTGCATATTTTTAAGTGAGTATGGCTGAAGGTGAGTATGATGAAATTGATGATTGTGGAGGATCAGATGAGCCTGACAAATAACAGCTGATTCATTTTCACACCTTAACACCTTTACTGAAATGGTGACCTAACTCAATAGGTAGTTTAAAGCCAAGTATGAATGAGAGATGAGTGTAGGATGATTGTGGCACAATCTTGTAGTCTTGTTACTGACTAAGGCTGACATTCTCCTTAGACAGGACTGTTAATTCTTAGCCCAACAGATAATGGTATCTAGGGACCTACAATTTAACGTGGGATCTGAACCACAATTTTGACCTCAAGAATTGGTCTAATTATGAAGATGGTCTTTATGGATGAATTAGTATTCACTAGTGCGGACATTAATTCCCACCAGGGAATATCGCATTTACAAGTCATCGCTTATAACTATCCACAATCCGTGACCTCCAAGAGCTAGATTACAGAACGTCTCCACCATCCTTGTCAGGATCATGAATTAATAGCCCAATGCCCAAATGCAGTTGGGTCCAATTTTAAACAATCCTAGAGCTTCTAACTCTTCACAAGATTGAACTGTTAACCTGCAGATTATAAGGCTAGCTCTATAATGGCTCAACTATCTAGCATTTAAGAAATATGATTAGGCCTAAACTACAAAACCATTAAAATTTCTACAAATCCCTAGAAAAATCTGAAATTTTCTTCCTAAAAATTAGTACACTCTCTGTTTAAGCATTTTCATTATGTTGGCAAGTGTGTTCATATAAAAATAAATCATTTTAAGCAAAGAACGCAGGGTTCACGTTATAATCCTAATTTGTTTTCAGCCAAGTCTGAAGAAGGGCAGGCGTTGCGTCACAAAATGTCCGATTTGAATAAACACTTGAGACTCTGCACTTTGTCTGCTGAACAGTTTGGTGGTGAGGTTGTAACAACTAAAGGGATGAAATTGGTGTAATTTGTCAGTGCATTGTGCTGAAAGAAAAACCTCAATCTCTCAACGTTTTTTAGGATATGGTGGGACCAAGGACAATACTTCTTGGAGTGAAAAAAACATAAAGAGATGACCATTTCTCCACCCATGCATTGCAAGTCTTCATTTCCCAGTAGTAGCGGAGAGTATAACTGTATCCTGCTAACAAAAATTGACGCGGTTGAATTGTTGCGGATGGTATGTTCCTCCACTGATCGTCCAATTGCAACTCCTTACAAGAGTTAATTACAATTTCTAAAAGCTGGACCTACAAAGTTGACTGTACCATGACCATAACTAAGGTAGCAAACCCTCACAAGCCTGACAGCTCCTCCAATGACCGTCCCATAACAGTGACCTTCCGTGCTGAGAATGTCAAGTGTGGATGCGAATTTGAGATTCCTCTGGTTGTTTATGGTAAAAACATCACCTTGCTGCCGGACACCCAGTATAACTTATGGTCAATATCAAGTTGGTTGGGGCTCACAAAGTGTTTAGTAATGACAAAACCATCTGTTGATGGAAACCATTTATAAATATAATGGTAATGGAAATTATAATTCGACCCCTATCACCAAGAGGGAAACAGCTGTGAGGAACCACTAGGATATCGAGAGGTCACCAAAAAGGCGAAAAGGACTTCACAACATGACATGAATTTTATTTTTAATTTTTTTCATATTAAGTTATATTCCTTTAACATATTCTGTATAATTTTTACGAAATGTAAATAAAAAGTGTGCAAGGCCTAAGTCACAGATTCGATTGTTACTTTTAAAAATATCTGAAAATCCCCCTATCTGCCTTTATATTTTTTCTTAATTTTGTATAAGATTTACTGAGAATATTACTTTATATACCTGTACAACTTGACAATGGTTCACTTTTATCATTTTAAAATTTCTTACATGAATATGTTATAAAACTTATCAATTTTGATGGCAAAGAACCCTAATTTGTTCATTGTATCTTGAAATTTGTTTATAGTTGTATTGACTAATTTTTAACAAGGGTGTTCTGTGATTGAGCTCTTACAATTTTTCCAAAGTTTTAAATATTTTGAAGTTTTTAAAGTGTAAATTTAGGTTAGTGGTTCACATTTGTAAACATACAAGGCAGGAGTGAGTGAAAACATTGGTAATAAATGTTTTTTGGTCATTAAATATTAGTGTAAATTAATTACTCACAGGTAGATAAGCTGTTATGGCAGCATCAACACATTTTGCTGAATAGTGGAAATCAGCTTTTGCAAGGAAACATAGTAAAGAAGTGAGGGATACTTGCATGAATTTTGTTTTAAAAGTGGCAAAATCAATTATTTTTTGTAAAACTGGACACTTAGTATAATTTTAAAGATAAATCAGTAGCACTACCTAAGTCATTAAAGCAATGATAAGAAAAATAACAGCAAACTTAAACCTGTGTCTCAAACCGGTTTTAGAGCATATCATGCCAATGCCAACAATGCCTGTTTGTACACCAGCTGGGAGTTTTAATGGGATGCTGCGACGCGAACAACATCACCACCCACTGATATATTAAAGCCTCAAATGTGATTTAAGACTTATTTTGAAATAATCATGATATTTTAATGTTAATTTTTTCTAAACCAAGCTTTGGATTCAATTTTACTAGAAAACAAAAGAGTTTTTAAAGAATAATCAAGTTTTATGATGTTTTTATTTTGAGTAATTTCACTTTAATTTTTGATTTTGTATTAAAAAATCATAAAAGTTGTTTTTACAGCAATCTCATCTAGGCAACAATATCTTGGAACTGGACTGCAAAAATGTTTGTGCCACCAAGTTTAGTTAACATACTATTTTAAGACTGCTTTTATGATTTTACTACTCTTTTTCTATGAGTGAATTAATCTTATTTCTGCTCCATTTCTTAATATTCCTGTACGTACTAGGTGTTCCATGATGAAAGAAGTCTCGAAAAGATTTTTTTGACTTTTTTTTTTATTAAGGATCAACAGCTTTTCCTAAAAATTTTAAAATAAAACTAGTTTTATTAAATCAACCTCAAGAAATAGTTTTAAAATATTTATAACCTTGAATAAATGTTGGGTGTTCTAGAAACTGGGGGTTACAGGTTGGAATCTTGGAAATTTCAAACAGAAACACATGTCGCACAGTGTTATAGATAATTTGAAAGGTCTATTTAACACGTTCGCTGCGGCATATAAAATGTAGAAACTCAACCCGCACGCTGAACTATATTTACATTCCTCCAACGATAGCGCGAAATTATAAACCTGTATAATATATTCTAATCACAAGTAATCTAAAAGCTCAATAACCTTAACTACACGCTAATGCACAATATGTGTTTCCTTCTCAAACGCTAGAGGAAAAGCAGTCGCATTATCTTGACATTGTCATATGTAACCGATCGGATACATCCGCACCCGCGAAGGAACGCCTTTGTAACCGATCGGTTACATGCCGTAGCGAATGTGTTAATAAACAAGTTTTGGTAAAAACAGAACTATTTATCTTGATCTGTTTCAAAAAGTTACCATTTTCATGGCCAAAATAAGAAACATGTGTCTGTTTCTTAATTTGTCTTGAAGGCTTCTGATTCAAAATACTTATATGAAATTAGCTGACCTTTTACAGTGATATGTCACAAGACCATTTTTATTGGAGAACCCAAATGTCAAATATTATACATTGTTTCAAACAATGACACAGGATAACTTAACTGGACCTGGACTTCTCCAAGTTCACCTGGTGTGTTATTACTAACGTTGCTAGGTTCTAGGTAATTATTATATTTCTATGGAAGTTCCACCTGAAGACGGGATCAGATTCCAGATTCTGAAAAGCCATGTATTTGTTTTACTATCAAATCAATGGTGGAAAATGTCTGCAATAATTTATTAAGTAATAGTAAAAAATTGACATATTAAAATGTAAAATCACAAATTATGTTACTCCATACATTATATTAAAGGTCTTGTTGAACTGACCATTTCTGTAAGTAATTTAATGGGATATGCTACATTGTCATATGATTTAATGAATGTTAAATGTTCAGGTCTTGGACTTTATAGAGACTTTCAGATCATGTCAGCAGAGACGTTCAGGGCTTTCAGGTCATGATACTATGTAAGGGCCTTTTTCCATTGTTGTGGTAAACCCCGTGCTGGATCTGGCTTAAAATAGACCTTGCAGTATCTTCTGATTGTCGTAAGAGAACAAATGGGATGACCAACCCAGCGCTTCCTGGAGGGTCCGGGGAGTGTCCCTGTCGTGCTGCAGGACCTGATGTGAGCCTCCCACTGCTGATGGTCTAGTGCAAAATGTGGTCAGAAGCCAGCCACTTTGGTCTTTCGTCAGTAAGTGCAGCTTGGATGCAGAACTCGGTTTATTGTAACTAGAGATCGCCGCCTAATTGAAATTAGAAAAAAATTCAGTTGATCTTCACCCAATTAGTTTTGAAGTACTTTATAACTGTAAAATCTGTTCTTCCTGATCTATCAGCATTTGTTATTAGAATAGCTGTAGTCATCTCTGGAATTTAAGTGGGTTAGTTAAAAAAAAGAATTTTTTTCACGAATTTAAAAAACTTGAAAATAGTGTTTGTTGATCTAACTCTATCAAATATAAAACATATATTCTTTAAGAGTCTGCAGTACCTGCGCCTTCTTGGCAGTTTGTCCCATAAGAGCAAGGTTAAATTTGAAACATCACTGTGAGTTTGTTTTTCGACGGAAAATTTCAAACTTGATGTCATTTTAAATGTTACCATAGTATCTAGTGCTTAGCATGATAAAAAATTAATTTAAAAAATTATCCACTCGAATAACCTTTTTTCGAACCACTTTTAAACAAGTTAAAGTAGGTTTATTGAAAATCTATGCGCGTCATGCACACCGCCATTCCCTTATGGTGAACATATTCAAGTTTCATGCAAATCTGATGCAAGATTATCGAGATATAGTGCTTCAAAGACAACAGTAATGTTTTGAATTTAACATTGTTCATATGGGACTGAAAATCCAAGATGGAGCAGGTACTGCAGACTCTTAAGAGTAGAAAATAGAAGAGTAGCATAGAACATAGAAATGTCCGGAGTGAATTTACATCCCTGGGGTTGAGTCTTATGCGATAAGCGGTACGACATCTTAATCGGGGAAACGTCCGGTAGTGTGTAGCCGCCTATGGAATATTCTTAGCATATTACCAAAAAAACATAATTGGACATGTTGGTAAATTTTCTATACTGTCACACCCTGGTTTTACTCTACATACAAAGGGAATTGTTCAATTTGTATCAATATTAATTAATTGAAAAGTTATTTAAACAATCAAAAATGTTATTTGGAAGAGTGCAAGTTTTTGAAAATTGTTTCATTTATTCAGTAAAATTCTAGTAGCAGTTTCATTTGATTTTTTTTTCTACTAATATTTACAATTATTGTTTTGTTTTACAACTGAAGAGAAAAATAGTTTTACATTGAATTAAATTACACGAAAATTAAAAACCATCTTGCCTGAATTATTCAAGTTCAAATAAAATAAATTGGAAAAGGAACTGAGGGAAATAATAACAAAACAGTTATTGTGCGTAAAAGTTTAAAATAGTATATTTCCATGAAACTTATATTTATGGGTGCATAAAGAGAGTATACCTTATTTTAATACTAAAAAAAGAAAAAAAACCCTATAAAAAACCTTAAAACACCTAATAAAATCTTAATAAAAACCCCAAAACAAAACCATCAAATTAATTATAAAACTCAATCGGTAACCAACAAAACCACGACGAAGCATAGCAATTAACAGAGGATATAGAATAAATCCACTGTAAAAGTCTTTTTCCCAAGATTATATCAATTTTCTATACATAACCACAGCACAGATCACTAAGCAGCCAACATGTGGACTTAGTGGCAATATACCTACTCTTCTCCACTGGCACAGAGAGTAACAGCTACACATCCAAACGACTAAAGTGGTAAACTCATTTCATAACTGGCTACTTTCTTGGTCAACTTACTTATAGTCAAAATCTAATAGTAATCTATAAAATTACTAATTTATTACATATCTTACTACCTACTACAGGTTTTGGCACATGAAACAAACTACATAAGTTCTGATTCAACTGTAATGGTTAAAATATACCTACATAAACTACAATAGTATTAATACGGTAATGCCAAACGGAACAATTTCACAAATTTGAGTAAATTCTGTTATGGGTAACACTGCTTGCAGAATAAGATAAACATTGTTTAACAAAAAAGAATCAAGTCCAAAATTTAGTAAGCAACTAAAATTTGTTGATAAACAGATTGTTTTGTTTTAATGGACACTATTTTTACCAAATGAGCTCAGAAATCTCGTCTCCTTTTACTATTATTTTCATTTACCAAGATCCTATATAATCACTTATTACCAAAAAAGAATCAAGTGTCTTAGGTCCACCTGGGACCTTAAACTTGATATACTAATTAGAACCAAGTATGGCAAAGCAAGGCTCTGTCTTTCTGTACATTCATGAAGAAAGAAACCATCACACATAAAATAATAAAATTTAGTCATGTACAAAAACGAAAAACATAATCTAAAACAAATTTGTAGTATTGTCTTTTATCTAACCATAAAACCTTCTTTTTGTTGTAAATAATTATTATTTAACTATAAAACAGTATTCAATTTACATCCTCAAATCTCAGTTTTAAATCTGTGGGATGGTTTCCTGCTTGAACGACTCTGTCTAATGCAAAAAAAAGCAAAAAAGAAAAATCAAAATTCTGGGTTTTTGTCAGAAAAGAGTAAAGTCAGTCCTTTCCACTCATAGAAAAGATATCCATCACAATATCTTCAAATACTACCTAAATAATATTCTTAATATATTTTTCTTAATAATAATCAAATATAATTTAAATCATTGATACTTCATTGCTATGCAGAGGATCAACTACGAGGGCTCCCTCAAAACATCTTCTAAAGAGTGTTACTTTTTCTCTTCATCTGGAAGAAATAAGAAAAATAAACAAAACGACAACACAAAATTAAAATTAAAAAAGAAATGTTTATTTTTAAAAGTGAAGAAATGCAATGTTAGTAAAAACCAATTAAAGGTTTACAAAAATATAGGTTTCTTCATCAATACTTTACTGAAATAACAGATGGCAACCACCATTCTCTGAACTAAATGGAAAAGTCTTTTGATTTGGTGAGAAATTTGTAACAGGACGATTTGAACTAATAATGTCAACAATATTTGGCTTGTTAAGGATACTACATATGTGTGAATGTCTGCTTATGTTGGCTCTAGTATTGCTTGACTCTTTTTCAGTGCAAGTCATTTGGGAAAGACAGTGAGTGAACAGAGCAAAATTATAACACAGACTATAGACACAATGTTACCAGAACCAGATACTACTCACTGTGGTTATGCTTTGGCCTTATTCCTTTTTTCCTAGTTTTTTATTCTCACTGCCCCATCGTTCCCGGGCCGGTGTGGCAGTTGTATCCAGGGTTTCCACTTTTAGGGTGGACTAATTACCCTTTTTAGGGTAATTTTGAAAGGTCAGGGTAATTTTAGGGTAAAATCAAAATCTATCAATTTTTTATACAAAATTCTTTTTCAGGCCTTACAGCAAACTTAGCCTGCACATTATTACACATTTATCTTATATGAATTTAAAAGTAAGTTTAAGACTATTCATATAGCTTGTAGTTGGTAGGCTTTAACATCCTTGGGATATAATCTGTGATTTGGCTTTGTATCAAGAAGTCCAGAACACTATTTAAAACAATTTACAACTATTTAAAACAATGTTTTACAACTGAACTCTTTTAAAAGGAATGCAGTTGCATGAGTCAAAGTAAAGTTTTACAAAAAGGCTTTAGTTCCAATACAAAAGTATAACTTGTAATACATTTTGATCCTCCAACCAATTTTATTCCTTTTTCAGTTATTGTATAATAATTATTATAATAACATAATACATTAGTACATGACCATGAAGTGGCCCAGATCCCTTGACCGAACAGCTGGATAAGGAGCGAGCCCCATGGGCGTAGGCCAAATTTAGGCCTAGCCTGACGTAATGTGATAAACAATTCCAGGTTAGAATCCTAAAGAGTAGAGGAGGTTTTTTAGTGGGTAAACCCGTTTTTAGGGGAGTCCCACACTACAGGCTGGCCACCTGTGTGCATAATGCATTTTCCCTGCCTCTCCCTCAAAAAAAAAGTAACATGATTATTATTAGAATATTTTAGGCATACGGTACGACATAGGTACTGTACAGACTCTATCATTTGTTAAATCGTAAAAATATTAAGTGATCTGTTCTATTAATAAAATAAAAATTAATTTTTAAAATAATAAAACAATATAAATAATAACCATTGATAATTCAGATGTTGTAGGAAAAATATGCTTTGCCCTTGCGACAAGAATAACAACAGAAAATGAATTGTTCTTGCAAATAAAATTATTTTTATATTAAAGCATCTAAAGAAATGATTTAATAGTCTTAACAACTCAATATGAACAATGGAAGTGTATTTTCGGTATGAAAATATGGGTTTTCAAGATTTCGGCTAATATTTAGGGTAGTTTGAAAATCTTAAGGGTAATTTAGGTAATTTTTCGGGATATTAAGGGTAAAATTAAGTTGATGTGGTGGAGTCACTTTTTGTACCTGAGTTCAGACAGCTTGAGTGCAGACCGTGGGGTATGTTTTGTAACTCAACAGAGCCAAAGTAAAGCTGAGGTAGGCTCTTCTTGAAAGTCCACATTTAGGAAAAAGTTGAAATATTAATAATTAAATTTTAGGAAAAGCTAGAAAGAATTTTGGAAAAATCAGAAAACCACATAAACATTGTTACTATAAAATAGGTTAAGTGGGAATTCAAATTGACCTTAAAATTGAGTTAGCCTATGAAAATTCAGCTATGCACAAGCTCAAGGCGAAAAATTTCATAACAACTGTAATATACTCTTTTTAAAATATATGTAACAAAGGTATTCAAATTTCTCAAATTTCAATGCAGAACACAAATATTATATATATTTTTTTATAGACAACCAATCTTAAGCTATTAACAATCTTTGGCAAACTAAATTATAGATTTAACTATCATTTTTATCTTTTATCATTATATACTTATGATATTTTTTCATAAATGGATACTACAATTTTATGGTTTTACCTGCACTTTTCATTGAAATTCAGTCACAAATTTTAATAACCTTATTTACCTCATTTCCAGCATTAACTGTTATTTATCGCCAGCTATTGAAAATTGTTGTATGTTATTTATTTGCTTCTTTTAAAGTTTATTCCAATACAGTACAGACCTACTGTACTTAGCTTATGAAAAAATGTATCCTGAGAAATTTACTAAACTTACAAAAAAGTAAAAAATTCACAAGGTGTAGCTTAGGGGAAAGAAGGGTAATGGTGCGCACCTAAGGGAAAAAAATTCTTCCCACAAAATTACCAATACATGTGTCAAACTCTTTGGTATTTAATGTAGTTTCTTATAAAAAATTATCATTATCATATATATTAACATTGATTAAATATACACCATTATATAAGAACATGCACTTGCGCACGATTTCCCTACCCATCGGGTAATTGTGCGCATCGGGGTGGGTAATGGTGCGCAGGGACGTATGGGTTGAAATAATTAGAATAAATGTGTTTCATTAATATAAATTCAATATCAATATAACATATGGAATGACTTAAAGCTAAACAATACTTTCCTAGAGCTTTACAATACACTTAACAAAAGTTTTGATTAAAATTACAAAATTGTTCAAGGGTTAATGCAAATTTAACACACATAGGCTAATTTTCTGCTGTGTCTGCACCTGATCTGTCTGCATGACTCCAGGACAAACAGTTTATGAGCATCTGTAAACAAGAATGTGAAAAGGGGAAGTAATTTTTTTTCTTACCTATAAATACATGGTGCCCACTGCCGCGCACCATTACCCGATATTGCATTCAAAAGTATTTTATTTTCTCACTATTTTAAGAAGGTATGAAACCATAAATTAATTGGTTCAATCGATAAAGCAAAGACTACCATTAATTGTAATACTAAATAAGTATTAAATTATCTAAAGATCTGCCTTAACCTTACTATTTTCTGAGGCGCAAAAATAACATGACACACACGACTTTTAGATTTTGGCCTCTCATAACCTCAAAAATTTCAGTATCGAAAACCACGAGGTCGGGTATTAGTTGTTGAGTCCCCCGCTAGGCTGCAGCACATACTGGAGCTTTTTAACTTATTTCATTCTTAAGAAACTACGATGCGCACCTTTACCCGCCGCGCACGATTACCCTACTCTCCCCTATTGATATGCCAGCTCAACTGTCTCTCTCTACATATTTCATCTTAATTTTTTTTCAAATTTTTTTTCAATGGTGTAATTGAAAAACAACTACAATTTCCAGAAAAAATTGTTTCAGAATTCCAAGTTTTTAGAAAAATGGACTCTACAAAAATATATTTTCCAAAAAATTATTGGGAGTAGTTGGATTCTCAGAACGTTTTGGACAAGGGGTTTTTCATATTCAAAATTCATACTCACTCTAAAAAAATCATCCTACCCAAAACTACAGTACTTCTAATCTTACCCTTTTTTGTCAGATTGCTTCTTGTTTTTTGGTTGACGGCCCCTGTTTTGACTGCCCGAGGAGCTTCCTTCGGCTTCCTCATTTCCATAAAAACAAGGTGGAAGGTCCCACCAGCCGTATCCAGCACCTATATTTTAAATTTACATTAAAATTGAAACATTTGGTTAAAACCACTATTTACATATGGTACCTATATGGGAAAATAATGTACAGGGTGTTCGGAAATTCTCTTCGGAAAGAAACTGTGTGGTGGTTACAATTAGATCTAAATTAACAAAAAAGTTTCTTGAACATATCTCTTAAAATGCTTCGTTAAGCTGTTAGCATCCACTTTGTTTTTTACACATAGTAATTTTTATTTCCATAACGGATAGTAGTGTTAAGTTTATATTTGGCATGATCCTTTATCACACCAATGTTCATTTTCAGGAAATATTATTTTTCCTAATTGTGTTTTCAAAATCGTTGTCCTTTTAAAGTTTTAAACCAAAATATCTCTAAACTGGTAAAATATATAAAAATGTTTACTTATAAAAAAGTGACAAATTAAATTAATTAACGAATTATACCAAGTTTGTATGGATCTGACAACAAATAATGGAGTGACTGTATTTCCATTTGCAAAATAACATAAATTTGTTGTTACAACTAATGCAAATTAAGGTTATTTTAATAATTATTTTCTGAAAATGAGGATTTGTGTGATCAAGATATTTACCAAATATAAATTTAATACAACTATGCATTACGGGAAAAAAATTATTAAGTATAAAAATAAAATGCCAGTTAGTTGCATTAACGAAGCATTTTAGCACATATGTTCGCATAAACGTTATTGTTTATTTTGATCCAAGGAACACCACAGAGTTTTTGGAAGAGAGTTTCCGAACACTCTGTATATATCCTTAAAACAACTCATCTATGGCATTTTGCAATAAGCACCAGTTCAGGAATGATGTAACTAACCCATTGCATAACAAGTTAATAACGATAGCATAAACTATGTACATCAATAATAACCTAAAAGTATATTTTTTAAGGAGTTATTGGGATTTTCAGTTGTTTGTCGTATAATAGTTGTTGACCTAATATAACTCTTCAACTAAACACTCACCAAGTTTAAAGAAAATTGGTTGAAAAACGGCGTCCGAAACAGGGGAATCAAATACCATGTTTTGCATCAAAAGCCCTATATAGCACAAGTACGTCAATTTGATGTAAAATTGATGTAAAAGATGTCAATGTCATTGATATTGTTGATGTCATATTGACTTAAAATGTGATAAAAAAAACGTCATTTTGATGTCAATGTGAAGTAAAAATGTCCCGATTTTTTATGTCAAACTGACGTCAGTAAATTGATTAACTATGACGTCAATTTTACATCACATTGATTGTCACTGACATCATATTGACAAACTAATTTTGTCAAAATTGATTCAAAATATCCCCAATAGCAAAACAAAAGTAGTAAAATAATAATTTTTAACCAATAAACAACTATAGAAGCGGCAAAAAGATTTTGCCGACGGCAGGATTTGAACCCATGACCTCTATGTTCTCTAGCTGCGACCCTACCTACTACGCCACGCTGCTCTCTGCTTCACATATTATTTGTTACACTACTTGGCCAGTTGATACTCATGTTTCTTTGCGTTGATCAAATCAAACGCATTTAACGTGGCCTATATATTTTCATGTCTTCCCAAATAGGTCTTAAACTAGAGTTCCCTTACATGTTTGTTTCATGTGTAAATGTTTAACAAATTGCAGTTATCTCAATTGATGTAAAACTTTTGACTGTGTGATCAAATACGTTACATAATTTTTACATCAAAATGATGTCAAGTTTTTAACGTGTTCAATTGTTTTAAACAAATAATGATGTTCTCTTGTTGTAAAAGACTTAAAGAAATGTTTTTTCTTCATTTATTACACTAACTTTTAAATTTAAAAATGCAAAATTTTTACATCATTTTGACGTCAATACTTGATCTAACATTTTACTTTGACATCATTTTGACGACTTTGATCACTTTTTGACGTCAAATTGACAATGTGTGCTATGTGGGGCCATATGGTTAACATTGCCGACTGCGCAACAATGTGCTACTGGCACAGGGCACTTCAGATGACTCTTAATGAATGATATGTAATAAAATTTAATGTTTCGCCAAACAGAGTATTGCGTAACATCACATGATGAGCAGAAAATAATTTATTGAGCTGGAAATTGCAGACACAATAGCGGGGCTAGGTCGATTACACCTCAAATATATGGTCCATCGACCCTCAAGTAAAAGTTAGTTTTTTAACATACAAATCAATGGACCATCATTCTTCGTAAAATCGTGATTTATCTTAAAATATAAATGGCTGGATGGACCATCACACTTAAATATAAAGTAAAATAAATATTTGCATCATGGTCCGATGGTCCATCAACCCTTTAAACATAAAATAACATATCAACAGCAATTAGGTTTGATTACTCCTCAAATAGATGGTCCATCGACCCTCTCAAGTTAAATATTAATAAAATAAGATAGAGGATCGATGGACCATCTATTTGAGGTGTAATCGAACTTATATAACCTAATATTAATAAAATAAGATAGAGGTTCGATGGACCATCTATTTGAAGTGTAATCGAACTTTTATAATATTTTTTTCCTTCAGTTGGAAATCTCTTAATGCCCTCCCAAAAAAACAACAATCAATCAAGACAGGGTTACCACCCCAGTGGCGGCTTCAAGGGGGAGGGGGGGGGCATGGCCCCCTCCGAGAATTTCGGCCAGTAAATTTTGCCAGTTGGATGGTCCATCGAACCTCTATCTTATTTTATTAATTATAGGTTCGATTACACCTCAAATAGATGGTCCATCGATCCTCTATCTTATTTTATTAATATTTAACTTGAGGGGTCGATGGACCATCTATTTGAGGTGTAATCGAGTTTTTACTTTAATATTAAATTATATTTAATACATTTCTAGTTTTGATGTCAATGGTACATCAGCCAACATTTATATTTAATAAAATAATTTATAAATAGGGTTGATGGTCCATCGACCCCTTTCACAAAATAATCTAAAAATTAAACATATGGTTCTATGGACCATCGAACCATCTCCAACTTTTACAATATTTATTAAAACTGACAGAGGGTCGATGGACCATATATTTGAGGTGTAATCGAGCTTCCCCCACAATAGCCATTAAGATAATGTGGGCTAAACTTAAACATGAAATTACTTACGAGACAACAACCGTTTTAGGTCTATTTTCTGGCAAATTACTCTGAACACAAAGAATTTTACAATCAATTAGGGCAATGCAATTTTGTCCAAGACATTCTTTAAGGGACATCAAACAGGAATTCTTTTGGAGTCAACTTCATCGACAATTGTTATATAATCCATCATTTGATAGGACAGTAATGTATGGGAAAACCCATATTATAATTTTAATAAGCAGCACTGTGTCTGACAGCACTCTTTTAATGATAACACAAAAGAAAACTTTTGGTAGATCATTGATTAGATTTAGGCTGTGTTACACAACAGATGGATTCCATTTTTTAGGTTTTGATTTTTATATCATATAAAATTTTAGAGGTGCCAAAATCCACTCTCTCTCTTGGCTTCATATGTGCTACTGCTGGCAGAGTAAGGGTTTTATTCAACCGGCCGATATGCATATTCCACTCCTCGGAAAGTGGCTAAAAGTGATTCCTTCTCCTTGCATTTCCAAAATGTTTATGGAAGAGGGGTGTATCATTTCAATACTAATTTATTTTTTAAATGGACAAACAAACTTTTGGGGCATGCACAAAGAATTTAAAAAATGGTTACTTTGGTTTTATCGTTATACTAATACTGCTTTAATTTTTGTTATGATTTATGCCAGAGGCATTTTAATGAAAGATCTTTATGGTGCAACACATTTGCTCTTAGGGGCAAGCGGTTCAAATTCATCAAATTGCAGTAGGCATTCATGCGAATCGAATGCCAATCGAACCTGTGACCTCTTGAACCCAAGTCCAAGACGTTAACCGTTATCCTTGCTAGATTCCTTATTTGTTATAGCGTGTTATAAGCTATGCAATCCAAATTACTTCTTGACAACGTTTTTTAGTTCAAGTTGAATTCCTATGCAAGACCAAGTAAACTTTAGGCTTAGACTGTTCATTAGTGTAAGATATCCTCAGCATTTCTGATTTACAGAATCATAGCAAAAAATCATTAAACTATAAAGTAAAGAAAAAGGGAAACTGATTTCTACTACAATAATGTAAATCATAAGTTAAGGGTCACCTGGTCTGTAAGTATGTTCAGCCTTCTCTTTCTGTTTGAACGTACGCTTCTTTGAATCCTCATGATTGGGCTTTTCATTCTCCTTTAATTCGCTGTTCCGACGTTTCTTATTCTTCCACCTGAAGGCCTCTTGGGAAGGGCGATTCCCATTCTCCTGCTCCCCGGACGGTCCCGGGGTGCCATTTTCTTCTTCCTCGAATGGTGCCAGAGTGGCGTTCTCATTTTCCATGGAAGCTCCCAGAGCAACTCTCACTCCTTCCCCGGAAAGCCCCAGGGCAGGTAAGGCCCCGGAAGGTTCAGCAAGTGCAGGAAATCTTTTTGCACCAAAGATATCACGCGCTATCTCCATTAACATCCGTAAGTTTGATTGTTCCATCTCTTGCTCATGAGGACTGGAAATTTTGAATACACAATGCAATATTATAGACAAAATATAAGACTTTGATAAAACAATATTTTTTATGACAAATCGTATAACTTTAGGCTATTGTTGGTTTTTGGATGATTGCTTTTTTATTGAATCTTCATGTCATTATAATCAAATTACATGTTGTTCCAGTGCTCGATTTCAGGGGGAACGCGGCGGAACGGCGTTCCCGTACCTTTCTAAAAAAAAATTAAATAAAAAAAATTATTAAAAAATCAAATTATTATTTTTGAAACTACTAAAAAAACTTTTCAACATAATATTTTATGTTATTTTTTGTCACAGTGGATTAATTTTGAGAAATGGTAATAACTTTTTATTTAACAAGAATATAATATTGTTAGAAGTTTAAAGTACCTTTAAGTGGCCTTTGTTAAATTAACATTAATAATAGTTTTAGTTTCATCCCAGTCCTTTAAATTGGTTTTCTATCAAATAATATTGGATGTTCTATATAAAGTTTTTAATACAATATTATGTTCTTAACCCGGATATTTTTAAGCTTGCATAAAAATTAGGCCTTATCTAGATTTTACATTGTTAAGTTAGTCAGTATGGAGTATGAAACATGCCTGCTCCTGAAAGGCTTAATGATTTTTATTAAATCTTTAAAACTGTATTTTGAGTGTCATAAAAAAGCTGCAAAAATATTCTCAGGACATATTAAAAACGTTAAAAACGCTGCATCTTAAGAGTAATTTTTAAAAATCTTCCGGGGGAGGGGCCCGTGCCGTGGTGAGCCAGTTCCTTTACAGTTCACTTACCTCTTTTTTCAGAAATCGAGCACTGTGTTGTTCTATTCTTGTTTAAAAATGTACAAACAAAAACACAATTTGAAATCAGTGAATTCCAAAGCATACATTGCTGGTCAAAGCAATTGAATTTTATTGACTGTGTTTAAAGTACAATTTAATGATATTGTTCAGTTTGAAAGTTTTGTTTTCTTTTGATTTTTATGATTATGTCATTGAAATATTAACGAAAAACTAGAAATCAGCCAATAGATAAGGATTTGCTTGACAACTAACTCCTAGATTACCCGGGTACCATAGCTACTAACTGTAGCAAAAAAAATGTTAAGCATTAAATTAGAAATCAGTCTTTTTATTATCATTCAGGCACAGTGATACATGAGCACCACCATACACCGTACCAATACCCTTTATGTATGCGGGGTTTTCATGCATTGATAAAAGTCAGGCAATAGTCATGCAGTCATTACATTTTGTCAATCTTAAAAATAATGGTAAAATTTGGCACAATAAGAATACATGCAACTAAGCTATTAATAATAATAATATCACAGGCAGTGTAGAAGAGGACAGACTGAAACAAAACATTGAAGGATCACAAAATATTTATAGGTGGTAGATCATTAAATTCTTTTATAGAGTTAAATTTGTTTTTAAGAAGCCATTTGTAGAGTTTTTGCTTAAATTTCTTAAAAGGAAGGTTGAGCACATTTGAGGGCATGTTGTAAACTTGTCAGTTGCCTGTCACTTAATAACTCGAAGAAAAATAACAAAACTAATTATCAACTATTTTCATGTTTTAGTTGGAGGACACATAAGATAGCATCGCCCCACAACTTTCTACACCATACATGGCTAATATTTAACTGAAAAATATCTGTTCATTTTGGGTTCAAGTTTTGTTTCACATCCTTTATTTTGATAAGAAAATTGTACGGTATTTTCTTACTTCCACATTCTACCAAGTATCATTATTGATATTTTTTGAAGGCCATGCATTAAAATGGTTAACACTTTGATTTATCACCAAGAGCCAAAAAGAGAGGTCCAAGAGGAAGAGAGTGTCGGGTGGGGGGGGGGGGATACTGGCTGATGGCCTCTTATTCTTTTGTTAACCCTTTTCATGCTCCATATTTATATGCTAAATTTTTATCTCAGATACTAGAAGTATTTTAAAATTTTAACTAAACTGTGCTACACATAGACATATCAAAAAGTGCGGCCTTAATTAAGTGGAAACCCATGCTAACAATCCCCAAAAACACATGCACATTTTTAAAGCTAAATTTTCGTTGTATTGTTTAACAACCATTTATAATTTCTGAAATCAATATTGAACGCAATGACTTACTTTTAATAGTTAAATATACGTTAAAATAACATCATAACAATGTTGATTTTGATTATATGTTAAACTAAATAATAAAAATAACCTTTTAAAAAACCTCGAAATAAAACTTGTTGATATGTTGATCATTTCAGTTTTGTAATTTTTATTAAGGAAGTTTATATGATGGTAAATATTACTTAGGGTTCATCACTGAATATGCTGTTAGAGTAGAAATTTGCAAAAAAAATTATCTTGTTTCAATATTAGGTAACTTTGAGGAGAATGGTGTTTTCAATGTAAAAATAATAAATGCAAATAATATTATGTACCATGATCAGATAAGAAGTAAAATTAAATAATTAATTATTAAAAAGGGTAAGTATATGAATTTTAATTAATAATTTTTAATTTCAATGCAAATGTTTTTTTCGGCAGAGCTATCAGAAAAAATTTACAATGGTAATATTTCGTTAACAAAATGGGATATACATAAAAAATTTGCATATCTTGAATATAAATTTTAAATGTATTACCTTGTTTCTCTTGTTCCTGGGATAAAAATTCCATACTTTGCATTTTCAATGCAAACCCAACAAGTAAATACGTCATAAAGAAACTTATTCGGGAGCCGCAAGAATACATTGTTGAAATGATAGCCACACAACCTAATTTCAGACTCGTCTTGAGCGGTCAATATCGCCGATGATCCCGGGCAAGTGGCTTCAAGCTGGGCTGCCAAAGCAGCCAACATTGGATTTTCAAAATCAATGGCATTTGATGAGTTGACACTAGCCACATTTCCACGATTGGATGGATTGTATGGCATCGCAGACAAATCAGGAATAGCATTAGAGTTAGCAGTAATCAAGTTTGAAGAGCCTGGGTTGACGAACTGGTTCTGGACATTGGTTGGCACATTTCCAGAGCGATAAATACCACTGTCTTGCCTTGCTTCATGTAAAGCCGTGTTGAAGACGGTCCTGGCTGGATTACTATCAAGAGTTGGGTTTGTAGATATGTTTAGCCTAGAAAAGGAGTCACATAGAGCTTGATTGTAAGATATCGGTGTGCGAGGGACGTGCATCACTCTCTGAGAATCAAAAGTGTGTATATTTTGAATACTTTCGTTCAACGCAGGTTCAGTGAATTGGTTGTTCAATCTGAGAGCAGGTTGTACTCGAACATGTTGATAAAATGGGTCTCTTGCTGGGTCAAACTCATGGACCACTTGCACAAAAACCTCATCTCTTTGTCGCATCGGAGGAGAATATAAACCCATTGGGTGGAAAATATTTTGATCTTGACTCTGTTCAAATTGGACGAGGTTCATTTGATTGCTTCCAGGGGCTTGCAATAGCATTTGATTGCCAGGATATTCAACAACGATAGAAGCTTGCGTGGTTCTCATTTCAATAGGATATTGCATGGTTTGGATTCCAGCCTCTGGTATTTGAATGTTTGGTTGTTGGTAAACATGGGGCAAACCGTACTGTGATGTAACATCACTGTATGAGTGATCCATGGAAACTGAAGTATTGCCCCATTGTGCTCCACTATGCAAGTATGCTGATTCAAAACTCCATTCAGTGATTGGTTGTTGATGAGGAGTTACAAAGACATTTCCTTCCGGCAATGTATTTGCAGATTGGCGTTGAATTTGGGTAAAGGGTTCCACTCTAGCTACTGGTAGGAGGTTTACAGGATGGTCCAAATCCCTGATGAATTCTGCTTGTGACTGGGTTACTGTTGGATCTTGGTATGCTCTTGGTTCAAACGGAACTGCGTGGGGTGACAGTGAAGAGCATTCTGGCAGTGATGTTGGAGATTCATTTGGTCTGTTTGGATCCATGTCGAAATCGATCTGTAAATTAAATCACAACAAATAAATATGTGTGAAAATATTTATACGCAAGTTACAGAAATCACCAATAATTATATTACAAATAACATCATGAATAGGTGCATCAGCATTAAATCCAATTAAAAATCCAATGCTTAACACGTTGAGTGCGGCAAAGAATATCGGAAATCTTTCCTGCGGGCCTGAAAATTTGTTTTTCATAAAATCTTAATTTTTGTCCCCAGAAGTCCAGATCGAGGCGGCAAACTGGCGTTCTTGTATTATTTCACCAAAAAAATGGCGTCCAAAAGTGCAGGTCTCCGGTGACCGAGCCGGCCCGCGCAACGACAATACATAGTTTTTTTAACACAATATCGAATTTTTACATTTAAAATGTTTAATATAATTATAATAATGTTCAATAGAATTATAACTAATATTTCCAACTATTTACAGCCCCTTCCACCCTCCCAACCATTGTTTTTTTTACTCAAACTTCGTCAAGGTACTGGTCGAAGCATTTCTGGTATTGGGGGTCCATTTTAAATAAAAGACGATAGAACTAAAATAAAAAAATATTAAACATAATATTGTGTCACAAAACACACAAAAACACGGAAGAAACACTTCATAAAGAATCGAAAAGTAATTTAAAAAGTTCAGGTCACAATGGACCGGAGCCGGCCCACGGGAAAGGCGGGCGATGCACAACCGAAAGAAGGCAGGTTGCCCTAGTAACGCACGTATAAACAACTCCGAACTACTCCGCAACCCAGGGCCACATTGACTGATTCATTTCGCCGAGTCACGGCCGGCGACACGGGACCGGGCAGGCTGGCGCGCGCGTTTCGCTACCGGTCACCGGTGACCGAGCCGTACTCAAAGTGTTAATGAGGTCTTAAACGTACTAGGATTAACATTAAAATACAGGTTCTAGACCAATGAGAACTCGGCATTTGACAAAAGTTGGGTTATAATAGAAACTAGTTGTTATCCTTCAAAAGTCAACGAATACAGCTCCATTCTTTGTGAGTTCTTTGTGAGGCTAGGCAGATGGTGCGAAACCTCTATAAATGTACTTTTTAAACTGCTATTTCCTTTCATTAATTTTTTTCCAGATTTGCAATACTTATCATAGATTTTTCCTTTTATTGTGAAAATTTCATGTCGGTCTTAATTTATAAACAGTAAATATGACACTGCTTGGAACAGGCAATTTCCATCGCCTAAACTATGCACAATCGTTTTTATACTGGTATAAATTTTATTTTTTTACGAAATAAATCAACCAATTTAGGACAAAAACTACTCACACTAATGCTACGCAAAAATTGTTTACTATTTACAACACTTGAATTCCAAACACGTTAAACTGTGATTAACTCAGCCAGTTCATGCGTCCCGATTCCGTGATAACCGCTCCAAGACAGGCAAGAGGTTGGTATGTGTTTTTTTTTTTTTTTTTTTTTTTTTTTTTTTTTTTTATTTACTTGAAACCAGAAGAGACGTCAGTGTGTAATGCAGTGTGGCGTAAATAATAACCGTGCAGCATATAATATTGCCATTTAACATTAAAATATATATATATACCTTTGGATGATCCGATATGTAAGTTTCAGTCTGTAGGCCTATATTTTTGTGAATTTCCCTGTAGCTAGTACGCTATATATCCGTTAACACGACAAATCTCTAAAGGAAAGTCCGATTTTTATGAAATTTGATTCAGATGTGTAGTTCAGCATTCATCACATCAGGTTCAGTTCGAAAACCAGCGCAGCGTTAACGGGGTTTTATGGGGTTCCAAAAGAGTCAAAATGGGGTTTTGGCATATTCGGACTTAAATTCTCTAAATTCAATTTAGTATTTCGAATTTTTAACCTGGCTTAACAGTTTATGGGGAAAATCAAAAAATATGTTTCCCATGTTCTTCTTAAGAGAAATCAACACCTATTACCTCTATTACCTCTATTAGCTTATTTATTAACAGAACTTTATGAAATTTGGTTAGGTAGAGTGTAACTTATATTTGCTTACAACACCCATATTCGGCAAATCTACATATGGGGTTTATGAGAAAAATAAAAATACCAGAGTTTGATACAATTTTGAATATGTCTCTACTTGGAAGGAATTATCGTTTATTTGCTTACAACACCCCCATGGCAGCAAACCTTCATCCTCAATCCCATGGTTGATATAGGAATAATAAAAAATACCGCATTCCATTGGAAATTCGCTAAGTTCGCAGGTCTGCTGCGACGGAGGTATTTAAATAAAATAACCAAATGCCAAGAACAAAAATATATTTCACAGAAAATACTATGATTTATATAAAATAAGTTTTAGAGCGTCTGACAAAATAAGGTATATTCCTTTAAAATAATATGCATAGTGCTGCATTGCTGCACTGTTACTATGCAGAGGTATATTTATAATCATGACAATTTTATTGTTCACGTAGTTCTAAGCGGTGGTAGCCTAATGGAAGCGTTCCATTAGGTTCAACATCATCAGAAATTAGTTGGCCTAAAACTGTCAAATGGTATTTAATAAATTTTTATTTAATAAATGGCTTTTAAATGTTCAAGGCTTAACTTTTTTTGACAACTTGCTTTTAGTTATTGCAATCTCTATAGTTTGCCTAAAATAAATATTGGTGCTATGAGGCCTACTATTCATAAAACAGCTTAAAGCAGGGCCGCCGTGAGGCGGGGGCAGATTGCCCCGGGCCTCAAGAGACAGTGGGTCTCATATTCGGGGGTTTTTTTTATCTTCAGGCCTATTAGCCTGTATGAGTCTCCGTGGTTTTAAGCTCTGTGTCGGTGAACAGACGCCGCGGCGCCGCGCGCCGCCTCGTGCTGTGCCGGTATTTGACAGCTACACCATTGCAAAAAAAATTTTGCAACCGATCCTTGACGGCCTCGACTAATATTGTCGTATCTGCTTTTGTTGGTCCAAGTATATAAGATAGATGAGATATGTAAGATAAAAGTGTTTTTTAATAATTTCATAAATAATGAATTTGACATAATGAAGGCGAGAAAGAGGGATGTTTGGGAGTTGGTAGTTTTTGTGAACAGTACTTAGTTTTGCTTACGAACCAACACTGAATTATCTAAAGGCTTAGAAGTGAAGTTGATAGTCTTGAGTAAATATGACTGTAACCTTGGTATTTCTTTCAATTTTATAAATTAATCATAAAGCACAAGCAACAGTTCAAAAGGCCTTTAGTACAGTTGTAAACAAAATAATGTAGTCTAATAATTAACCATTTAAAAATAAATTGCATTTTTATAATTTTCCCTATAAGCTTAGCCATTTCAAAATACTTAGTAGGCCTATAACCACGTGGTAGCTCTCCAATAAGGACTCTCGAACCCAGCCAAAGTGCAAGTTTGATCAAGTATTTCATGTAGTAGGCCTAATGTATATCTAAGTACATTTATTATATATATCTTAAAACAATACAAACTAAATATTTATGAATCACTTAAGAGAAGAAAGCAGATTGTGTGCACAAATACCAAATACAAAATGGATATCCAAAGAAATAAAAATGTGTAGCCTATATTGTATTTGGTTCGAACACGACGAAGACGGGCAGGGATGGACCGAGCGGGGGGGGGGGGGGGCTCACGCCGGAACTCTGCCCCGGGCCACAAAAATTCTCTCTCGGCCCTGGCGCCGTTTATAACCATGAACACCGGCATCCGCCATCGCTTGGATTTGAAGCCGGGTCGTCTAATGCTTAGTCCTGCGCTCTATAGTCTTCTCTACAAATTTTGACTTACAGGGAATGAAAATAAGCATTAAGACATGAAATTTGAGCAATTGACCTAAAACGGAAAGAACTACTCAAAAACTGTATTTAACATAAATGTAAAATATTTATTTACTCGGAACCTTTACAATTTTCCCATTGTAGCGCACATTCTTTAGTCAATATCATCAATTATATTGTTATCAGCTGTTAATTAATTAGCTTCTATTCATTTAAAGGGTAGGATATAACGTATAATTGTACTGTATACGTCTTGAGTTACTGGCCACAATAAACAAAAATCTTCCCGAGCGTTCTCTTCTGTTTTAAAGAAAATACCTCGAGTGTTTAGAATCAGCTGATTGAAAGCTTGTCAAATAAATTCATTGCAAAGGTTTGGGAATGTCGAGTTTTGTAATTTAAGAAAGTAAGATAACGTTAGAGTACACAAAACCTGCTGATAAAGAAAAGTATATTTTTTGTTTGGTACAAACTCGGTATAGTATGTATGTTTGCACAATTTTGCAAACGGCTCGAACGATTTTCTTCAAACTTTGCAAATAACTTAGTTTTGGGATAAAAATAATATGTATATAAGTTCCATTGCTAGGAAAAATCTTATTTCTTTATAATATTGAATTGGAATTCTAGAAATTTTTACATTGGTCTTATGAAGTTTAAAATCAAAACAAAAGAGTTGCTGTAAACAGCTAACTCAACTGTCAAAGCACGAACCTCGGGCCCCCGTATTAACATGTGGTATTTTCCCATTGTAGTTAGTAACTGAATTACTTAATGATACTATGGTAAAAGTAATACATCAGTTATTAAATAGTACTCTATACTGTTGATATGACCATTTAGTTATAGATCAAAGTAAAATGAT
>CM061535.1:107923529-107953708 GCA_030545055.2 Neoaliturus tenellus
CGTAAGCCAAATTTAGGCCTAGCCTGACGTAATGTGATAAACAATTCCAGGTTAGATTAGTAGATATAGAACAGGGGTTCTGAAACACCCTCATAGTTTTTTTTGACCGCTTTCAGCTTCAAATTGACCGGTTTTTGACCGGATTCTGGCCGGTTTTGGCCAAATATCAGCCCATTTCAGGGCATTTTTTGGGATTTCAGACAGTGATTTCAAGGAGCATTTTAAATATAATCCGGGGAACTATGAGATGCCCTCTTAAGTTAACCATAACTTTTAAATGAAAAGCTACCGACAACTGCAATCCCACCCGAAGCGATAAATCGCAGTTGCATTGATAACCTCAATCGAATGCACCTCCGCTCGATCACATCAGACTTGATAAACACCGCGCCGCCAGCCACCAACAAGTCCGGTGGTCTAGGCGCTAACATATCAGCGTACCACCCGACCGGCCCAGGTTCAAATCACGCCTCGGCCGGAGAATCTTTTTGAGAACGCCAAATCCAACTTTTCACATGATGGGTTTTTGCACTAAACAAAGATTTCAACCTGTATTTTAATAGCATTGTTGGAATTGAACATGGCGGGTTTTTGCACCAATCGATGTGTTTATCTATTTTGTACAATAATATGGTCTTAAACTCAATTTTGCCCAATTTGGCACTTAACGGGTTTTTGCACTAAACGATTCAATTATTATCAAATGCATTTATGACTTTATAAGCTGCGGCCCCGTGAAAAACGTATTGTTTTGCATATCTGGGGGGGGCTGTAAATCGCGGCCCCCCGGATGATGGATAGGTACAATTATTATTAAATGCATTTATGGCTTTATAAGCTGCGGCCCCGTGAAAATCGTATTGTTTTGTATATCTGCATTTATGCCTTTATAAGTTGCGTCCCCGTGAAAAACGTATTGTTTTGCATATCTGAGGGGGGGCTGTAATTCGCGGCCCCCCGGATGATGGATAGGTACAATTATTATCAAATGCATTTATGGCTTTATAATGTGCGGCCCCGTGAAAATCGTATTGTTTTGTATATCCGCGGGGGTAGCAAATTGCGACCCCCCCTCAGACATATAAAACAATTCTTATCACATGCATTTATTCCTTTATGAGAAGCGGCTCGCAATTTTCTCAAAAATAAAAAATTGTCTATATCTCAATATTTATATTACGAACACAAATAAAATTAATTAGTTCAACCCTGTGCTTCCAAATCCTTTATTATCTCGTTCAGTCTGTTCTATTTGATATCCTCTTACACAAGGGGGTTTTTTATACATTTCACAAATTATTTGCGCCACCCTATCTCCTCGGCGTACAAAGAAATCGCTATCGGAATTATTTATCAACAGAACACAAACATTGCCGGTATAATCTCTATCCACCACACCTGCACCAACATCGATACAATGCTTGACGGCAAGGCCGGATCTTGGAGCGATTCGTCCGTAACAACCATTGGGAAATTTAAAAGTTAAATCAGTTTTTATTAATTGTTGTCCCCGCTTTGGAATGATATAATCATAAGCACTTTTCAAATCGAGACCAGAAGCTTCTTGTGACCCGTCGAAAGGTTCAAATGCGTTATCGGTCAAGAGATAATATTCATAGTTTTCAGTCATAATTGATTCCTAATATATGAATCATGATTTCCACATCAAATAAAATAAATGTAGATTTTTTCAAAAATATATTTTAATTAGGATTTAAATTAAATCTTTATTGTTCGACTTTAAATTCGATATCATGCTTAAATTTATTGTCTGGAAGTGCTACCTTACCATTGTATAACACATAGAGGCTTCCTTTATGATTTAGTAGTTGCATAATATTGTTCATCGTCAATCTGTTATTCCAGCTTTCTGGAAGATAGAATTTCACATCATCACATGTGACTAAAATTCTCATACCGTATGATGATGAAATTGTATTTATGTCATTTACTAGATATTTTTTACCAACTTCCAGGTCATTCAGCCTCTTGTAAGATTTTCCATTGATTTCATTCAATAAATTGTCAAAATTAGAACCATTCATTTTACCTACATTAAGAATATTACTTTTAAATGTGGTAAAAAAATAATAAATTCTCAATTTTCAATTAACTTAAAATGTTACACACGAATCAATTCTAAATAAATATGTATATTTGAATCGAACATTTGTAATAAATTATTGTTTTGATCTGTGATATTGACATTGATCTGTTGAATTTTCTTCAATCCATGTTTCAATGATACATAATGTGGTGGAGTTGGGACGGTTGCAATTTTACTACCGAAATCACCGATTGGAAAGAAACTGTGTAACAGCGAAGTCTCTCCATGTTTAAACCAAGCATTGTCGTGATTAACAAAACAGTTTTCCACGATATCACAATGAATTTCAATTAGGTCAAACGGTCTTGTGTTGCTTCGGTTCTTCGCTGAATAATAGTCAAAATATTCTTGAATTTTACTATCCTCAAACCCTAACAAATGTCGAAAAATGTTATCCATGTGAAATTTAACAGGAGATTTGATAAACACTCTGTGCCCTTTAGTTGATGTTTTCAATCCGACTTGCACTTTATTTTTCTTATCATCTTTATCCAATGCATTACGCTCTAAAATTGAATCTACACTTTTCTGAATATGTTTTTGAATTAAGTCTAATGTCCAATACCCCTTGCTAAAACCTAATTTTCCCCCACCTTCAAATGTTATACTACAACTCTCGAATAAATTATAAAAATTGTATTCACAAAAAAATCCCGTGAGAGCGAGTTTATACTGTGCATCACTGTCCAAGTGAATCGGGTGTTCCAAGGTCAAAGTCAACTCGGAGGACTTTCCTGATAATCTGAAATTCACCATTTCTATATTATAAAAAAAACTTTTACATCATAATAAATTTTTATTCATATAACAAATATTAAAAATAATTTATTCAAACCAACAGAGGCAGATGTATTTATTTTTTCATTTTAATCTCTCTGATAGGATAAGTTTATCAATTAGAATAATTCCTTTTCATCAAAATACGTTTTGTGTTCATCTAAAAATCTGCTAGTTACATTTTGATACAACAACACATAATCCCAATCGATTTTACCTGCGAAATCATGAATAAACTTTTCAGACAGCGTTTGATATTTACACAGGATACCCCAGCATTCATCGAAATGGGGAACCATCTCTCTTAGGAATTCTTCCGAAAATTTAATGCGTCTCAATAGCTTGGCCCAATTCACTCTGTGCGGGTAAATCCGCAACATCTCGATTGAAAAATCATAATGGGAAGACAGCAGATCCCAGTTCAAATACCGATCAAACCTCTTTATGAATTTGTCAGTCAAAACCCCTCTGGGTTCTTTGGGCTCCACAGAGAGGAGGTCCCATGCTTCGGACTGGTTAGTCGACATCTCTATATTAGGAAACAGACTTTCACACAGTAATAAATTAATTTAAAAAAATAAAATTAAATTAACAATTTATTAACATCAGAAATGTAAAATATAATTTATTTAAACCATTCTATAAAAGTGTATTTATTTTTATTTAAAACCTCTTTGATTTCATCATACGTTTTTCCATTCGAAAACTGTCTTTAAACTTCTAAACACAGATGACCGCAGATAGGCGGATCGCCATAGTTTTGAAATTGATCTGAATTATAACAAATACCGTCGTTCATTCTTATATATTTTTCCAATTCCAAAGGTAGTGGGGCATTTCCATAAGAATCAAAATAAATCACATTTTTGCCGTTTTTATAATAACATGTCCAATGTGTGCCGGCCGTGTCCAAATTCCCTAGATTTATTATTCCGCACTCTATTTTTCGAGGTACATGAGGTAAAAGCTCTCGTCTGAAAACACCACGGAAGTTCTTCAATTTCAATTTACTAGCCCACACTTCCAGATCACTCATCGTCAACGGGTTTAATTTTTTTTTAATTCTTACATCATTTAAAATTTTACTAAGCTGACCATTTATCATTTGTCTTAGTCCAGCACCAGATGGATCTTTTTCTATGATAGTATCCAACTCTTCGTCAATTATCTTTTTTAACCACGGAACGAATTTCTCTTTGATGGTGGGAGCAACTTTCTCTTTAATCAGGGGTGAAGCTAATTTCTTAAAATACGGAATGTTGTTTTCTGCCAACTCCAGAATCTCTTTCAATAGACCCCCATCAATGTTATTTTTCAACTGTGTATGACTTAATATCACTCTTACACCTTTCTTATTTTTCACAGCTTTCAATATTTGTTTATGTTGTTCATCCGTTAACATAACTTCAACATTACCGTTTGTTAACTGATCTCTATTCAAAGTTAAAACAGCCAGTTTCTGTTTTTTATAAGCGATACGCAACTTATTTTTTTGACCCTTAGTCAATCGTATTTTATGTCTATGTTGCATTACGTCTATACGTCCTATATATGTATATTTACAAATTTATATCATATAATTTATTTAGCTAAATTTTTTTCCAAAACTATTTTTATTTCAAACTCTCTGGTTGTTATATTATTAGTAATGGAATTTTATTGTAAAAGGTGTAAAAGAAAAACAACATCGGAAAATATTAAGATTGCCAAAACAAAAAATAAAAGATGGTTGGCAACATCAAATTGTGCAATATGTGGTAGTGTAAAAAATTCATTCATCAGGGACCCACCCGAAGTTTTGAAAGCGAAAGAACTGCACAGACCCGTCGTGAAAAAGTTTATAAAACGCCGGATTGTCATGAAAGGCATTGATGACTTGTGGGCGGCCGATCTGTTGATTATGAAAGAATATGCTAGAGAAAACAAGTGGTACAAATATATTTTAAATGTGATCGATACGTTCAGTAAGTTTGTCTGGTCTGAGCCTTTGAAGAAAAAAGATGGTCCGGATGTCTCATCAGCTTTTGAAAAAATTATTGCGCGGGCGAAAAATGACGCTCATTCACCGCCTAAGCTCTTACACACCGATAAAGGGACAGAATTTAAAAATACATATTTTAATAAGTCATTGAAAAAGCACAACATTAAATTGTACCACACCGAGAGCGAGGAGAAATCGGCCATAATCGAAAGATATCACAGAACGTTAAATGAGAAATTAAAAGTAAATTTCCAAGTTAGAAATTCGCACAAGTGGTACGATATATTGCAAGAATTGACCGATGAATATAATAAACACGACTTCCATCATACTATAAAAATGAGACCTGTAGATGTGAATAAAGGCAATGAGCAGGATTTATTGAAAATGTACAATGAACTGGAAAATAGAGTACCACGTAAAAAGGCGAAATTTAATGTTGGAGACAGAGTACGCATTACGGCTAAAAAAGACGTGTTTTCCAACAAGTACAAACAAAATTGGACATCTGAAATTTTCACAATTGTCGATGTTTTAAATACAAGACCTATCACCTACAAGATTGCTGATAAAAACGGAGAAGGTATAATTGGAGGTTTTTACGAAAGAGAGTTGCAAAAAACTGCGTTTTAACTCTTTCAGTCCCAAGTCAAAAATACATTAAATCACTCCCAGCCCATTTTTTTATTATTTTTTCATAGCATGAGCCCGACCCCATGTGTATCAAATTGATACACGCCATATTACGTGTGTAAATTTAGGAAGAACGAGGAAGTACGAGGGAAGTACGAGGGAAATACGAGGAAGTACGAGGGAAATACAAGGGAAGTACGAGGGAAGTACGAGGGAAGTACGAGGAATTACGAGGAAGTACGAGGGAAATACGAGGAAGTACGAGGGAAATACGAGGGAAGTACGAGGAAGTACGAGGGAAGTACGAGGAAGTACGAGGGAAGTACGAGGAAGTACGAGGGAAGTACGAGGGAAGTACGAGGGAAGTACGAGGAAGTACGAGGGAAGTACGAGGGAAGTACGAGGAAGTACGAGGGAAGTACGAGGGAAGTACGAGGGAAGTACGAGGGAAGTACGAGGAAGTACGAGGGAAGTACGAGGAAGTACGAGGGAAGTACGAGGGAAGTACGAGGGAAGTACGAGGAATTACGAGGAAGTACGAGGGAAATACGAGGAAGTACGAGGGAAATACGAGGGAAGTACGAGGAAGTACGAGGGAAATACGAGGGAAGTACGAGGGAAGTACGAGGAAGTACGAGGGAAGTACGAGGGAAGTACGAGGAAGTACGAGGGAAGTACGAGGGAAGTACGAGGAAGTACGAGGGAAGTACGAGGGAAGTACGAGGGAAGTACGAGGGAAGTACGAGGAAGTACGAGGGAAGTACGAGGAAGTACGAGGGAAGTACGAGGGAAGTACGAGGAAGTACGAGGAAGTACGAGGGAAGTACGAGGGAAGTACGAGGGAAGTACGAGGGAAGTACGAGGGAAGTACGAGGGAAGTACGAGGAAGTACGAGGGAAGTACGAGGAAGTACGAGGGAAGTACGAGGGAAGTACGAGGAAGTACGAGGAAGTACGAGGAAAGTACGAGGAAGTACGAGGAAGTACGAGGGAAGTACGAGGGAAGTACGAGGGAAGTACGAGGGAAGTACGAGGGAAGTACGAGAGAAGTACGAGGAAGTACGAGGCGCCCTCTTAACCGACCCTTGTAAACCTCATTTTTGAATGGTTTTGGGCCAGTTTGTATCTGATTTCGGGCTAATTTCAACCATTTTTCAGGTTTTAAAAATGGTAAATTCATTCTGCAAAAAAATTAATCCAGAAATTTAATCCAAGGAAGTACGAGACACCTTCTTAACCTCCGTTGTTTAACCTGACATAATCCTGATTTTGAAAGGATTTTCATCTACTTTTAGACATTTTCACCACATTAACAGGTCACGTGACGAGGAAGAGCGCTTTGATTGGTTGAACCAGGTCAGGCGACAAGAAAAAGCGCTCAGGACCATGTGTATCAATTTGATACACACCACGCTATGTACTCAGGACCGCGTGTATCAATTTGATACACACACCATGTCACGTGCTCAGGGCCATGCGTATAATGCTTGATACACACTATGTTTACGTAATTTAAAAAGTAATAAAATGGAAGCTGTTAGGTCAATTTTTTTATTGAAATTTACTTAACCTTATTTTAAATTTATTCTAATGTTTTTTATTTTCTATTATAGATTGGTTAGTAAAATGGGGACAATAAAAGTCAATTGCAACTTCTGCGGTAAGCTTATTTCAAAATCAAACATCTCCTATCATGTGAAGATATGTTCAAAAAATCCTAATAAAGACCATTCACGTTATAAAAAGGGAACACGTGAAAAATGTGGGAAAACTGCTTTGAATGTTTATTTCAACAGACATAAAAAAATCTGTGAGCAACCAACATCATCCGTTACAAGCGGTACCCGTAAACGCCCGTCGCCAAACAGAAATGATTTAGATGAACAGCCTGAAATTAAAAAGCCACGCATTGAAAATCAGAATACCCTTTCCACCGTTCAAAAAGTGTGTAACAGTGTGAGTGGCACGTGTTCTTCTGCACTTAATGTGATTAAAAACCTCTTCAAAAAAACTGATAACCTTCCACCCGTCAGTGAAGATGAACACTGTGTAAAAGAAAGAGCATTCAACAATAGACTTTTGACTTATCAATTTACAAATTGTCGTGGTATAAAAAAACCAGAAATATTTTTAAATAGATATCAAAATTTGATTATCGGTAAGATAAAACAACACCTGGAACAGTACAATTTGAAAGTAAATTTTTCGTTTGCTGCCAATTATAGACGGAATGTTCCTGGTGTAGATAAGCAACTCGAAATAGACACCATGTAATTTAAAACTGAGAATACGATCATATATAAGACTACCGACTTACATAAAGTGTTTGAAGGTGCAAAAGCGAAGATATTAACACGAATGGAAGAGTTCGAGGCTCGGGGGTCAGGTTGGACGTTAAATGAAGTCTTGTTTTTAGAACTGGCAATAAACAAATATGTCCCATTCAGAGGGTCAAGCTATATTAAACTGCCAGACGTTATTAAAAATAAAAAAGCTGTCATAAATGTTAAAAACAATGACCAGAAATGTTTTCTATGGTCCGTACTCGCAGCTTTACATCCTGTTGGTTTAAATCCTCACAGGGTCAGCAAATACCGTGAATACGAACACGACTTTGACAAAGCGTTGAAAGACATTGAATTTCCTGTGAGTTTAGATGATGTGAAAAAATTCGAAAGACGCAGTGGGATATCCATCAATGTTTATGGTTATACTTTTGCAGGAGAAAAAAAACTTAACATATATCCTTTGATTGTGACTGATAATGAAAAGGATCAACATGTTGACCTCTTGTATATGAAAACGGCAAATAAATCTCATTATTGTTATATTAAACAGCTGAGTAGGTTGGTGAGGAATCAAATCAGTAAGCATCAACATTACATATTTATATGCAGACGTTGTTTACAACATTTCAGTAGAGAAAATCTGCTTCAAAGTCACAAAGAACTCTGTAAGGAACACGAAGCGGTGAAAATTAGAATGCCTAAAAAAGGTGATGTCGTCAAGTTTACCAATCACAAATCCCAAATGAAAATTCCGTTCGTCATGTATGCCGATTTCGAATGCATACTCGAGCCGATAGACACTTGTCAACCACCGAAAAACGGCACAAACACCGATAAATATCAACACCACGTGGCTAGAACCTTCGCATTATACACGACTTACGCGAACGGTGATTACAAGGAACCGATTACTTATTTCGGTGTCGATGCTGGTCAACAATTCGTGAAACTATTGAAATCTGAATTGCAAGATATTAAAGAATTTTGTCTGGTAAACCAAAAACCTATGAACCCGCTGACTGACGAACAGAAAGAAAACGCTAAAAAAGCGAAGACGTGTCATATATGCGGTAAAGAGTTGAAAAATGATTCCGTCTTTGATCACGACCATTTGACTGGTGAATTTCGCGGAATAGCACACAACTCTTGTAACTTGAACTATCAGATTCCGAAATTCGTCCCCATATTTATACACAACCTGAGCGGATACGACACGCATCTGTTCGTAAAAATGCTACGTTTAGATGATAAAACCAAAATAGAAGTCATCCCGAATAATGAGGAACGTTATATATCTTATACAGTTGATTTCAATATCAATATAAAAGCAAGATTTTTGGATTCATTCAAATTTACCATCGACTCGCTTGATACACTTGTAAAAAACTTGGATAATGATCAATTTGTACACACACAAAAATTTACGGATGAGAACAAAATGTATTTGCTTACTAAAAAGGGTGTTTATCCATATGATTACATGGACAGCGATGACCGATATTTGGAAACCAGTTTACCAAGCAAGAAACATTTTTACAATAAATTGAACAAATGCGACATCAGTGATTTAGATTATTTACATGCTAAACAGGTTTGGGAGGAATTCGGCATACAGAACATGAAAGAGTACACCTTACTATACAATAAAACTGATGTCTTATTGTTGGCCGATGTTATGGAGAATTTCAGAGAGATTTGTATACAGACTTACTCGCTCGACCCCGCATGGTTTTTCACAACTCCCGGGCTTTCATGGAGTGCCATGTTAAAGCACACGGGAATACAACTGCAGCTGCTTACCGATTATGAAATGATTTTGATGATCACCAAAGGTATCCGTGGGGGGATATCCCAGTGCTGTAATCGTTATGCAAAGGCTAACAACCCATACATGTATAACTATAAAAAAGACGAACCAACTAGTTATCTTATGTATTTAGATGCCGTGGGTCTTTATGCTTGGTCTATGTGTCAAGCAATGCCCTATGGAGATTTCGAATGAGTGGGCACGGATATAGATGTTACGAAGATTGCTGATGATTCTGATAGAGGATACGTACTAGAAGTGGATTTACAGTATCCTCAGGAACTGCACGATTCACATTCCGAGTTTCCTCTCGCTCCGGAAAAACGTTGCCCACCCGGTTCTAAGGAGGTTAAACTCCTGACCACTCTGTATGATAAAGAGAAATATGTCATTCATTATAGAAATTTGAAATTGTACTTATCCCTTGGAATAAAACTCACGAAGATACACAGAGTGTTGAGCTTCGGTCAGAGTAAGTGGTTGAAACCATACATAGAGTTAAACATGGAAATGTGGAAACAACAAACAAATAAATCGGCCAAACAGTTCTTCAAATTAATGAACAACTCAATTTATGGGAAAACTGTCGAAAACATCAGAAACAGAGTGGATATACGTCTGGCTACCCAGGAGAAGCAGATCGATAAATGGATCGCGAAGCCACAGTTCAAACACAGAACAATATTTTCGGAAAAACTGTCGGCGATCCACATGAGAAAAATGAGTTTACTGTTTAACAAAGCGATCTATGTAGGGATGAGCATATTGGACGTATCAAAGACACTTATATATGATTTCTTTTACAATTTTATTAAAGTCAAATATGGAGATAAAGCCAAATTACAATATATGGATACCGATAGCTTAGAGATCCTTATAGAGACACCAAATTTTTATGAGGACATGAAAAAGACACTTGACAGGTATGACACCTCCAACTACAAGAAGGGAAACCCATTCAAAATGCCAAAGGTGAATAAGAAAAAATTGGGAACGATGAAAGACGAATTCGGTGGTAATATCGGTTTAGAATATGTAGGACTGAGATCAAAAATGTACGCTAACTGCACCGTGGAGGGTGATGAGCAAAAAAAATCTAAAGGAGTAAAAAAATCTGTTGTGAAAAATGAAATCTCCTTCGAGGATTACAAGGCATGTTTGTTTGAACAGAAAGAACTATACAAATCTATAAACACCATAAGAAGCCATGGTCACGAGTTGTACAGCATCGAGATGTATAAAAAAGTATTGTCTGTGAGTGATGATAAGCGGTATATCTTAGAAGATGGAATTACCAGTCTCCCGTGGGGACACTATAAGATACCACGGGATATTGAAGCTAAATTATATTTGAAAAGCAACATTTTACTAGAATAAATATAAAACTGTTTGTTTGTTGTTAAATAAGTTGATATTAATTTTTTTATTGCTTATTTACTAACATTTTATTTCTGAATATAAACGTTATTTTTAATGTTATATGTCTGCAAACGTTTTTAAAAATCGACACATAAACGTTATTTTTTATTAATAACGTTGTTGAACGTTTTTCAAAATCGATACATAAACGTTATTTTTTTATTAATACCGTTGTTGAACGTTTTTTTATTTAACTCAGAATTTCTGTGTCAATATTTATCATTTTTATATTTAGATTGCCTGCTAAAAAATTACAAAATGAAAAAACAAGTTTCTTTACTAGAGATGAAGAGAAAAAACAACGGAGAGATCATCAAAACGTTAGTTAAAAAACACAAGTTAGCTGATAAGATGTTTCCAGATGAGATGACCGTGGGGGAGGCAAAAAATATTGAAAAACTTCAAGATAAATGGCTCGCGGAGGACAAGGTGATTCAAAAAGAACAGACTGCAGAACGGACGGCTTTGTTCCGCAAACATCCGGCTATACCCATTGAATACAAACCCCGGATTCCATTCATACCTTTATCTGAATATAAACCGTTAACCGTGCGGGAGGCAAAGAAATTGGACGAATTGCAGGACAGACTAATTGATGAATCTGAAACTTTTAAGGTTCGTGAAGTCAAAGAGAAACGCGAAATCGAAAAACAACAGGAACCAGTTGTCAAAGCGATCAAAGAGCAAACTTTTAATAAAACAAAAACTGAAACATCACCATTGCAACATCCGTCTGTATCTAAAATTATACATCGAAAACCCACATTACCCGGAATTTTTAGACCCCGCGCCTCGAGTACACCGGGTCGTAAAGTATTGATGGAAATGCGAACGATACCTTTACCTCGCAGCAGTGAAGATGAAGACCCGGTCTTTGAACCTCCCCCTCCACCACCTATGCCGTCGGAAATAGAATTGCCAGAGGAGGACAGGATGAACCGTTCCATCCGTGAATTTACAGAAAGCCAAGATATCGGTGATATTGCGAAGGAATACCTCGCTTCCGGCAAAGATAGAACTTTTGGTATTCGCTATGATTTCAATGCGAACAAGCTAGCCGTCGGATCTAGGACCATTACGATTGAAAATAATGATATCATACTGGACAGCACTGGCGACAGATATGCTGGCACACCAGGATTGTGGAGTTTGTTAACAAAAGCAGAAATCGGGGGCGTCTCATCTATAGATGCTGTGGGCGCTACGACGAGAGAGAAGCTCATAAGTGTGGGTGCTTTCACTGCTCAGGACTTTGATAATTACAAAGACATACTGATGAAAACCGACGCAATGTATCAGAACAATGATCCGAAGTCGAAACGCCCCAGGTCCAGTCAGTCTTGGAAATGGACGAATTTGATCAGTGAGATATGGAAAGAACGTAAACAGTCGACGGGCAGTGGATTACTGGTAGATTCACACGCTCCCGTCGAGTACAAGTACATCGATGATGATGATAAACTGATTGAGAGATTAAAGTTTATACAAGCTGAAGAGGAGGCCGGCAATAATGCTTTTAACAATGAAAAAATTGCCATCATAAAGTTTATACATGATAGAATGGAAAAACTTATCTCTCAGCCACGGGGTCTCGACTATGTAGCACGATGTTTAAATGTGTTAAAAAATATCAAAGGGGATGGAATAAATTATTCTGATAAAAAAGTTTTTCGAAATATCAATTTTGGGTTGAGATGTTTGAATTTGTATAAAAACACAAAACTGTTCAATTAGTCTATTTTACTAATAATGATTTAAAATATATGTTTTATTTTTTTGCTCTTTAATTAATATTTCATATTTTTTATTGGAAACAGAAAACCGTAAAACCTATTTTAGGAATGGAGAAATATTACGAAGAAGCTTCGGATAAAATAGCAAGATGCGAATATGTGACGGTTTTGCCGGTATCTGATTTACACTTTAATTCGCCAAACAATTTTACAACATTCAAACTGGATCATGGAGATTCATTTTATAATAATAGAATATTATTTCACATCCAAGGCGAAGTGGTAAAAAAAACAAACAGTGCCGAATACACCAGTACAGACCCCATAAAGCTCGTGGACAACTTCGCGGCCTACCTGTTCAGGAGTATTGAATTGAAAAAACACAATCAAGTTATAGATTCTGTGGATAAAGTCGGTATTGCAAGCACAATTAAAGGTTTAACCACATATAGCAAATCGGAGGAAAACACTTACTACAGCAGCGGATTCAAATCTGTTTACGAAAAGGGAGGCGGTAAGTTTGAAGCGCTGGGAACGCTGGCCCACCTAGGACTGGGCTTCTTTGACAGTCTGAAGTATCCAATGTATAAGGGGGGATTTGAAATAATATTTACTCGCGCGGAAGACGATGATGCCATCTACCGCTGGACTGAGGGAACCGGTACAAGTGCCGTGAATGCCGCGGAAGGAAAAATTAAAATTACTAGTTTTGTGTTAAAAGTACCCCTTGTAGATTATGATCCGGCTAAGAAAGCTGTGCTCATTGATGGACTTAAAAAATTGAGTGAGAAGGGGGAATTAGTATATGAATATTTCCGCTGGGATTGCATTGAGAAATTCGGTGTGTTTGGGTCAACTTACACGTTTGACATAACAAATCTTTACCGGAACATACTAAATCCGGTTTTCGTGATAATCGCTTTACAGACAAGTCGTAAGAATGATCAGACAAAAGACCCCAGCCAGTTTGACAGCGTGAATATAAAGAATTTTCATGTTAAAATAAATGGACAACGGTACCCGCAAGAGCAGCAGAATCTGAATATCACGGATAAAAAATACCGGCTGTTATACGATAGCTACTGTTCAATGAGACAAGTTATGTTTAAAAATGATGATGTATACCTGAATATAAACGATTTCGTCACCAAATACAAATTAATGGTGATAGACACCCATCTCCATCCGTTTTCAGCGGAAAGAAAAAGAAACGATATTCAGATCGAATTGGATTTCACAAATGCAGTTTCTAACCCTATTGCTGATAAAGGCACTACAGCCTATGTCGTCGTAGTATCACAGACCATGTTCACTTATGATATTAAAAAAGAATATATACAAATGATGATTTAAATACGTTTTTTTTTCTTTTTTTCTTTTTTTAATATAAAAAGATTGTTTGATTAAATAAATTATTTATCACCTGTATCCTGCTGAATAATACAAGTATTTATAAACAAGGAAGGGGGGGAGTATATAAATATATAAATATAAATATATATATATATATATATGTGTTGAAAAATTTTTTTTTTCCCAGACCCTCGAAATCCATTTTGGCCCGTTTTCGATGTTCAACACCGGTTTCTTCGTTTTTCGCGACAAAAACTTATATACTGGCCCCGTCGGTCACTTACGGGCGTCCGGCAGTTGCAGGCTGACGCCGGTCGCGCGAAAAACTTATATACTGGGGCTGCAGCACGATAAGCCTAAAACCCACATTCCCGGTTGGGTATAGCAGAGAAGCACGAAGCTGGTATATTTGTTTTTTTGGGAAGCGACTCCCATACCTGAGTGTTCCTCCTGTTTTTTTTACGAAGTGAGATGCAGTTTTTTAGTCCCTGAATTTCGGTACTAGCTAAGCTTTTTAGATTTTTAATAATTTTTAGGGAATATAGGGGTGGAAGTTTAACTTATTACAGAAAGCCAAAAATCACAACCCTACGAGTGTTTTCAGTGTGTGTGTTCTATGAAAAAGTACGTCAATTTAATTGGACAGAGAACCCGGCGGTGGGCCAGTAGGTGCCGTGGCTCGGGACTGACATCCGGAGTGTTCAGTGAACACCCACTTGGAGCAGTACTGGTCGGCCGGTGGCACAGATCTCGGTTCCACCAGTAGAGAGTCCCTATGGTGTGCAAAAATTGGGAGGCGTGTAGTGTGCGATGCCCTGCCTACGGTTGTAGCTAAGATAAGATGGGGGTTGGGGGGCTCCTACGCGACGCCGCGAGTGTGTGTGGGGGTGGCCTGCCTAACTTTGGAGCTAGCCTGCATTTTCATATACGGTGGTTGTAATATATATGGGGGAAGAGAACGCCGTGTAGACCCTGCCTGACAACCACCATAGAATAGTTGGGATAAGGGGGAGTAAAAAGGATTTTACCCTAGCGCGCGGCCGGGCTGTGCGGTCCGGGAGACTAGTTCTCCGCGGCCGCAACCGGCCCGCGCACCTACACCTGACACATTTTACAGTCCCTAGTGCATGTAGAAGCTGACCAAAGAGAGAGATCCGCGGGGGGCGGTCCCTAGCACATTAGTGTTGCTAATACTGGGCGGGGGCGGCGGGGGTTTTTATTTTTTTTATTACTAGCCTTCCTATAAAAATATTTTAAAAGTGAAAATAAATATAAATTTATAAAAAATAATTTACCAACAAAGTGTTTTATTATATGTATGTGATAATCACTGCTACTGGCCCAGGGCTAATTTTTAATTTATTAGTTTTATAAAAATATTTTAAAAAGTTAAAAAATTCCGAAGTCACCAATCCATGCTTTTGAAACGATTTCCATTCCAAAAGTCATAAATCCGTTCTCTTGAATCTGTATGACATCGTATGTTCCCACCACCAGCATACCCTTCACTACACACCCCGGCAAGTCTCTCACCAAAGGGGCCTAATTAATACTAATATTAGTCGTCACATAAATTTTACACTAATGAAAAGTACAATTCCCTTAATAGAAAAATATGTTATCAGGAATAATATGAATAAAACACATATTGAAAATGAATTATATATTTGAAATATTTACAACAATACACTTTTCTTTAATAGTTTTTATATTATAATATTGATGTTTATAAATGTTGGAATTATCTAAATACTGATTTATGGAAATATTACATTTTTTATATTACACATATATTTTCCGCTGTGAGCCTTCTTTAATACATTTATAGCCAGAAATCCGTGAGATTCGCTCCAACATATTTTACATATATTTTCAAATTTATCAAAAGACATGTCCGATCCAACGAAATCATCATATATCCGTTTGGTATAGTGTTTATTCTGTCTGAAGATACATAGAAAATTGATATCATTACGTATAACCTGCATGTCTACCTTTCCGTAACTTTGACTTAGATAGACACATGATATTTTTTTATGCCTGCCCCTGATGAAATAATCTTTAATACTCTTCTGGTCTTCCATCAAACAATCGTCAAACACCACAAGCGAGTTACTCTTGCACTCATCCAGCGTGGGTAGCTCATCACAGTTATTGAAAAAAAAATGCAATTCTCTTCTTATGTTCTTTCTCGATATCCGCATAGGTTTTTCTTAACTCTACATATGCCGGTTGTTCAATAGATTTGCTGAAAACATACAGGTTTTTAAATATGATACCATTCTTATTGTAAATGAAGTTGAGCAGCAAATTGGTTTTACCACAGCCCGAAGAACCCACTATCAGACAGCGTAGTGGGATGGGCAACAAATTATTTTCAAATGTCTCTTTATGATAAGAAACTATATCCATCACTAAGTAAAAGAAATGCTATTTGAAAATTAACAAAAAATATAGAAGAATGAAAATTCTTTTAAAAATAAAAAACGCTTTTCAAAGTTGCTACACATCAATCATTCATATCTTCTATTTATTTTTATAATTAAATAAAAGATACTATTCTTGATGTAAAATTTCCTCCACCATTTGTATAAAATCATATTTTGTATCTATGATATTATTGTGGGATTCGTAGTACAAATTTTTTTCTTTCATCTGTTCTTTAATGCAATTTAAAATGTTTATACCGTTCGCCACGTATTCTCGTTCATAAACTACTATATACATATCATTGTTATCCATCATCGCTTCTTCCAGCGATCTCTTTAATCGTCTTTTTTGCGACCTTAGGCATTTATAGCGCTTTTTTTATCATCTAAACTTGTCATCAAAACACAAAACACATGTTTTAGTTCATCGTCCTCTGGCATCACAGCCACACGTTCTTCCAATTGTTCTATCCTTTTTTGTTTTTGATTTATAGTTTCCTCAAGCTCAAAAATTTTTCTTTTCAGTTTGTATTCCCCATATTTTCGAATCCTGGGAAGTACATCTTCGTACACCCAATCCTGAAAAGATATAGCTGAAGGTAGTTTTGATCTTAAAATCAAGGAATAAAGACCTGGTTCATTTATATAAATAGTATGTTTTTGCTCCATTGAGGGGGGCTGTAAGTAGTGTGAAATTGAGGATGCTGGCCCAGTTCAAGGTCACCTGAGGGATGACGTCATCGAGGTCAATGACCTCACCGATGACGTCATCGATGACGTCATCGATGACGCAATCGATGACGTCATCACTAATGACGTCATTTCGATGACGTCACACCCATGACGTCACAGAAATGACGTGCCGATGACGTCATCACCCCTTACGTCATCAAAACGACGTCACCGACGCCACTAAGGTCAAGGTCACGCAGAAACTTAAAATTTTTTGGCACTTTTGCCGTTTCTCGCACTACGCTCCGAGTTTCAGTCAGAGTCCCCGTGACCTTGACCACTTGGAGCGAATTTTCGACGAGAAACGGCAAAAGTGCCAAGTTAAACCCGAGTTTCTGACATGACTCTGCCTAAATGGGCAATCGGTAATCCCTCAGGTGACCTTGAACTAGCACAACACCCCCAATTTCATATTACTGTGACCTTGAAAACTTAACAACGGAGCGCCGACACCGATGCGCACCCCACGACAGCCACCGAGTGACTGACTGTCAGGCTCTGTGTATGCTAGGTATATCGGCTTGAGAGACCAAGACTCTAAACTGTCAGGAATGGGAGTAACTAACTGAATTTTGCAAGGAAAAGTCATTTCATCCAATATTTTAAACAAATCCTCATCAGTAAAACTGACATTAGTCTGTTTTGTATAAAACTTAGGGTGTCCGCGCAACAGTTTGCGCCACTTAGCTAAAGTTGAAACTCTCTTAACTTTCAGTGGTGGACAGTGAGCAACTAATAAAGTCTTAACACGGCTAAGTTTCTTACCTAAAGCGTCCCGCGACATGGCTTCCCCTCACAAAAGTCCGCACAATACTGAGAGACTGCTTGTAGCGCATGAGTCAAGGGAAAAGAGGTGGGGGAAACAGCAGGAGTGGGGGAAGGTCACAGTGGCGGGGGAAGGTGAGGTGGTACGCTGGAGTTTCGCATCACTTCACCATGAGCTGTCCTACAGTCAACACACTGTTCTCTTGGCCCGAGTTGGCACTAGAAGAAACATTTCTGTACAGCTTAGGCTGTGAGAGCCGAGGAAGCAAAGTCAAAGTGGAAATTGTGTTAAACTCCAAGATGAAGAGTCTCCTAAATAAACTAATTGTATCCTTGCAATCTCCTATAACTTTAGAGAAATACCACTTTATTAAGCGACACCTTATACTTTGGCAAAACGAAGCAGAAATGGAAAAGATTACAGTAAAATTAATTTAACTTAAAACTTGGACTGGACACTCATGGCGATACCACGTGGCGTGCAAACGCCACCCTAAACATTACAAGTTAGGTTATTGAGCACCTCTGGTACGATAACCGATGTGCTAGAGTTAAAGTGTGATGACCTTGAGTCAAAACACTGAAAAACTACAAGTCGATATCGTCACAGAGTCAAAGTGTAGTGACCTACATTCAGAACTTGTAAAATTACTTACATATAGAGAGCTAGAGAACAGCGAGGCGCACCGCATGGAAGCCGGAGACATACTGGCGAAGCGGTGTTGTGCAGCCTAGGGACCCAGTTGTGGTGGGGGTATAGCCAACACTTAGAGTACAAGTGTTGTGGGTGACCTTGACCCACTTAACTTACCTCGACCCCCCCCCCCCGACAAAAAGTGCGAGCCCCCCCCCCCCGAACTTTTTTTTTCGGAAAAATTTTTGACCTTGACCAAAAAGTTTTTTGCTCCGGACGAGAAGTGCCCCCCCCACCCCCACCCCCTCCCCCACCCCTGATATCCTGGGCGTGGCAGCCCCGGTGGGGATATAAGGGGGCCCGGCCAGAGCCGGCTCGCAGTCCGCTCCCGCGCGTTGAACGTGAACGATCGGGACGGACCGCCATAGGCATCACTAAACATTGAATGGCGCCTTCAGTGTTTAGCGAAGTCTACTCTAATTTTAAGACTTGTATTAGTTGTAAGATATTGCGCTTGCGTTTGGGTATTGCGAATTGTTTTATATGACAGTGTTTTACTTGCACCCTATGTCTCCTGTGTGTCTTTTATCCTTTGTGTCTTGTTTGTTATATGTGTTTAATGTGTATGTGCTTGTTCCAGCATTGACTACGTTGAGCTCAATTTTGTGTTGTAAGTGTGTTATATCTTTCTAAAGTGTATACGCTTGTTTTAGCAATCCCCTCCTTGAGCTTTTGCAATGCTCAAAGTAAATTGTAAAGACAGGGAACGGGAGTAGGCCCCCGTGTAAAGTTACTTTTGTATAATTGTTAGGCTCCTCTCATGCATGCTTTAATGCGGCTGAGAAATAGGAGCGTCCGTTTGTACGCCTATATGGGGGTAATAAGCCGATGGCCTCTGCACTCGGACCGAGGACGTAAGCCACTAGGGTGTCCTCAGTTAGTTTCCCTTCTGGAAACTCAAAATTATGTAAATGAAACTTTGTTAGCTATTTGTGTTTTTTTTTGTCCCCAAGGCCCCCGAACATTCGTGGTTCGCCATGGATGTACGGGGGCCGAAATTTTTTAATGTCCGTGTGGCCTTGACCCACATAGGACTTGTAAAAATTTACTGCATTGCTAAATTACAAATATTAAAGATAGGGTTACGGGAGTAGGCCCCCGTGTAAAGCCACTTTTTTTATAATTGTTAGGCTCCTCTCATGCATGCTTCAATGCGGCTGAGAAATAGGAGGTGGTCCGTTTGTACGCTTATACGGGGGTAATGAGCCGATGGCCTCTGCACTCGGACCGAGGACGTAAGCCACTAGGGCGTCCTCAGTTTCTTTCAAAATTATGTAAATGACATTTCGTTAGCTATTGGAAAAGTTATTAGTTGGAAATGCAGTAAATGTTTACAAGTCTCGCGTGGCGAAGGGTACACGACATTGGATGTTGCCTTGTTGTCATAGTTGGGTCTCTTCGGAGGCTACAGCGATGACAACCCAAGTGCCCCACACCCCCATAGGGGGGTGTGGGGCTTAATTTTTTAAAGTTTTTTCGTGACCTTGACCTAAATATAACAGTTTTAAAAATCTTTAACTGTCAGGTCTTTTAAAAGTTAACAGTTAGGTATTAGTAACACACACACACAAGTGTGGAGTTGTTTATAGTTGGGTCTCTTGGGAGGCTTCAGCGATGGCAACATAAATGCCCCAAGTGGGGCTTCTTTTTGAAAAAGTGTGTGACCCCCCCCCCTCCCCCCCCCCCCCCCGACAAAAAGTGCGACCCCCCCCCCCCCGACAAAAAGTGCGAACCCCCCCCCCTCCACCCCCACCCCTCCCCCACCCCTGATATGCTGGGCGTGGCGACCCCGGTGGGGATATAAGGCGGCCGGGTGGCATGCACTTCTCATTCCTGTCCAGGTTCCCGTACCGGACGGTCCTCTCTCGCTCCTGAGATTTTGTTTAGTTATTTCAATCTTCTTTTCATACTTACTCTTTTCATATTTACTCTTCATTTATTCGCTTCATCAAGATGGGTCTTAAGCTCAAGAATTACCCACCAGCTTCTTCAACCTCGGCCAACACGCCTCAGCCCTCATCGTCCTCCGCTCCGATCCTAGAATACCTCATGACAGCGCAGATTCTGAGCTGCCTGACGATGCCGCCGCCGCCGCCGCCACCGCAGCCTGCCTCGATGCCCAGCCTCTCACCATTGCCACCAACATTGCAAGAGGTTGGCACACCTGCAGCATCGGAAGAGACTGGCGCACCTGCAGCTTCGGAAGAGGTTGGCGCACCTGCGGCATCATCAAAAAACCCCAGCGGACGAGTCCTGATAGCCTCTCCTGCACTCTCGCTGCTATCAGACTCGGGATCGGAGTCTGCGGTGTTTCAAGAGGCGTCAAGGTCGAGGATAACCCCCTATAGCCGCACAAAGAAAATCCTATCCTACACCAAATCACAATGTCCCTCACCCATATCCCCCATGCCATCCACACCAACCAAAGCACCCCGTAAATCCATCTTTTCCCCTGAACTTCCCTCCATAGACCTAACACGCTCTCCTACCCCACCCAAAATTGTTTGCTCCATTCCTTTTGACCAATCTTTGCCTCTTCCACCCCCTTCCACCCCTATTTCTTCTAGCCAGCCTAATTCGGAGAAGCTCCAAAACACTAAGAGTCCAACACAAAAGAAACGTAATCGTGTTAAATGCCCTGCTGGCAAGCGTGATAAATGCGATTATGTTTGGTTTAGCAGAGAGGCTGTGGTTCTTTGTTGTCCGAGTTTTGCTCTTCCAGAAAAAGATCGTTGCCAACGACACTTGAATAAGAAAATCAAAATTCCGACACCAAAGCCCTATAGCCTTAATATTATGCCTGAAAAGTCCAAGTTCAAACACCCCAACAGTCCGCAGAAGCTGAAAATTAATAGGCTCAAGAGGGACAAAAAATATTATTTCATTGTTCAAGCTTATGGAGCATTTAACATAAATGTGCAAATCATTCTAAAAGGTGATGGCCGCCTTCATAGAATGAAAGTACCACCTGCGATGGTACAAAGAGAATTTTTTGTCCCCGGGGCTTATTTAATTCGAAGAAAAGGATGCCTATCTGTTTGGGAAATGGACTAGGACATGGGCTCACCAAAAAATCAAAATTGTTAGGTTGTGTTGGACAATATTTAAAAGTCTTTTTCCAAATTATTTTTCCAAATTTAGTCTTAACCCTCTTAAAGTAAGGGAGAGGGGTATTATACAAGTCAAGTAATAAAAAAAAAACACTTGACTTGTATAATACTTTAACCTGGCGGTGATGTAAAGTCACTGGGACAATCTCAAACCGTGTCCTTGAGGGTGAAGACTAAGTTACAAAAATCTTTAACAAATAAAAAACTTACCTCCAAACGCTTGTAGCTTGCTACAAGTGTTTGGAGGTAAAAATTTTTTAAAGTTTGAATGACCTTGACCCACATAAATTACTGTTTAAAGTAAACTGCTAACCTTACAACTTATGTCGTGTATCACGTGATACCCCCCACTCTAACGCTTTTAATAAGCTTGTATGAGCCGTTCATTTGCTTCAGTCCGTTCCTATGCTCTGTGGTAAACATGTCACAGTACAATAACAAAGGTGGAGACTTCTTGATAAATGAACACAATGCTTGGGAAGTGCTAAACCGGCATAGAATGGAAGTTGAGTGTTGTATAAGACGAGATGGGTCTACATTTTATCTATGTATTATAAACAAACAAACCCACAAGTATGAACACTGGACAAAAATTAATTATAACAACATAGATGAGCTGTTTGCTTGGGTTTTTGAGGTGTGTAAAGTTATTGAAGAAACCAAAATGATGGGTGTGCTAAAGGTATGTAAAACCGATGACCGCGAGGACTAAGGGAAAGTTAGTGGAAGTCCTTAAGCTATCCCCCCCCCCTCACCCCGGGGTTACCCCCACCACTAAAAATGGGTATATATAGGAGTGGTGATCAACCGTCTTCTCATTCTGCTTTACACTGTTTAGCTGAATACTACCATGTCAGCCATGAACATTCCAGCCTCTACCTCTGGCCCGACCGCATCCAACTCTGGCTCAAGCTCTGGACCGATCCGGCGGGGCCGCCTGTCAAAGAGTCGCGTTCGGTTCTTCGGATTCACTCCGAGCAAGACGGAGTTGTGCAGCAGTGGAGCCTCCAGAAGAGAGTCTAGCTTGTATGAAGAACTCCAGCAGGTAGTGCCAGGTGTAGTGGTTGGTGCATCTTCACAGGAAGACACTGTTAGAGCTGCTATAAGATATATTAAAGGTTGTAACGTATTGATAGAGGAAAAGGACAGGTTGTTAGAGGAAAAGAAGAGGTTGTTGGAGAGTGCACACAGTGAAATACTTTTGATCCGAAAGAATGGGAAAAACTAATTATGAAGTGTGACAGATTGTTAGATGATAGTGATGATAGTGAGGATGAGAGTGGATAGGTGTGGGTAAAGACTCGGACTGGGACTTGCGTGTTTGTATGAATGTGTGTGTGAATGCGGAATACAGAGCGGGGGATAGATCACTCTGTGGCAATGGACTAACATGCCACTTAGTGATCTATCCCCCGTTCTGGTAATGTTTTTGGATGGCCTTGACCCACTTTACCAAGGCTAGCTAGTACCCCCACCACTGATAAGTGTATATATACGGGTATTAACGTGCAGTTTGGTTATTCTGCTTTGTACCGCTTAGCTGAATACAGCACTGTAACATGGCTTTCAACTCCAAAACTTCTCAGGCTTCCTCTTCTTCTTCAAGAAGGCGTGCTGCCAACGTTCTGCCTGCTACTCGTGGACCTGCTCGACCATTCCACAGCATAACTGTTGCTCGGGCAAACGCCTGCAAAGCTCCGATGCTACGGACCTTGCTGGAGGTAAGCCAAGACGGACAAGGCTTGCTCAGTCCTGGTCAACGGCAGGAGCAAGAAAGGCGTATGGCGTACTTCAGGCTGCAGGGTGTAGTTCCCAGCTTGAAGTTAGGCGATCCGAGAGTAGCAAGCATCAACGAGGCAGCGGACTACATATCACACCTTCACAGTGTTTTAGAAGTAAAGGACCAACAAATTGAAAACTTAAAAGAACAATTGAAACAATTTAACTTTAATCCTGTGGAGTTTGTGGAAGCAGTGATGAGTGATAGTGATGATGAAGGAACTGAATATATATTGGGTATGTAATGAAAGACTTGGACAGGGACATGTGTGTGTGTGTGTGTGTGTGTGTGTGTAGAATACAGAGCGGGGGATAGACTACTTTGCGGCAATGGACTAGCATGCTGCTTAGTGGTCTATCCCCCGCTCAAAGGGTAGCATTGGATGACCTTGACCCACTTTACAGCAAGGACAACCGGTTAACTGGTATAAAAGAGGGGGTCTATACATCTCGACTTCATTCTGCTTTGAACCTTCCAGTGGAACGCTAGAAACAATGAGTGGATCGCTGCTTGGTGCTAACTTGGACAGGTATTCTGTGATGGTACACTATGAAGATTGTAGAGACATGTTGACGGCTGTGTATGATTGTTTGGTGAGAAAAATCTTTCAAGAAAACTGCCAATTTATGTTAGCGTGGAAAAGAAACTTGTTTGTTGATGGTCATGCTACAATGCAAAGCATGAACCACCTTCATGTGTTAAAAGTAGGACATCATAATTTGGACGAACTGGACGATATGTTTAGGGAGCTGGAGTGTTTGATACATCAGGAATGTAAACCATGTGAAATTGAAATTTTTAAATTGGATATGGAATTAGAATAAAATGTGTTAAACAGGACTTGGACTTGGACTTGATTGAGGTTTTGTAGAACAGAGCGGGGGATAGATCACTTTGCGGCAATGGACTAGCATGCTGCTTAGTGGTCTATCCCCCGCTCAAAGGGTATCTTTACGTGACCTTGACCCACATAAATTGTATAGTTGGTGGGGGTATAAAAAGGGTAAGCAAATTGGATGGATACAACACTTCCATACCATGGCTCCACTTGACAACACCGTGTTCCATCGCAACAGAATTGTCTCTATTCTGGAGGTAATACCTCTAGAAATTATAGAAGTAGAGGACCAACTACCTGCGGTTGATCAAGAAGAGGAGGAGGAAGAGATAATGGATATTGAAACGGACTCTGACGAAGCTGGTTCAACGGACAATGAAGTGGACTTGCACGCCTACGAAACATTAGAGTCGTCATCTGAGTCGGAAATGGAATTCCAATTGGAAATCGAAGAAGAAGAACAAGAACAAGACACTCCCCATCGTCCAATGGATAGGATGTTAGTTGCCAGAAGAATTATGTATTGTCATCGCTGCCTATTCCGTGATGAGGATGATTCCGACTCTGATGGTGATGTTTCACCCTTGTAAAAAGTTTAAACAAAAAGTTAAAAAAAGAATGTGAGCGGGGGATAGAGCACTTTGTAGTAAATGATGCTGCTTAGTGCTCTATCCCCCGCTCAAAATAATAATTCCAAATGACCTTGACCTACATAAACTTGCTCAAACAGACGTCTTTGAAAAAACTTGTACAAATTATTGAATCTAGACCAAATATCATCAATTTATCAAGCCTACTGATAAATGTATTACAAACGGTTGTGTAAAGGCTAAATTTAGCACATGAGTGATAACCTGTTTCCATATGACGTCACTTTCCCCACCTATCTGCCTCGGATATAAAGGGTCCCTGTGGAGTGCGCTGCTCATTATTGCGTGGACATTCACAGAGTGTACATTCAAAGCCAAACTGTTTGAAATGGCTCTTTGCGACATTTGTGGGGAAATCTTTCAAGACGAAGATCTTTTCACCATACACAGAGAATTACATGAAGACGAAGATAGAAAAGAAGATATTACCATGGATGAAATAGACTTAGACTCAATTGACCGGTTTTTGGAAGAGCACCAGAAGCAGACGGACTACTGGGACAGCTATCTACAGCAAATGCAAAGAAAAAGACCTAGTGTGATCCAATTTGCTGGTGCTGGACCATCTACTGCTAGAAGACCTTTTGAAGAAGAAGACACTAAAGAAGAGGACACTGAAGAAGAACTAGAAGATGTGAAACAACTGCGCACCACGGCCTTGCCAGGACGAGTTGTAACACATTTCAAAATTAATAATGTTCAATTGGAATTGGAAACATTTATAACCCAGGCTAAGGAACTTGTTGGTCAAACCTTGAGGGAAGAACTACAAAGATTAAATTTTATTAAATTTGGAATGGTGTTAGAGGCTATGTTTAACAATACTGATGGTGAAACAGCATTGAGAGCGTTCATTACCAAAAACCGAACCCTTACCTTCACCTCCAACATCGATGATATTATTGAAGAATGCTTGGAAGAACTTATAACAAAACTTCAAGAACATGAAGGAAGAGGATCTGGATGGACTTTGTCATCAATTGAAGGTATGGATGTAAGGGTTCACAAGCATGGATATGGTTTAAGGGGTAGTAGTTTTATCCCTCTACCAAAGAAAATCCAAAACACTAAATCGTGTAGGAATGTGCAAAATGAAGGTAATGAATGTTTCAAGTATGCAATGTTAACCAAGTATGTTAAAGATCATCCTGAAAGAGTTGGTAGAGAATATTACGAAAATGAACACCGCTACAACTTTCAAGGTCTCACCTATCCAGTTACCTTGAAAGACATTGGCAAATTTGAAAAGAAAAATCCTGGCGTTTCAGTCAATGTTTTTGGTCTGGATGATTCGAACAACGTTTATCCTTTGCGGGTAGTAAAAGTTGAACAGAGAAACCACACGGATTTGCTATTGATAACTAAGGGTGAAATTTCCCATTATGTATGGATAAAGGACTTTGTAGCCTTGGTATGGAATCAATTATCAAAACATAAACGTAGGTTAACAGTGTGTAAAAGATGTTTCTGTTTCACATATAAAGAACTAAGACGTGGAGGATCTGAATGGATGACGGAACATAAAAGACTCTGTAACGAGAATTATGAAGTGAAGGTTAGTCTGCCACCACCATCTCGAGCGTTTATCCAATTCAACAAAACAATCCACCAATATCGTATTCCACTGGTCATCTACGCAGATTTTGAATCTACGTTAGTACCACAGGAGCTACCGGACGGTGAAGTGACTAGAAGAACAAAATATCAGTTGCATCAACCCAACAGTTTTTGTCTACTAGTGAAATCAACCTTGTCTGAGAACCAATTGCAAGACTATGGTTTAACATCCACTCCAATACTCTACCGTGGGGAAGAAGCCGCTAAGTATTTTGTAGACCTGTTGTATGACATTGCTGAAAAGGTGCAACGCTTATACGGCAATGTTGTACCTATGGAACCTTTGAATGAGAATCAACAAGAAGAATATAATCTGACATCAAGATGTTATCTATGCGAGAAGAGCTTCAGTGAAGAAAATCCAAAAGTTAGAGATCACGATCACCTGACAGGTTTATACAGAGGAGCTGCTTGTAATTCATGCAATATAAATTACAAACTGCCCCACTTTATCCCTGTCGTGTTACACAATCTTAGCGGCTACGACTCCCACTTCATTATTCCAGAGTTAGGAAGAGATAATGGTAGAATTGATGTTCTTGCTACAACATTGGAAAAGTATATCAGTTTCTCAAAAACAGTAGGTAAAATTAAACTTCGCTTTGTAGACTCTTATAGATTTATGGCTTCTAGTTTGAGCAGATTGTCTGAGAATCTACGAAGAGAAGACCTAAAAGAAACCAGCAAGATTGTACCTGAAGATAAATTGGACTTAGTATTACGTAAAGGAGTGTTCCCCTACGATTACATAACTTCTACAGAAAAATTTGAAGAAACCAGTCTACCGCCGATTGAAGCCTTCAACAGCAAATTAAACGAAAGTGAAATCTCCGTTGAAGACTACAATCATGCATGTAATGTTTGGAACCAACTAAACATTCAAACCTTAGGGGAATATTCTGACTTTTATATAAAATTGGACGTAACTCTGCTGTGCGATGTGATGGAAGAATTCAGAAACACCTGCTTCTCCGCCTATGGACTGGACCCTCTACACTCGTACACATCTCCAGGATTAGCATGGCAAGCTATGCTAAAGTCAACCAACTGTCGACTGGAACTTCTAACGGATATTGATATGGTGCTCATGATGGAATCTGGTGTACGGGGCGGTTTGACACAAGCTGTAACACGTCATGTCAAAGCCAACAACAAGTACATCCCCGGCTTCGACGAGCAACAACCATCGGTCTACCTTGGCTACTTTGATGCAAACAACCTTTATGGTTGGGCAATGTCAAATCCGCTTCCCTACGCTGACTTCAAGTGGATCGACCCGGCCACCATCGGAGACATCTCACAGATTCCAAAGGATGGTCCAAAAGGTTATATTTTGGACTGTGATTTTGAATACCCGGAGCACCTTCATGACCATCACTACGACTTGCCTCTCCTAGCCAAGACTGAAGTTTCGCCGACAGGAAGATGGCCAAAATTGATGATGACCTTGGAGAATAAAGATCGCTATGTGGCTCACTACTGGGTAGTTCAACAGGCTCTTGAATTGGGTCTACGTATAGTGAGAATTCATAGAGCAATTGAATTCACCCAGTCTTGTTGGTTGAAACCATACATTGATTCCAACACTACAAGAAGAGCTGCAGCAACAACAGCATTTGAAAAGGACTTCTATAAATTAATGAACAACGCCATCTTTGGGAAGACCTTGGAGAACAAAAGAAAACATAAAAATGTAAAATTAGTGAGTGATCCTAGAAAATTGGAAAAATTAGTGCAAAAACCAAATTTCGGAACATCCATGATTATAAACGAAAATCTAGTCGCTGTCAGTATGAAGAAAACAACAATAGTCATGGACCGTCCGTTATACATAGGTATGTCGATTTTGGATATAAGTAAAACCCTGATGTATGATTTCCATTATAACAAAATGGTTAAACATTACGGAAGGGAAAACATTGGAGTCGCATACATGGATACGGACGCGTTTATCTACTGGATAAAGACTTTGGACATGTATGAAGACCTAAGGACTTTTCCATACAAAGAAGATTTCGATTTTTCTGACTATCCGAAGAACCATCCAAATTTTAATGAAAAATATAAAAAAGTAATTGGAAAATTCAAAGATGAAGCAAATGGAATGCCTTTAGAAGAAATAGTGGCGCTGATGGCGAAATTGTATTCATTTAAGATGTACCACGAGAACAACACACCGACAGTGAAGAAAGCAAAAGGAGTGAAGACATCTTATTTGAAAAAACACGTGACATTTGACCACTACAAGACTTGTTTGTTTGAAGATACTACGATATCAGCAACATTCAACAATATCCGAAGCTTCAAGCATCAAGTCTACAGTGTCACCGAAATTAAAAAAGCGTTGTCAGCTCGGGATGATAAAAGACACATTATGCCCGACAAAATCCACACTCTTCCTTTTGGCCACTACTCTCTAAACCCTATCAACTAGTAACCTATTCTTCGTCCTTCTACAACTACGACCTTATTCCTTTCTCCTTCCGTAAAAAAAATGGGGAACACGGCAAGTCCAACGCCGTGTTCCCCATTTTTTTACACAAGTTTGGATGACCTTGACCCATATAAATGATGTGAATATTTAAAACAACATTCATTGTGATTATACATGTGATACAACAAACATTGAAACCTGCAATATGAAGGACTTGAAGCAACAAATTGTCAACGAACTTCATAAACCTGCAAGAAGAAAGTTTCCACGAAGAAATACGGTGATAAAAGGAATTAATGATTTATATCAAGCGGATTTAATCGAAATGATTCCTTATAGCAAACAAAATAAAGGATATAAATACATATTGACTGTTATTAACTGTTTTTCAAAAATGGCAGATGCTTTACCACTAAAAGATAAAAGTGGCAAAAGTGTTACAAAAGCAATGGAAACAGCTATACAAAGAGACAAACATACTATTAAACATTTACAAACAGATGATGGAAAAGAATATTTTAATAAGGAATTTGCAAATTTAATGAAAAAACACAATATAAACCATTACTCAACCAATTCAGAGGTAAAAGCTTCAATAATCGAAAGATTCAACAGAACTTTAAAAAGTGCAATGTATAAAATGTTTTCCAACAGAGGATCGCACATATGGATTGATATGTTACCAAAACTTATAAACGATTACAATAACAAATTTCATAGGACTATCGGGATGAAACCAAACCAAGTAACTAGTAAAAATGAAAACCTTGTATTAAAACGTATAAAAACGAATACTAAACCAAAAGTTGAAAAACTAAAGCCTAAAAAATTTAATGTGGGTGATAAAGTGCGAATAAGTAAATATAAAGGTGTATTCAGTAAAAGATACCTGCCAAATTGGACCAATGAGGTTTTTACTGTATTCAAAGTACAACCTACAGTACCTGAGACATATATTTTAAAAGATAATAAAGGACAATTGCTTGAAGGAGGGTTTTATGGACATGAAATGTTAAAATCAACAGTAGGCGAT
>CM061535.1:109276870-109383744 GCA_030545055.2 Neoaliturus tenellus
AAGGAAAAAGACAACATTCAAATTATTTAAATCATTAATAATATTTTTCAAAGAAATAAATATAAAGTTTTGTCTTGTGAAAAGCCCAGAGGAGCAGGTCTTAATGACTGTTAGTGACCAGCGGCTTGCAACAAGAAAAACTATTTAAAATTTAATTTTTAAGTCTTAGAATCCTTGCCGATAGCCCAGAGGAGCAGACCCTTGCGGTTGATAGTGACCAGAGGCTTGCAGCAAGGAAATAAAACATTTAAATCATTAATAATATTTTTCAAAGATTTTTCAAAGAAATAAGTATAAAGTTTTGTCTTGTGAAAAGCCCAGAGGAGCAGGTCATAATGACTGTTAGTGACCAGCGGCTTGCAACAAGAAAAACTATTTAAAATTTTTTTTTTAAGTCTTAGAATCCTTGCTGATAGCCCAGCGGAGCAGACCCTTGCGGTTGATAGTGACCAGAGGCTTGCAGCAAGGAAAACTATTTAAAATTTTTTTTTAAGTCTTAGAATCCTTGCTGATAGCCCAGCGGAGCAGACCCTTGCGGTTGATAGTGACCAGAGGCTTGCAGCAAGGAAAGAAAACAACATTTAAATTATTCAAATCATTAATAATATTTTTCAAAGAAATAAGTATAAAGTTTTGTCTTGTGAAAAGCCCAGAGGAGCAGGTCTTAATGACTGTTAGTGACCAGCGGCTTGCAACAAGAAAAACTAACTATTTAAAATTTAATTTTTAGGTCTTAGAATCCTTGCTCATAGCCCAGCGGAGCAGACCCTTGTGGTTGATAGTGACCAGAGGTTTGCAGCAAGGAAATAAGACAACATTCAAATTATTTAAATTATTAATAATATTTTTCAAGCAAATATATATATATATATATATATATATATATATAGTTTTGTCTTAGAATCCTTGCCGATACCCCAGTGGAGCAGACCCTTGCGGTTGATAGCGACCAGAGGTTTGCAGCAAGGAAATAAAACAACATTCAAATTATTTAAATTATTAATAATTTTTTTCAAACAAATAACTATAAAGTTTTGTTTTGTGTAAAGCCCAGCGGAGCAGGTCTTATTGACTGTTAGTGACCAGAGGCTTGCACAAAGAAATGCAAATTTCCTTAAATCTTGGATGTTTTATTCAAAAATAGTTCTTATTAAATCTAATATACATTTAAAATGTTTACCTTTGTAAAATATATCAAGTCATATTTAAACCTAGTGACAAGAGGTTCAAAGTGATTATTGGTTATAAATTATTTTTCATGTTTCCTGATAAGTAGAAAGTAACTAAGTTTTTAACATATAATGTTGAATCTTATCTTTCATTAGAGATTTGCCCAGCGGAACAGACCCTTAGTGGTTGTTAGTGACCAGAGGCTTTCAGTTAAACAGTATTTAGTTCCAAATAAAAAATACAGTTTGTAAACTTGATAAAATAATATTAAATCTTACAATCCTTGCTAAAAACCCAGCGGAGCAAACTCTTTGTAGTTGTTAGTGACCAGTGGTTTGCAGCAGGGAATAATAAATAAGTGTTTTGTTTTTTATTTGAAATTATCGATTTTAAAACCTTTATAGGTTAGGGAATGTCCTATCCCTTATTTCCTACCTTTACCTTTTTAGTGGGCTTGGTTATGTCTCTTAATTTTAATGATTCTATTCGTGCGCACGTTTTTTATTGTCTTAATGCTAGAAGTGAATTTTAATATTTATAGACATATAGACATAAACAAGCACACTTATAACCCCGAATGAGGTTGGATCCACCTCATTCGGGGTTTATTTTTTTGAATTTTGTTTGACCTTGACCCACATATTAAAGTCTAAATTTTATAAAATACTGAAAGTAATCAATATGAATTACTGTTGATACTAAGAGTGGGGGGAAAATATTTGAGTGGTGGGGGATGTTGGAAGGTATAAAAGAGGAGATATGTAGCTCAGTAATAATTGGTTCTTTGTTTTAGTGCGAGCTGGTCGTGTAAACAGAAATGACTTCTCCTTGGGTTAGAAAGATTACAACCCCCAAACCTGTACTAGCACCAATAAAAACAAAAGCATTGGAATCATCGGGCAGCCAACCTGAAAAAGTAAAATCTGTTTTAGAAAAAGATCTTTTTCTAAGTGATAATGAAACTGAAACATCTGTTAGAGATTTATTAAATATTATGGTAGAGGAAGCAGTAGGGGAACACCAAACGCAAGAAGACCAAAACGAAAAACAGATAAAAAGGAAAAACATAAGCAAGGAATACATTTCATCTTCTGAAGATGAAGAGCCATCAAAGAAGAAAACTAAAGAGAACGAAGAAAAGACGACCATTCTAATCCCCCCCAAAAAAAAGAATCAATGTAAGTATTTTTTCGTTAAAAAGCCTAGAAAAGGTGAAAGATGTAGTAACTTGACCAATGGCCTGTATTGTATAATTCATAACAAAAGTTCCGAGAAGAAAGAACATGTTGAGAAAACGAATCCAAGTAAAGATCAAAAGACAATTAGAGACATGCAAATCAACATCCAAGAACTAAATTCAAAAATTGAACACCTAATGAAAAAGATTGACGATGACAGTACGGAAAAAAATGATCTTCGAAAAAAAATTCTTGAATTGGAAAATGAAATATCAAAATTGAAATCTACCAAATCTAAAACAAGCAATGAAAACGTAAAGAAACTTAATAAGTTAAACAAAAATCTCATCTACAATTTGATTGAAATCAGTGAAGAAGGTATTGCTAAATTGCAAGCAGAGGACAAGTATGTTCTAGCAAAATTACCAAAATCTTTTGAGAGACCACATGGAAATCATTGCTACAAACTGGCATTCAATAACGAATCCAAAATGTTTGAATTTGTAAGATCGTAAAGAAAATCACAAATTTGTAGTATAAAATCATTAGAAGTAATAAAAACAATAAAAAAACAAAACAAAAATAAATAAAAACAAAAAAAACAAAAAAAAACTGTCGTGTGAGTGGTTCTTTGATTTTTTAGTGATAATGTGTTTACACTATTATCACTATTGATCAATGCCTACCTCACGCCTGATGAGACCCAACAAGGTCGAAACAGTTTTTTTTAATACTATCGGGGTAGGTAAGTTGGGGGGGGGGGTGTATTTGCTGTAGGTAATTGGTAGGGGTACATAGGTTAGAGTGGGGAGGGATGTATAAAGAGGGGAAGACATGTTGACTGTATCATTTCGTTACAGACTGCCTGTGCTGCACACTTGACTTTTGTTAAGGAGGAGTAGAGCTTTTAAAGAAGAATTTGTTGTAATTAGTGCCGCAAAAGTGATTATTGTGATTGAAGATGTTATTTATACAAATCAAGAAAGAAGAATTAAGCTGTATGTAGTAGAAATGTAATTTATAAAAACTAAAGTACCCAAGTTTATATTAACTGAAATGGATTTTAAGGACGGTTTGTGTGATTATTTATGTGACTTGTGTGGAGACTTATTCAAAGATGAAATTTTATACGAAATCCACAAGGAGTGTTTTCATAGCAGAGAAGAGATAGTGTCGCCTATGGAAGTAGATGAAATTCCTCCAACAACCTCACAAGTCGACATTTCGATGCATCAAACTTCAATTCCTGCAAGTGGCTGTCAAGAAAATCATAGAGCTCATTATATTTGTGATTCTTGTGGCGAAATATATGAAGATGACATTTTATATGACATACATAAAGAGTTGTACCATAAAAATGAAGATTTATCAAAATCAGTTAAAATAGATGGGACTCATAACACAAGATCTAATAGTCACAGCGACTCAAATATTCTTGGTCACAACAAAATAGGTGGTGGTTCACTCGAAAATTGTAAACAAATGGGGGGCCACAAAAAACCTGTTATCGAATCCTTTGCTGAATCACTTGATGGAGCTGTTGTTAGACATTATAGAATTAGGAATGTAAACGATTCTCAATTGGAAACCTTTTTATCAAATAGTCTTAAAATCATAAGTAATACCTTGCAGAATGAACTCAAACGATTAAACTGCGTGAAATTTAATGTTGTCTTGGATTCAACGTTTAGCAATGTTGATGGTGAGACATCACAGAGAGGATTTATTGCTAGGAGTAGATCAATAATAAAATCCTCAAATCTCGATGATGTTGTGCAGGAATGTCTTCAAGAATTGATAATTAAATTGACTGAACATGAATCACGAGGCTCTGGTTGGTCTTTGCAAACGATTAATTCAATGGACGTAAGAGTTCATAAACAAGGGTATGGGGATAGAGGAAGTAGTTACATCCCACTACCACAAAAGATTTTATAAATACTAAGGCTTGTATCAATGTACAGAATATTGATAATGAGTGTTTCAAATATGCAATGTTGACAAAGTTTCTACTAAAGGAGCCAAATATTCAAAAGTTTGTAAATAAGTTTTCACAAGTTTCTAACAGATATATTTTTACAGGGATAACCTACCCCGTTGGGTTGAAGGATATTAAAATCTTTGAAAAAAATAATGTAGGTGTATCCGTCAACGTTTATGGTTTGGATGACAGACAAAATGTTTATCCATTAAAGGTTGTTGACAAGGAACTAAGGGATCACACGGATTTGCTTTTACTTAAAGATGGTGATGTTTCTCATTATGTTTATATAAAGAATTTCGCAAGTCTTGTTTCACGTCAGCTTAGAAGAAAGAATCGACATGCTCTCAATGTTTGTAAGCGGTGTCTTTGTTATGCAAGTAAATCAAACAATCGTGTTGGCATTGATTGGATGTCTGAACATTTAAGAATATGTGGGAAACACCCACACGTACGGATTGATTTGCCTTCACCGAATAGAGCAAATCTGTTGTTTAATAAAGTTAGTCATCAGTATAGAATACCCATAGTTATATATGCAGATTTTGAAGCAACGTTGATCTCAATTGATAACACTGATGATACCACTACTAGCTCCCGAATAAAATATCAGAAACATGAGGCAAACAGTTATGCACTTCTTTTGAAGTCAACTTTATCTGAAGAACATTTAGAATACTATGGCCTTCCGTCGAAGCCTAAAGTATACAGAGGTCAAGAAGCTGTTAAACATTTTATTGATGATTTATATGATATAGCCAAAAAGGTTGAAGACCTATATGGCTATATTGTTCCAATGGAGGACCTAAATGATGAAGACATGCAAAAATATAATTCAGCAACAACTTGTTATTTGTGTCAGAATCCGTTCACTGATTCAAATCCAAAAGTGCGTGATCATGATCATTTAACAGGATTATATAGAGGGGCAGCGTGCAACGCTTGTAATATTAATTACAAATTACCCAAATTTATTCCAGTCATTCTGCATAATCTTCAGAAGTATGACTCTCACATGATAATTCCAGAGCTTGGAAGGGATGATGGTTCTATTGACGTATTAGCAACGACAAATGAAAGTTTTATCAGTTTTAGCAAAAAAGTTGGAAAAATGAAACTGAAATTTATAGATTCTTTTAAATTTATGTCATCTAGTTTACTCAAGTTAACAGAAAATCTTCAAAGAAGTGATTTAATAGAGACAAGTAAACTCGTTCCTGAAGATAAATTGGATTTAGTTATAAGAAAGGGAGTATTTTGTTATGATTACATTGATTCAATCGAGAAATTTAGTGAAACATCACTACCATCTATTGATAAATTTTATAGTAGACTTAATGAAGAAGAAATTGATCCAAAAGATTATGAACATGCATGTCATGTATGGGAGGAATTAAAATTCAAAGATCTAGGAGAGTATAACGATTTTTATGTCAAACTCGATGTGACACTGCTGTGTGATGTTATGGAGGAGTTCCGTAGTACATGTTTCAAAGCCTACGGTCTTGATCCCTTATACTATTGCACTGCACCTGGTCTTGCATGGCAAGCTATGTTAAAAGAAACTAAATGTAATCTACAATTATTAACAGATGTTGACATGCTTCTTATGATTGAATCTGGAATTCGTGGCGGTATAACACAAAGTGTAACAAGGAATGTTAAAGCAAATAACAAATACCTGCCTGATTACGACCCTAATAAAGAATCTGTATTTATTGGCTATTTTGATGCCAATAATTTGTATGGTTGGGCGATGTCCAAACCACTTCCGTATGGTGATTTCCAATGGATAAATCCTACAGATATTGGTGATATCCTTGAAATTCCAAGTGATGGAGAGTACGGTTACTTTTTAGAGTGCGATATAGAATATGATGAGAGATTACATGATCTTCATTATGACCTTCCATTGCTACCTAGATCAGAAATACCACCAGGTAAAAAACATAAAAAACTAATGACAACTCTCTCACACAAAGAAAAGTATGTAGCTCACTACTGGGTGATCCAACAAGCAATAAGAATGGGTCTCAAAGTCACTAGAATACATAGGGCTATCCAGTTTAAACAGTCCTGCTGGTTAAAACCATATATTGATTCTAATACCATCAGAAGAATGAATGCTAAATCGAACTTTCAAAAAGACTTTTTCAAGCTTATGAACAATGCAATATTTGGAAAAACACTTGAAAACAAAAGGAAGCATAAAAATGTTAAACTCGTAACAGATGCACGAAAATTAGAAAGATTAGTTGCAAAGCCAAATTTCAACACATCTGTTATAATAAATGATAGTTTAGTGGCTGTATGTATGGACAAAACATGTGTAAAAATGGACAGACCATTATATGTTGGAATGAGTATTTTAGACATATCAAAGACTCACATGTATGAGTTTCACTATAATAAAATGGTAAAGTTTTATGGAAGACATAGAATAGGTATTTGCTACATGGACACAGACTCTTACATTTATTGGATAAAAACTAATGATATGTATTATGATTTAAAACACTTTCCCTACAGTAATGATTTTGATTTTTCGGATTATCCTAACACTCATCCACTCTATGACAACGGAATCAACAAAAAGGTCCTCGGGAAGTTTAAAGATGAGGCAAATGGCGAACTTTTAAAGGAAATAATTGCACTGGCATCAAAAATGTATGCAATTGATTTTCTGAAATTTACTTGCATTAAAAAGGCTAAAGGAATCAAACAGATATACGTAAAGAAAAAGATAAAATTTGATCACTATAAAAAATGTTTACAGGAACATGTAACTTACACTGCCACTTTTAATACGATACGAAGTTTCAACCACCAACGCTTCAGTGTGAGGGAAACAAAAAAATCACTTGCACCTTTTGATGATAAACGTAAAATCTTACCAGATGGGATTCACACTCTACCATACGGTCACTATGACTTGACAGGGATGATTAATTGATGATATAATTTGGTGTTTACTAAGATCTATAACAGTGTTATGGTTTCGCTTAAATGGAACAGTTCTAACCCTCATTAACATGCATGAAGAAAAGAAAAATATAATTAATGAACTGCATGCACCTGCAAGGAAAAACTTTCCTAGACGAAACACTGTATTGAAAGATTTAAATGACTTGTACCAAGCAGATCTTGTAGAAATGAAACAGTATAGCAAAATAAATAAAAACTATAAGTATATATTAACATTAATTGACTGTTTCACTAAAGTTGCTTATACATGTCCTTTGAAGGACAAAAAAGCAAAGACTGTGTCTTATGCGATGGAAAATTTAATTAAAACTAATAATATTAAGATGAAGCATCTCCAAACCGATGATGGAAAGGAATTCTTTAATCATATATTTGCTAGCTTGATGAAATGCAATGGTATCAACCATTACTCAACAAAGAGTGAAAAGAAAGCATCGATTGTGGAGAGATTTAATAGAACACTGAAGACATCCATGTTTAAACAATTTTCTCTCAGGGGAAGCTATGTATGGTTTGACATTCTTTCAGATCTAACAAAATTATATAACAACAGGTTTCACAGAACTATAGGTATGAAACCTAATCAAGTCAACAAAGATAATGAAAAACTAGTTTTGAACCGGATAAGAAAAAACACAACACCAACCAGTGAGAAGTGTCTACCTAAAACATTTTATATTGGAGATAAAGTTAGAATAAGCAAGTACAAAAAAATTTTTGTCAAGGGCTATCTTCCGAATTGGACAAACGAAGTGTTTGAGGTTTACAGAGTGCAACCTACAACACCTGAGACCTACATTCTGAAGGACAATAAAGGAGAAATATTGCTAGGCAGTTTCTACGGACATGAAATGTTGAAATCAAAAACTGGAGATATATATCTCGTAGAAAAGATTTTAAAAAGGCAAAAAGATAAAGTTTATGTTAGGTGGTTAGGTTTTGATAAAACGGCCGATTCTTGGGTATCTAAAAAGGACTTACTCTAATTTAAAACGTTATTCTTACGTTGATGTTCTTGAGAAGTTGATCAACGAACAATTCTGCAATGAGTTTTAAAACCATTTATCAAAAAAATAAGTTTAAAATTCTAAATATTGATAATTTAACTGTTGATAAATTTAAATCTTCAGATTACAGTAGACATGGAAGGTTATTTCCAGACTCCATCAGATGTATAATTTCAGGTCCATCTAACTGTGGAAAAACAAACGTTGTTTTTAACCTCCTTACTCAGTCAAATGGTCTACACTTCAACAACGTATACATATTTTCGAAGTCTCTTCATCAACCTAAGTACCAGTTATTAGAAAAGGTTTTAAATGATGCAGGAGAAGTGAAATACTTTAAATACAGTTCAAGTGAAGCTGTTATTGAACCTGACAAAGCTATTCCCTATTCAGTTTTTATCTTTGATGATGTATCTTCTGAAAATCAAAATACTATTTCAAAATATTTTGCCATGGGTAGGCATAATAATATTGATACGATATATATTGGTCAGACATACAGTAAAATACCAAAACAGTTAATAAGAGATAATGTCAATTTAATTGTAATTTTCAAACAGGATGAATTAAACTTGAAACATATATACAACGACCATGTTGGTTGTGACATGACGTTCAATATGTTTAAGGATTTATGTTGCAAAGCATGGAGTGAAAAGTATGGATTCGTGGCCATAAGCAAAGATCATCGTCTTCAAAACGGGAGGTACAGAATTGGGTTTGATCAATATATCTTACTATGAAAGCTCTGTAACCTCATTAGGTTACCTGATATCGCCAAGACAACATGGGTGATCAAAAGGATTTGATCGAGGAAATAAAACTTCTTAGCGACTCTGTTCGAAAAAAATCTAGATATTTGAAGGCTGGGATACAAGAACGCGAAAGGTATTTAGAAAATACTTTTAAGCCAGTGGTTACCCCATTGAAAGAAATATCTAAAAAACTGGATCCTTCAATTACAGGTAAAAAAAATCTTCCAAAAATTTTACCACTAGATCAGAAAATTTCTGTTGATAACATTAATTCCTATGACGAAGATGATGTAAACATCAACACAATCTTTGATAAAGATGAAGCCGATGATTACGTAGACGACGAAGATAGTGTGACGAGATCACAATCTGTTGATAGTGAAGTTGAAACCAATGTAACGAGTTTGAAAGGATCGCAATCTGATGAAAGTGTGATTGAAGTTGATAACACAGATTCTGAGGTAACAGGATTCAATAATATTTCTGAAAATAATATAAGTACATTAGCAAATGACATAGGAAATAAGGGAGCTTTGACGAGAAAATACATAATGAAAATGCTTAAAGGTCCAACATCAAAAAGAAAATATCATGTGTATGGTGCAAGAGTAGAAAATGGTGAGATTTTAATTGGAGACAGTGTTATATCTATAGATGATCATGATAATGTTACAATTAAGGGAATAACGTATACAGGAACACCTGGGTTGTTTGAATTGATTTTTAAAGCTTCACCTGTAAAATATGCACCAAAAGATCTTAAAACTTTCAAGAAAATTGTAAAAACAACGAACACTCATAGGAAAAATTATTCCGCTTTGGCACCGATATATCGTAACAAATCTAGGAAGTATGAAAAAGTGATAGCCAAATTGTTCCCACCTCGAAATGCAAAATCAGGACATGGTATGTCAATGAAGAATATGTATGAAACAAATATAATTTATTACAATGATGCAAATAAATTAGTGAACAGACTTCGATTGCTTCAAGAAGCCAAACAAGCAGGTCATACAGGAGTTGACAATGAAATTATAGCTCTTACTCACGAGCTTATAAATCAAGGGTATATAGATTAGATCCTTTTTTGGAGATAGTCAGTATTGTTTAAGTAGTGACACTAGTTCTATATGCTGTATACACGGTTGTGTATATAAGGAAGACTGCATTTTAGAATGGTCAGTTGTAAACACGTGTCACTTAAGAAAGGAGGAGGTATCACTTCATCCTTTATATCGGCAGGAGAATCCTTAATTCGTAAAATTCCTGTTGGAAAAATAATTAACACTGCAATTGACGCTTTGCCGATTGAGCTTCATTTGCCTGGTGGGTATCAGTATTGTGGACCAGGGACAAAACTTAATGAACGATTGAAACTGGGAGACAAAGGAATAAATCAACTTGATCAAGCTTGCAAAGATCACGATATTGCATACTCAAAATATACTGATTCCTTTCACAGGACAATAGCAGACCGAGTATTAGCTGATAAAGCCTGGGAAAGAGTTAGAGCTAAGGATTCAAGTTTTAGTGAAAGGGCTGCAGCTTTAGCAGTAACAGCGGCAATGAAAGCCAAAACAGCAACAGGAGGTGGTAACAGAAAAAGGAAATCTAATTCAAAGACGAATAAGAAACGTGGAGGAGCAATTAAAAAAAGAAAATGTAATAAGAAAAAAAAAGTTTCGAAAAATCCATCTGTTTGGACAATGGTAAAATCTGGAAAAGGTCTTTATCTCAGGCCTTATCGAAATGTCTTTTAAAAAACCACAAACTAGTAATTCCAAATAAAGCTCTGTCCAATGAAGAGTTGACCATCTATGCAGAGTGTTTAAAAATACCCTTCTTCAGAGGAGTTTTTATGCGGGATAACCTTCCAAGAAGAATGTGGATTAATGAAACTGGAATTGTGAATCTTGACAATGAAAATGGACCAGGAACTCATTGGGTTTGTTACAAAAAACTAAATAACATTGTATATTATTTCGATAGCTTTGGAAATTTACCTCCACCTTTAGAACTTCAAAAGTACTTTACTGGAGTAGAAAAAATAATGTATAATTTTGATAGACTTCAACGTTATAACACATCCGTGTGTGGGCATTTATGTTTGGAGTTTTTAGCGACAAGCGTTAGTATGCTTTGAGATGTCATCATACACAGTTTCAATTGACGGAACATCGTCTCATTTGCGAACAACCCTTTTTCCTGCTTTAAACTTACAAAATGGAAAAGTTTGGGAAGTAGCTCTTTTGGATTTTACATCATACAACTCTATTCCAAATATAACTGAAGGTGTAAATAACAAAATTCATTTTTATAAGGAAATAGATGAACATGGAAAATTAAAATCAATGGAAACTGTTAGTTTAGATACAGGTTCTTATGAAGTAGAATCTATCAACGAAGAATTACAAAGGAAAATTGGTAAAGACAACATTGAAGTTAAAGCCAACAACAGTTTGCTACGAACAGAAATAAAATCAAAATACTACATAGATTTTACACAACAACATAGTATTGGATCATTGCTAGGGTTTCCTTCATCGACTAATATTCTTGAACCTAACAAATTCCATGTAGGTCTTGAACCTGTTAAGATAATGAAAGTTACTACAATCAATATAACATGCAACATAGTTCATGGATCATACAAAAATGGATTTAACCAGCATATACTACATACATTTTATCCAACCGTACCCCCTGGTTTTAAAATTGTAGAGAAGCCACATAACCTGGTGTACTTGCCTTTAAATACCACTTATATTTCGGACGTAGAGGTGAACATATTAGATCAAGACGAAGTACCTGTCAACTTCAGAGGTGAAGATATTTCATTAAGACTTCACATAAGAGCATCTATATAGATCATTTGTGATGGGGTTAAGCTTTATAAGAGGAAGATCATCAGGAGAGAATATCATTTCATCAGTGACTCGCAAGCGGTTAACAAGTGAAAACGTTAGATTCCTTCAAGAGCTTGGATTTACCGTGAAAGACTATGAGTATACTGGACATTCGCCAGGGACCAATTTTCGACGAGACGCTATGGGAAAAAGAATATCACACACACCATCCCTACGCTTCATCAAAATTGGAAAATAATGATGAAATACGTATACCAATCCAACAACAGGATGCGTATACCCTACCATGTGAGAGTTACTTATATATTGAAGGTAGGGTGGTGAAAAAAGATGGATCCACAGCATCAACCATTCCATTTGTAAATAACCCAATGGCATTCCTATTTGAAGAGATACGCTATGAAATATCTGGAATTACAGTTGATTCTACAAAGAAAGTTGGTGTTTCTAGCACACTAAAAGGTCTTGTATCTTTGTCTCCAAATGAAACCAACAGTCTTAAAACTTCCGGTTGGGTGATTCCGGCAAAAAACAATATTACACCTTCTAATGGTTATTTTGATTTTTGTATACCATTGTGGATGCTATTAGGGTTTGCTGAGGATTACAGAAGAATAATAATTAATGTAAAACATGAATTGGTATTGTTACGAACATCCACAAACAACGATTTAATTGTTGCCCCAACAGGTACAACAATAGATAAATTGGAATGGAAACTAAACTTAGAGAAGATTGTTTGGAGAGTGCCTCATTTAAAACTTGCAGATGAGCATCGGTTAACATTACTGAAACAATTGCATTCTGACAGAGAAATTGTATTACCATTTAGAAGTTGGGAAATGCATGAATTCCCTTCTTTACCAACAACTCAAAGACACTCATGGACCATAAAAACTTCAACCCAACTTGAAAAGCCACGATACATCATATTTGCATTACAAACTGGAAAGAGAAATGATATCACCCAATATGCGTGTAAATTTGATCACTGTAATGTTAAAAACGTTAAGCTATTTTTAAACTCTCAAAGTTTTCCTTACGATAACTTGAATATTTCCTTCTCTAAGAAAAGGTTTAGTTTACTTTATGATATGTATGCTAAGTTTCAGACATCATACTATGGGAAAACAAACGCCCCCTTGATGGATCCCGAAAAATTTGTGTCTGATGCACCAATAGTTGTTATCGATTGCTCGAAGCAAAATGAAGCAGTGAAATCGTCAACAGTTGATATTCGTTTGGAGCTTGAATTTGAAGATAACATCCCTGACAATACAACGGCATATTGTTTAATATTGCATGATACAATTGTCACATACACACCGCTAACAGGAATTGTAAAAAAGGTGTTGTAACTTGATCACTTCCCCCTCCTACACTGCTCTCGGTATAAAAGGAAATGGATACTAAAGTAAATCAGTTTAAGGAGAGCGTTTGCCGAGATAACATTTACTTTAAAAAATGGATTCGTTTGAAGAAGAATCAGGAGAAACATTTAGCAAGATTGTAAGTGAATTATTTTCAGATACTAATTCTTATGAAACATTCAAGACTGAAGAGAATGATGTAACAAACTTAAAACGAAAACGAGACTTTGATTATGAAAATGATAATGGTGTTGGAAAACCAAAAAAAGAAAAAGAAGATGAAAGTAAGAATGATAGTGAAAATTCAAATTCAAATTCATTGATTTCTAAAGCCTCTTCAAAGAACAAAAAGAAGGAAGAAGAATTGACACTTTTCAACATGATTTGTGAAATATTTTTGAGGATTACCTACCCACTTTCCATCTGTGCAAACAAGAATGTTGCCGTAGGAATATGCAGATTCTTAGAGTACAACCCAGGTGTAATAATAATACATGGTGGGAGAAGAATAACTCTGCTAGAAGAAACTTGGAAGTCTCTTATTAGATGTATACCATTAATCCAATGCTACCTAATAAATAAAGTTTGTGGAAAGAAGACCAGGATAAGTATTGAAGATTCCGATATAGAAGTTGAAAATGTCAAAGTCCGTGGTGAGTTCCTTGTGCGATTCAGGAATATGTCATCATATAATGATAAAATATTACTAAACAAAAATGAACTCGACATATTGATTAATGCAATACCTGTGATTGATAGATACTTGGAACAGTTAGAAATATCAAAACAAACCATTAAAGATTATTTAGTAAACACGATTGAAAATGATCAAGATACTCCTCTGCTCATTGGTTCGATGGATAATACAATACACAATAGATTACCTCAAGAAGTTTATTTGTTTCGTGTAATGAAATCTCTGACCCCCTCGCATGAGACACATATTATTGAGCCAACATGTGTATTGACCGAAGATGAATCACTGATAAAGTTATGTCATGAAGATCAACCGATCGATCTGAGTAAAGGAAGTGTATCCCTAACAAACAATTAAACTCATAGTTTGTAGTATGGAGGGAGGGGGGTATATAACTCAGTTTACAACTGTTGACAATCAGATGAATTGTAATCGTCAAGATGAGTACACGACAGTACAAGTGGGAAGATACAGCGCATTTCAGTAAAAAGGATTCTTGTATTATAGAGTTCCAAGCATTCAGAGGAGATGATAAAAAATTCATTGTGAAGGAACTAGCGATTTTAGATGTTAACTCAGGAGCTATGAACTACTTCCTTTTCAAACCTCCATTTTCTTACAATAATTTAAGTGAAAAAACTGTAAGAACCAATAACTGGCTTACTAGATATTTCCACCATATATCATGGACAGAAGGATTCACTGATTACAAAGAACTTGGGAACATATTGTGGCACTATTGTAAGGTATATAACCATGTTTTTACTAAAGGTTTAGAAAAGTGTGAATTTCTAGCATCACACATTCCTTTCAACGTTACTATTTATAATATTGAAAAAGAAAAGGATGAAACTTTTACAGGATTATGTAACAGTGTGAGATGCAAAAAACACAAGTTTTCTAACTGTGCGATGTCTAATGCATACAGTTTAAAGGCAACCTTGCGAAAATTCTCTGACAAAAAGTAGAGGGTAGTAGTGGTGGGGGAAAGCTTATAAAAGGAGTCAGTATGTGATGAATACCTCAGTACCCATTAACCACTCCTCGCAGTAACTAGCTAAACAAACAACCATGGCTGATTCCAAACTTCAGTTGCTTGTAGATCTGTTCAATCAACATTCCAAATCAAGTTTACTTCCAATCAAGAAATGTTCTGAACTAAAGGAAAAGAGACAGTACGTTATTCACTATATGAAAAAAGTGGATACTTCAGTTGGTGATGGGATCATTGCAGCACTCAGTGAGTTTCCATACAAAGAAGGGGATTTACCGAAGTTTCAAGTGTTTCTTCCAAAACGTTTTGTGACACTACTCCAGAATGAAGATGTGGAGACCATTCAAGCTGGAAAACTGTGTCTTGTCTCTCATGGACAAACAGGAAACAACTCGACCGAATTAACACTCAGTCTTCTTTAAATTGTAAATAATTTAGTTGTAGAAATATCTAATAAACGTATTGTACTTCTTTGTAGTCATTGTAGTCTTTGTAGTCATTGTAGTCTTTGTAGTCATTGTATTAAAAAATAAATAAAATTAAAAAAAATATAAAAAAATAAAAAATAAACATATTGACCTTTTATTGGTCAATATGTTTATTTTTTAAAAATTCCCCTGGATGACCTTGACCTACTAAGGTATAAATATTTCAAAAATGAATTTAGGATTTAGTCTCAAGATGAGTGTTGACAAGTTCGGACGACATGAAGAATTTGTTCATCGCAGACGGAATTATAAGCTACCCCGTGAAAACATATACTTTACTCGGAGTGGTAATTATGATATGAAAAATAAACTATTACAAAATGTTGGGTCACCAGTCATGGATAACGATGCTGTTAATCTTCGTTATGTTAGAGAACACTGCTTGACAAAAACATCACAGCCGGACAGTATTACATCGGTTGACAAGATCTGCTACGATGCTTCTAGTCACAGACTAACTAATCTAGGCGACTGTCTAAATGAAACAGATGCAGTTAACCTCCAAACTCTTAAACAAGAAATACAAAAAGCAATGAAGGATATGGAATTAAAAATTGATAAGTTGAATAATACAGTCTTCCAATATATGCACAGACGAAAAGAGACAATATCAAACAATCCTTCATCAAATAAAAATAACATATAGCTGACTTAAACACCCCCCTCCCCTTTTTGAATACTGTATAAAATGGAGTGGGTATACGCAACCAACACAGTTATGTCCACTGAGACCACAATGGATGGTATCATATCGAAAGGAATTTGTTTTAAAAAGTATGTGACGATCCATTCAAGATTTCAAACATTTAAAAATGAACAGTGCAACACTCTACCACCATCCTTACAGAAGAAGTCTTTGAGATTTGCTGAAGCAGGATTTTTTTGGAATGGTAAAAAGGATCAATGCCTTTGTTACTACTGTGGTGTTGGTTTGGAGGAATGGGGTGAAGAAGATGATCCATTTGATGCTCATGCAAAATGGTCTCCTAAATGTCCAGTCGTCCTTCTAAAAAAAGGTGAAGACTTTGTCAGTAGTAAAAGAACTGAATGCAAAAAAGTCACTTTTCCTAATCAGGAACTTAATTATAATTGTAAAGTTTGTCTTGAAAATAATTTGGAAATAGTTTTTTTGCCATGTAAACATCTCGTTGCGTGTACAGAGTGTGCTCTGGCAATAGAAATGTGTGCTGTTTGTAGGAGTCCAATAAAGTCTCTATTAAAGATTTATATTTAAGGTTGTATGGAAGGGGAAGGAGGTGGTGGGGGAAGTGAGGGTGGTTATAAATTTTATGAACTGTACTAGACATAGTCATTAGGCCATCTGATGTCTAAGTATACGCACATCTGCAGATAAAGTTATATGAAATACAAAATTAAGGAGTTATTGGTCATTGCAACTTTTACCACTTTAAACAACTTAAATTATTTCTAAAATTATCAATGCCTCAAGAAAAACCAACTCAAGTTCCAGTTGTATCATCAACCTCTGAGAGGAACATGCCGCAAGTTGGAGAAGTAAGACCTCGCATACAAACTCATTTACCACTTCAAGACCAGCGAGTTACATCTACTATTCCTCTCCATGATGCCAAAAATATTGCTTTAATTAACCGTTTATTAGGATTAGAATGATTGATCTTTGTATTTTTTTATTATTACATTCCAATCGAACTGTATATGTATTAAACTGTATTGTAAAATTGTTACTATTTTGCAAATATAAATAAATAAAAAAGAAAAAAGAAAAAACCTTATATGTAAAGACTTAGTCTTTACATATAAGGTTTTTTTTTAAAATTCATATCAGTGACCTTGAACTAATTAAATTAATCAAATCCTAAGAATAAAACTAAAACTTAAGATCCAAACTTTTAGATATAAAATAGAAATTTCCTTAACTAACCCTTAACGAAGAATATAAATAAATTAATTGGAAAACTGTCGCAGCTGGATCTATGCTGAGTCAGCAGGGTTTTAAAACATTTTAAAACCTGCTGACTCAGCAAGGATCCAGCGGTGACTAGAGCACACTACTGCCAAGAGCGTCTCTCATTCTTTGGTGAACTTTTGTAGAGGTAACATCTAAAGACGCTAGTGGTAAAAAGTGTTAAAATGCTTCTTTGCCATATTTGTGGGGAATTTTTCCCAGATGAAGTGATTCTTCAAATCCATCAAGAATTACATATGGAAGACCCGGCGAGTGAAACGGCTAATGAAATGGACATGGACTGGATTGATGACATTTTGGCTGAATTTAACCGCAACCTGGACAATTGGCAAAGTGAACTTCAACAGATTCAACGCAGAAGACCCAGTGTTATCCAGTTTGGAGGCGCTGGACCATCTGGAGTTGGAAGAACAACGCCACGGACTGACCTGGATACGGAAACGGACACGGACACGGACATCGACTTGGATTTGGATTTGGATACGGTAGAAGAAGAAGGTGTGAGACGGCTAAGTGCAAATGCCTTCCCCGGACACACGGTAATCCATAACAAAATTAATAATGTACAGTTAGATTTAGAAAACTTTGTAACCGAGGCAAAATCATTGATTAGTGAAACTTTAATTGAAGAATTGGCAAGATTAAATTTTATTAAATTTGGTTTAGTGTTGGACGCAAAATTTAGTAAATCTGATGGTGAAACCACACTTCGAGGTTTCATAACAAAAAACCGTACTTTGATGTTTGCCTCGGATGTAAATAAAATTGTAGACGAATGTATTGAAGAATTGTTGACAAAAATGCAGGAGCATGAAGGGAGAGGGTCAGGTTGGATGTTTACATCCGTAGAGGGTTTAGATTTAAGAGTACATAAGCACGGTTACGGTATGAGGGGTAGTAGCTATATCCCTCTACCAAAAGCCATTGAGAAAACGAAAGCATGTATAAATGTACAAAATGTAGATAATGAATGTTTTAAGTATGCTATGTTATGTAAATATATTTTGCCAGAGCAGCACCCTTGTAGAGTAAGTGGACATTATGTAAATGTAAATAATAGGTATAATTTTGTAGGACTATCTTACCCTGTAAAAATTTCTGATATTTCTAAGTTTGAAAAACACAATCCAGGTGTTAGTGTAAATATTTTTGGATTGGACGATTCAAATAATGTATACCCTTTAAGAGTAGCAAAAACTGAGCTTAGGAACCATACTGATTTGTTGTTGATAACCAATGGTGAAATATCACATTATGTTTATATTAAAAATTTTGAAGGACTTGTTGGTAACCAACTTACTAAAAAACGACATAGGAAAACAATTTGTAAGTGATGTTTCTGTTTTGTGTTGAAAGATGAAAGAAGGGGAGGAGCACAGTGGTTACGTGAACACCAAAGGCTATGTAATGAAAACTTTGAATGCAAAATTAGTTTGCCTGCACCTACTCGCTCTATTGTAAAATTTGAAAAGATTAGCCATCAATATAGGGTACCATTTGTAATTTATGCAGACTTTGAGTCCACACTGGTACCCCAAGAACATCCAGAAGGGGAAATTACCAGTAGGACTAAATATCAGCTGCATAAACCTAACAGTTTTTTTGCTTGTTAAATCCACACTGTCAGAAGAACATTTGAAAAATTTTGGTTTAAGTTCAACTCCAATTTTGTACAGAGGTGAGGATACTGCTAAACATTTTGTAGATAACTTGTATTATATAGCTGATAAGGTTGAAGAAGTGTACAGTAATATTGTTCCTATGATTCCTCTAGATGAAGAGGAGGAAATTCAATATATCAATGCCACTAATTGTTACTTGTGTAAAAAAGAATTTACTGTTGAGAACCATAAAGTCCATGATCACGATCACCTTACTGGATATTACAGAGGGGCTGCTTGCAATTCATGTAATATTAATTATAAACTTCCGAAATTCATTCCAGTTGTTTTGCATAACCTTAGTGGTTATGATTCACATTTTATTATTCCGGAATTGGGCAGGGATGATGGGAAAATTGATGTATTGGCCAACACTTTAGAGAATTATATTAGTTTTTCCAAGACTGTTGGCAAAATTAAGCTTCGATTCGTGGATTCTTTTCGATTCATGTCATCTAGCCTTGCCAACCTAACTAAAAATTTAAGACGACAGGATTTAAAAGAAACAAGAAAAATTGTGCCAGAAGATAAAATGGACTTGGTGTTAAGGAAAGGAGTGTTTCCTTATGATTATATTACAGGAATGGAAAAATTTGAAGAAACAATACTACCACCTATCGAAGCCTTTAAAAGTAAATTAACTGAAACCGAAATTTCAATTGAAGATTATAATCATGCTCAGAAAGTCTGGAATGAATTAGGAATGAATACCTTGGGTGATTATTCTGACTTTTATGTAAAACTAGATGTAACATTATTGTGTGACATAATGGAACAATTTAGGAACACCTGTTTCACTGCTTACGGACTGGACCCCCTTCATTCGTTTACATCTCCCGGCTTAGCATGGCAGGCCATGCTAAAATCCACCGAGTGCAAGTTGGAGCTGTTAACCGACATCGATATGGTTTTGATGATCGAATCAGGTGTACGCGGTGGATTAACTCAGGCCGTTACAAGACATGTCAAAGCTAATAATAAATTTCTACCAAACTATGATGAAACTAAAGATTCGATTTTTCTTGGCTATTTTGATGCGAATAATTTGTACGGTTGGGCGATGTCCAAACCCCTTCCGTATGGCGACTTTGAATGGGTAGACCCTGATTCACTTGGAAATATTATTGATATTCCCAAAGAAGGTGACACCGGCTACATCTTAGATTGCGACTTCGAGTATCCAGAACACCTACACGATCATCATTACGACTTGCCACTGTTGGCTAAAACTGAAGTATCACCGACAGGAAAATGGCCCAAATTAATGATGACATTAAACAACAAAAACCGATATGTAGCACATTATTTAGTTGTTCAGCAAGCCTTAGAATTAGGATTGATTATTACCAAAATTCATAAAGTTTTAAAATTTTCACAATCTTGTTATTTAAAACCATACATTGATTCAAACACTGCAAGGAGAGCAGCAGCAACATCAGCTTTTGAAAAAGATTTTTACAAGCTCATGAACAATGCAATATTTGGAAAAACTTTAGAAAACAAAAGGAAACACAAAATTGTAAAATTAGTAACAAACCCCAGACAGATGCAGAAACTTGTACAGAAACCGAATTTTGGAACAAGTATGATAATTAATGAAAACTTGGTAGCAGTCAGCATGAAGAAAACCAAGATAGTAATGGATCGACCGTTGTACATAGGAATGTCTATATTGGATATAAGTAAAACGCACATGTATGACTTTCATTACAACAAAATGGTTCAACATTATGGAAGAGAAAATATTGGAGTAGCCTACATGGACACGGATGCACCAATTTATTGGATTAAGACACAAGACATGTATGAAGATCTTCGGACGTTCATACACAAAAATGATTTTGATTTTTCCGACTACCCAAGAAATCACCCGAACTTTAATGAAAATAATAAGAAAGTTTTAGGCAAATTCAAAGATGAATGCAATGGAGCAAGCATGGAAGAAATCGTTGCACTAATGTCCAAATTATATTCTTTTAAAGTATATAAAGGACATCAAGAAGAAACATCTACCACCAAAAAAGCAAAAGGGGTGAAGACAAGTTATTTGAAGAAAGATGTAAACTTTGAACACTACAAAAACTGTTTATTTAACGACACCACCTTGACTGCTAAATTCAACACTATAAGGAGTGAAAAACACAAAGTGTACAGTGTTACAGAAGTGAAAAAAGCATTGTCAAACAAAGATGACAAACGTCACATTATGGAAAACCAAATTGATACTCTTCCTTTTGGCCACTACTCTCTCAACCCTATCGACAACTAACCTATTCTTCGTCCCTCTTCGTCCTTCTTCGACCTAAATTCCTTTTCCTTCCGTAAAAAAATGGGGAACACGGCAAGTCCAACGCCGTGTTCCCCATTTTTTTACATCAATTTGAATGACCTTGACCCAGTTAAATATGGGTATAATGTAATAAAACTTTATTTTTACTTCATCCATGAATGAGGAAGGATAAAGTTATGGATTTGAAACAAAAAATTGTTCATGAACTTCATAAACCGGCTAGGAGAAAATTTCCCCGAAGAAATACTGTTATAAAAGGAATGAATGATCTATATCAAGCTGATTTAATCGAAATGATTCCTTATAGTAAACAAAATAAAGGATTTAAATATATATTGACTATTATCAATTGTTTTACAAAAATGGCAGATGCTTTACCGCTAAAAGATAAAACCGGCAAGAGTGTAACAAAAGCTATGGAAACTGCTATACAGAGAGACAAAAATACCATAAAACATTTACAAACCGATGATGGTAAAGAATATTTCAATAAAGAATTTTCAAATTTAATGAAAAAACACAACATAAACCATTATTTGACTAATTCAGAGGTAAAAGCATCAATTATAGAAAGATTCAATCGAACTTTAAAAGGTGCGATGTACAAGATGTTTTCAAACAGAGGATCGCACGTTTGGATTGATATGTTACCAAAACTAATAAAAGATTACAATAACAAGTTCCATAGAACAATTGGTATGAAACCGAACCAAGTGACTAGCAAAAATGAAAAACTAGTATTAAAACGTATAAAAACGAATACTAAACCAAAAGTTGAAAAACTAAAGCCTAAAGTGTTTAATGTTGGTGATAAATTGCGAATAAGCAAATACAAAGGTGTATTCAGTAAAAGATATCTGCCTAATTGGACAAATGAGGTTTTTACCGTATTTAAGGTACAACCTACAGTGCCGGAAACTTACATTTTAAAAGATAATAAAGGACAATTGCTCGAAGGAGGGTTTTATGGACATGAAATGTTAAAATCCACGTAAATATTAAAATCCAGTAGGTGATGTATATCTCGTTGAAAAGGTGTTACAACGGAAAAAAGATAAAGTTAAAGTGCGATGGTTAGGATTTAATAAGAGTGAAGATTCTTGGATACCTAAAAAGGATCTCATATAATGATGGAGCATCATTTCAGGTTGAACCTTTACAAAGGATGGAGATAATACCGCAAAAGGATAGTTTTCCTATTAATAATATTGATGAACTCACGGTGGACAATTCGGAATTAAACAGCGGCAAACATGGAGTTCTGTTACCAAACACGGTGCGTTGTCTTGTAACTGGTCCATCCAATTGTGGTAAAACAAATGTAGTATTCAATTTGATTACAAACCCAAAAGGATTGCGTTTCAATAACTTGTATGTCTTTTCCAAATCATTACAACAACCCAAATACCAATTATTAGAAAAAATATTTAATAATGTGCCAGAAGTGAAATATTACAAGTTTGATGCAAGTGAAAGCGTAATGCAACCGCATGAAGCTAAACCATTTTCAGTTTTTATATTTGATGACGTATCCTGTGAAAACCAAAACACTATCAGGAGCTATTTCGCTATGGGACGACATAACAATATAGATAGCATTTACATAGGCCAGACTTATAGTAAAATACCGAAACAACTGATAAGAGACAACGCAAATGTGTTAATTGTATTCAAACAGGATGAAACTAACTTAAAACACATATATTACGATCATGTCAATGCGGATATGTCATATGAACGGTTTAAAGACATATGTGGTAAGGCTTGGGCTGAAAATTATGGATTTTTGACAATTATGAAGGAACAACCACTAAATAACGGCCGATACAGAATAGGTTTCGATAAATTTATATTAATTTACTAAGCACTATATCACACAATCATTCTTGTACAGCACGTCTTGCTACAAACATGGTTAACCAAGAAAAGTTAGTAAAGGAAATTAAATCACTTAGTGATTCTATTCGGGCAAAAAACAGAGCGTTAAAGTTAGGTATCAGCGAAAGGGAGAAATTTCTTGAATCTACTTTTAAACCTATTACAGAGCCTTTGAAACAATTGAACAAAAAATTGACTAAACCTTCTTTTCAAGGTGATATTATTGCTCCAATAACAAAATATGAAAGGGAAAGTGTAATATCAGAAGATATTAGCGATGAGGACCCGGAAGCCTCCATATTTAGTGATACAACGGCAGAAAGAGAAGATGTATATGCTGGTAGTGAAGAAGAAGTGGTATCTATAGCGAGTGAAGAAGAAAAAACAGAAGGAGAACCATCAAACATAAGCTTATTGGGTGAAAATATTCATACAAAAGGACCTTTAGGAAGGAAATACTTGTTAAAACTGTTAATTGGAACTGATTCTACTAAAAAATACCACAGTTATGGAGCAAGAATGTCCAAAGAAGGTGTAATGATTGGTAATAGCAAATTAGATGTCGATGAACATGATAATATTCACGTAGGTGATCAAATATATAAGGGAACAAGGGGACTATTTGAATTATTATTTGAAAATAAACCTTTAAAAGCATTGGTAAAAAATGATGATTTGGAAGTGTATAGCAAAATTTTGGAACAAACTAATGCATATAGAAGAAATTATTTACCTGAAGCACCCATATATAGGAATAAATCTGTAAAATATAAAGATTTTGTTTCCAAATTAATACCTATTATAAGAAGAAAACCTGTAAAAAGAAGATTAGTAGCATCCACTTTAGATTTAAGTTCCCAAGAACCGAGAAAAAGAAGCAAATCAGTCACCGGTAAAGGATTAATGAAGAAACTATATAATACAAACGTAATTTATTACAATAATATCAATAAATTGGTAGATAGAATGAAACTAATACATGAAGCCAAAGAAGCAGGTCATACTGGATTGGGTGGCTTTAGTGGATGAACTTAGAAACCGCGGGGTAATCTTATAAAAATGCGCTAGTCCCTAAAATGCTATTCAGTTGCACCATGAGTTTCGACAAGTTCGGACGATATTCCTCGGATGGATTATATTACGCGAATAACTTAAAAAGAGGTGCTGGTTTACCACAAACACCTGAAGGAGATTATGATATTAGTAATAAAAGGTTAAAAAACATAAAAGATCCCACGGACGAAAACGATGCAGTAAATTTAAAAATAGTAAAGGAAAAGCTATCACCAACATTAAGACTACACAATAACACATATGATGCAGAAAATCATAGAATTATCAACGTTGGTAAACCAAATGAAAACGGTGATGCAATAAACAAAGGTTATTTGTCATCTGAATTAAAAAATACGTTAAACTTCAATGGAAAAACGTATAGTGCTAACAATAAACGTATATCCAACGTAGATGACCCTAAAGATGCAAAAGACAGCGTGAATAGACGCTATTTACATTCCTTGATACCTGAAAAGACAAAAGATGGATTTTCTTTTTATAAATTTGTTATTAATGATATAGGTTATCCGAAAACTGAAAACGATGCTGTAAATCTAAAATATATTAAAGATCATTGTATCATACGTGATGTAGGGGTTATAGATTGTTTTGGTAATTGTTTAGCAAATGTTAAAGATGGTTCGGCGCCATCAGATGGTGCAACAGTGGGTCAAATGATGGAAACCTTAAAACAAGAAACAACCTCTTTTGTAAAACAAAATCAAGTAGTATCGAAGCAAGGGGATGAATTCGTTCAAGGTAATGAAAAATTTAATTTATTAACATACAAAAATAATGCTTGGGATTGCACGGATAAAAAGTTATCAAATGTGTCATGGGGTCATGAGGATCATGATGCAGCTGCTTTATCACAAACCGTACATTTAGATCCAAATAATCACTTTGTATTTTTTACATGTAATGATAAAGTGATAAAACACTTGAAACAAGGAAGAGGAGCAAATGATGCTGCAACTGTAGGACAGACCATTACAACATCATTAAAGGATAGTAAAGTGTATAATTGTAATAATAAACGTATAACAAACCTTAAAGACCCTGAACATGTAGATAATGCTGTCACTGTTAATTTTCTTGTAAAAGTTTTAGGTAATGCGATATTTGATTTACACAATCATTTTACACCAGATATTCTTCAAGGAAAATCGGGGCATAATACTTATGCTGAATCCATGAGAGGTGAGTATATTAAACGAGAAATTTATAATAAATACTTTATTAACCCTAAAACGCAAAAGTTTAGATCATCAGATTGGGGTGATATTGATATTTAATTAAATAACTCAATAAATGACTTCATTTATGTGCAACCTGTCATAGAGGTAACACATAGGTTACGCTTTTCGAATATAAAAGACAATCATGGCATTTCATTACACCAGTCCATATCGAGACACTATACGGAAAGGAGGTGGTATCACGTCCACAGCAGTTTCTCTGTTAAGTAAAGCTTTAAATCGAATTCCAGTAGGATCTGTCGTAAATAGAGCAATAGACGCTTTACCATACGAATTTCACATACCGGGAGGTTATCAGTATTGCGGACCAGGAACTAAATTGAAAAAACGACTGGAAAGAGGCGATCCAGGCATAAATAAGTTAGATCAGGCTTGTAAAGAACACGATATAGCATATTCCACATTTAGCGATACAAAAAATAGATCAATAGCTGATAAAAAGCTCGCGGATATAGCTTGGCAACGAGTAAAGTCTAGTGACGCTAGTATTGCAGAAAAAGCAGCAGCTTTAGCGGTAACAGCAGGTATGAAGGCTAAAACAGCAGTAGGAGGTGGAAAAAGGAGAAGAAGAGTGACAAGGAGATCGGCAAAGACAAAACATGGAGGGAATATTAGAAGAAAACGACATTCCACCAGAAAGGGTAGCAAAAAACCAACAGTATGGTCAACGGTAAAAAACGGGGCAGGTCTATACCTAAGACCGTATCGTGCATATTAAATAAAAGAAAACAATTAGTAATACCACATAAAGCGTTAACAAATATCGAATTATTTAAATACATTTCATGTTTAAAAATACCATTTTTTCGCGGTGTCTTTATGAAAGATGCTTTACCAGTTAAAATGTGGAAAAACGAAACCGGTATTGTAAATTTAGACAATTCTGAAGGTCCTGGCACTCATTGGGTTTGTTATAAGAAATTAGGTGATAATATATATTAGTTTGATAGTTTTGGCAATTTACCACCACCTAAAGAGCTTGAGCATTACTTTAAATCTGCTAAAAACATATATTACAACTATAAAAGAGAACAACCTGATAACACTTTAATATGCGGCCATTTATGTTTGGAATTCCTAGCTAAAAGTATCAGTCACAATTGAGATGTCTTCCTATACGGTATCATTAACAGGAAAATCGTCCACTTTACGAAGTATCCTTTTCCCAGCGTTACGCTTGCAAAAAGGAAGATTTTGGGAGGCGGCACTGTTAGATTTTACAGCTTACAACTCTATTCCCAATGTTACGGAAGATAAAAATAACTTATTGCATTATTATAAAGGAAAAGATGCCAGTGGGAAGTTTACAGACTTAGAAGTTTGCAGTTTAACCACAGGTTCTTATGAAATTGATCATATTAATGAATTTTTGCAAAATAAAATGGGAAAAGACAATATAACATTAAAAGGTAATAACAATACTATGAAAGCTGAAATTAACTCCAAATATTATATAGATTTTACTCAGGAACAATCAATCGGTGAATTGTTAGGATTTCCCAAAGATAGCCCAATTTTAGAACCAAATCAAACACATTCCGGTAAACAAACTGTAACTATACTAAAAGTTAATAGTATAGATATAACTTGTAACATTATACAGGGAGCTTACAGAGATGGAACAAATACTCATATAATACATACTTTTTACCCGAGTGTACCTCCAGGATTTAAAATTGTTGAAAAGCCACAAAACCTAGTATATCTGCCGTTGAACACCACTTTCATTTCAGACATCGTGTTGAACGTATTGGATCAAGACGGTAACTTGATAGATTTCCGAGAAGAGCCAATTACAGTTAGATTACATTTAAAATCTACACTTTAATACAAAAATCATGGGTTTATCATTTAAAAGTGGACAGCCTACGGGAAACCGCATTAGTAGCTCTTCAGCTGTGGAGGAGTTAACACGCGAGAACATTCGTTTCTTAGAAAAGATTGGTTTAAAATTAACCGATTATGGATATACTGGATATAGCGCAGGGTCCGACATTCGACGAAACACTATGGGAAAAAGAATATCACACCCACAACCCTTACACTTCATCAAAATTGAACAATAACGATGAAATTCGTATTCCTATACAACATCAAGACATTTACACACTACCATGTGAAAGTTACTTGTATATCGAAGGAAAAGTAACAAAAAAGGACAATAGTGTGATACAACAGTTCCATTTATAAATAACCCTATGGCTTTCCTGTTTGATGAAATTAGATATGAAATATCAGGTGTAACAGTTGATTCCACTAAAAAAGTAGGTATTGCAACAACTTTAAAGGGGGTAACATCAATATCACCTAATGAAACCAATTTACTTCAACCAGCCGGATGGGTTTTACCTGAACATGACACAATCACTCCGAATACAAAGGGATATTTTGATTTTCATATTCCATTACGTTTGTTGCTTGGATTTGCTGAAGATTATAGAAAAATAATATTAAATGTTAAACAAGAATTAGTTTTGTTGAGATCTTCTAACGATAAAGACATTATTAAAGCTCCAGATGGTACAACGGATGCAAACCTAGAATGGAAATTAACATTAGACAAAATTGTATGGAGAGTTCCACATGTTAAATTAGCTGACGAACATAGAATGCTACTATTAAGGAAGTTAAAGGCTGATCGTGATATTGTAATTCCTTTTAGAAGTTGGGAATTCCATGAACATCCAAGCTTGCCAACTACGGATCGTCACACTTGGACTGTTAAAACATCTAATTACGTAGAACGAGCCAGGTATATTATATTTGGTTTACAAACAGATAGGAGAGACAGCATCACAAAACATGCAGGCAAATTTGATCATTGCAATTTAAAAAATATTAAAGTTTATTTGAATTCACAATTTTTCCCCTACGACAATTTGAATGTGTCATTTAATAATAAAAAGTACAGTATATTATACGATATGTATGCGAGATTCCAAAATTCATATTACGGTAAAACAAATACATCTTTACTATCACCAGAAGAATACTTAGATGGTTACACAATAGTTGTAATTGATTGTTCTAAACAAAATGAATCAGTAAAATCATCAAGTAATGACATAAAGATTGAAATGGAGTTTAATGCAGCTATACCTGCAAATACAACTGCATACTGTTTAATTCTACATGATAAAATTGTAACATACACACCTCTAACTGGAATTGTTAAAAATGTATTGTAAAAAAACCGGTTTTGTTACATTCCGCGAGTATAAAAGCGGAGCGTGCAGGCCGCTCCTGATCAGTTTGTTGCCTGACGTCGTATGGGTAGCATCATCTTCAATATGGCTTCTACAAGTGGTACAACGGAATGCGATATAGAAAAAGAAATTTCAGAATTTTTGGACATGAATGAACAGCAACACGTCACAAATCAAGAAGAAGAAGAAAAAGGTAAAAAGAAAAAATATTTGTCCAAGAGGAAAAGAAATGTGGAAGAAAATATTTCACCAAATATTTTGATGGAAGTATTTTTAAGAATTTTTTATCCAATCTCTTCAAGTTTGGATAAAAGTGTTTTAATTGGAGTTATGAAATCAACCGACTATTCACCTACAGTAATTTTAACTCACGGAACAAAAATGATTTTGTTTACAGCCAATGCTTGGGAATCTTTTATGAAACACCTCCATTTGTTGGAATGTTACTTTAATAGCAACATGTTTGGCAGGAAAACAAAAACAATTTACCACTACTATTTTAACTTGTACTAGAAGTAACAATTTCACACTACTGGCTCGGCACCTCCCCCTCCCCCTCCCCCTCCCCCCCCACGAGGGCGCAGTTTTCGTCCGGAGCAAAAATTTTTGGTCAAGGTCAAAATCCAAAAAAAAAAAATCGGGGGGGGCGCAGTTTTCGTCCGGAGCAAAAAATTTTTGGTCAAGGTCAAAAAATTTTTCAAAAAAAAATTTCGGGGGGGGGGGTCACCTACCCTTAGGACTTTAACTCTTGGATACCTGCTACCCTTACTCATGTGTGAACATAAAATAAAATTTGGTTGAACCACAGTTTGGACAGCCAACACTTAGCCGCATCTTGCTCTAAGTCCTGAGCAGTCCCAGAACTCAGGCAAAAATCCGCCTACATAACATGTGGAACAAAAATATTTTATTTTATTCACACATGAATATGGGTCAAGGTCGTTCAAGAATTAAAAAAGAAATCCCCCCGATGCCTAAGACCGCCGGCGGCCAGAGGCATCGGGGGGATCTCAACATTTAAGAGGAGGTGATTAAATAAAAAATTATTTATTTAATTTTGAGTTTCCTTAAGGGAAACATTAATGGTGCCCAACAATATTGTTCTCTTAAATTAAATAAAAATAAGTTACTGGGCACCATCAAATTGGTGATAAAATTAAGAATTAACGATAAAACAAATGTTGCCGTTTTATAAAAAATAGTTATGGGCACAGGGGAGTGTTCCACTTGCCTTATGTAACACTCTGGAGGGTGTAAAATTGTCAATATTTACTATTATGTATAATAAAAACATAGTGGTGTAAATATACCTTACATGCAGCACCCTGGACGAGAATGCAAAATGGCTTCCACGTGAGCGCTACCTTAATGGTCATGTAATGCACTCTTTTGTTGTTATCAATATGTTGGAAATATGTACCAATATGTATATTACACAATATATGTCTGCACTCTAGTGGATAAACATCATGAGCTGCACTGTGGTGGGAAAAAGGTTAGTAAAATAAGCTACTTATAGGAACAGCAATTTTCGCCAATTGCTGCACTCTGATGATATCAGTAGAGAGGTCAAGGTAAATTGAATTACAAGAGCTACTTTAGATATTATAACGTCCATGCTAATTTAACGTGGGATGTACTAAAGTCCACTACCAGAATGAACCACACTTAATGTATGGCGAAGAGAAAATGTCATCAGTAACGTATGGAATGTAGATTCAATGATACTTAGTACATGTGCTGTTTATTTATTCTATTCCAGAGTGTTACAATATAATTATACATCGAACATTATTTATCTTAATCTCATCTTATATTTGTAAGCTTCATTAGATTAAAACAGATAGCTAGTGTGATTGGACTAATTTCATACAGTATGTTGACATAATTATTCGTTAGGCCAGGGTTACTTGTCATTGGCCTAGATCCGACCGGGTCTGGTCAAGTAGCATAAGGTAACATCTGTTTTCATCTAGTAACATGTAAGTTCAATTTTCTAAGTCACATCATATCTAGTCAGCTCTTATGTAGTTAGCCTCAGTCTAGATCCAGGATAGCTCTGATCCAATAGAGTTTTGGTATGGTCAGGTGAGATATGATTAGGTCATGTCAGATTTGACTTGGTCAGCTCACAGCATTTTATGTCAGTTTTTGCTATGTGTTATTTTGGTAGGTGATCTTATTAGGTAAAGTCCGATCCGTTCAGTTTAAGCATGCCAGCTCACCAAGTTCAGTGAAAGAAATTAGGATAGATACAATTAACATAGGTCTAATGAGGACTATTCCGGTATGATATAGCCAGGTCAAGTTTGGTCAGATAATGTTTGATTTAGTAATGTAAATTTTAACTAGGTAAGGTGAAGTCAAGGTACTTTAAATCTGCTTTGGTTCTGAAGAGGTATAGTCCTGGCCTAATCGGATTAAATCTGTTACCATACAAAATAAGCAAGGATAGATCATATTAGGCAGGCCACCCTAGTCGGGTCAAAAGGTCAAGTTTAACCATACCAAGTGTGTTTGTAGGTGATAAGTGTATTTCTGATGTAGCTACCTGATTCACTATAAACTAGTCTAGTAAGGTTCTATAAACATGGTTCATTATAGAAAAGCGATATATATTATCAATAGTGTCTTTTTAGGTAAGCATTATTATATTTGACCAATACTGTTCTTGTTGTGGTGAGGCCAGGCCTAATATGGTCAAGCGAGACGTTCTAGAGGAGGCATGGTTTGGTTATATTTGATCTGGTGTGTATCGAAAAATCTAATTAAATCGAAAATCTAATTATGTCTCACTAAGTCTGGTCTAGTATTTTTGGTCAGCTCAGGCGACAATTTCTATAGTCTAGTTAGATCAATTATTCTGATCACGTTTGGTTGGATCTAAATATGTGTAGTCTAGTTTCAACTTCTCTATTCTAGTATAGTTTTGTCTGATCAGATAATACTAGAAAATTTGTTGAGTCTTACCATGTTAATTTTATTCTAGTCAGGTTCGGTCATATCATTATTGTGGTATAATCTGAACTATTACACCTTCAGAGCACAATAAGGTTTGATGTGGAAGCAATTTTACTAACTTTTCTTCTTCTAGGGTGCAGCACATAAGGTACTTTTACAACACCTTGTACTTGCAATTGTACTGATTGAGGTTAAATGTGTATTGTTAAGTAACCAGCAATGAGTGTGCATGTTGCACTAATGCTTTTAATAGTATGGTTAGTTTCAATAGAATCTGGTTCGATTTAATTTGTTGTGGTTCTAGTTTGGTGAAGCCAGCGAACTCTTGTGATCAGACTTTATTGGATCTAGTTAGGTTTGCTCTAGACCTATTTGTTCTCGTCTGATAAAGTGTGGGACCATATAAAGTCTGGTATGGACTATACTGTTTTAATTTGGTAAATACTTGTCTGGATGGGTGTGGCGTGAACTTTCCTAGTTGGTAAAAAAAGAAGAATGGTAGAACGACTAGCCTTCATCACCCACATTTCTGAATTTTTGAAAACAGGTAAAAACTTAATCCTACTATGCAAAGCTGTTATATCATTTATGTGTTACAATCTATGATGTCTTAGGTTAGAGCCATTAAAACAAATTAGATTGTGATAGTTTGATTTTTTGGGTTGTACTGTATTGGGTACAGTTATGCAAGACTTAGTTAAATGAGGCTTTTTGACATGTTCTGGCTTGCATGAGAAAAGTGTTAGTTATATGTTACATGTACCATAAGTACGTTCAACAATACACTATTTGCCAAACTTATACTTTACTAAACATTTTAACAACATGTCTTAAAAACATAAAGCAAGTCCAAAGTCAATCAACCCAGCCGGTTCCAACATGTAAATTTTAAAACTTTTGCGCCTTTATTTTTCAAATACAGCCCACTAGTTAGATGTTTTGAACATCGACATTTAATTTTTGAAGGTACCTATATAACATATGTTTTGGGTTATAACAACCCTAAAAATACAGGAATATTTAGATGAAGACTGGCATTTTATGTAATATGATAACTTTGAAATGCCAACCGTGCAAGTTCTGTGCCATGGAAAAAAGTTAGAAAGATTTCATTCACATAGAAGTCACCATATTAGGCATGTGCTAAACTCTAATTGAAAAGCTACTTGCTCCATATATAGGTATCATTATGTGCATAAATATTTTAGTGCTGCACTATGTTGGATAAAAATAACTAAACTTTATCCGTTCCCCACCAATTGGTCATACAATATAAGCTGGAAATATGTGTATCATACATGGTGCTCCAGTCTGGTGGAGAGAAGTCAACCTACAAATGTTCTGCGGTGTGTTAGAGAGGAAAGCTCATAAAATTGCTTCCTCATTGGTCTCATGTTACCTTCTTCTTGTTAAAAAAACCTTACAGTCTATATGCTGGTCACAGATGAAAAAATGTAAACCAGAAGTGTGATTCATCGTGGTGAGAAACTAGTTAAATTTACACTAATAGGGCGCTACCATATTGGGTGTTCACTATAGTCTAATAAGTTTCTTTGGCAATGTGAACCATTAGATAACTGACAAATCAAATCTGATCTATTGTAACTTACATTGACATACTAGATATGGCCAGACTTAATGTAATCTTGTCTGACCAGGCTAACAAGAACAACATAAGTTAACAAGAGCTATCCGATCAAACCTATGATAATCAATCCAGTAAGACACATAATGGCTACACTTGACATAATCCTACTAGGTTTTCGTTGACCAACTCAAATTTACCAGTTCTGATCAGGCTAGATCTAACTAGACCTAATCTGGTCTAGACTTAACTAGTCCAATCGTGAACTACCATAATATACCGTGATCTGTCCTATGAGACGTGATAGGTAACCTGACCTGGACTTAATCGATTTTATGATGTATACGACCATATCAGTCGACCATATTATCGAGTTGCACAATGGTGGAAAAGTAAACTGTGCTCTGACAGCTGAAAATGATAACTATTCTTCATTTGCAATCTTGTCACCATATCAGTAATAAGCTACACTCTGAAGAATAACAATACACTGGCACTATGTAAAATTTTGTATAATCAAGCGTATAGTGCAACACTATATTAGAACAAAGCAAACTACAAGTATATCGTGTTCTAATGTAAACATTTTTCCAGGTACATAAACGTGAATAAAACGTGGTGCTCTACTCTGGTGGAGAAAAGTCAAATTACATTTGCTGTTATATGGTATGAAGAAAGTCACATATACATCAAAATGTATATTAAAAACACAGAACTGCACTCTGTTGTAGTAAAGTTAAAAATATACACGTTCAACACTCTAATAAATAAATGATAACCAAACTGTGCTTAGACCACATTGGTTACATATGTACCTTAATATATAGTAAAAAATAGTACTCCACTATGATAGATAAAAGTCTAACTACACATGTGCTACAGTCCAATGGAAAACATGATTGTTTCGTAAGTTAAATGTACCATATGATGTATTAAAATTGCAGTGAAGAAGAATATTGGTAAACACCTAACAAAACATTTGTTACGCTCTATTAGGGAATACTCTAACCACGAAGCACTGGGCTCTGTTAGATAAAAATTATTTAACTTCCACTATCAGTGCCCCAGTAGTTGGTCATATGTTAAACCGTGGCACTTTGACCTATCATGTATAATAGAAACACATTACTCCACTCTGGTGGAGGGCGCTCTGGTTAACTCCACATATGCTGGACTGCAATAGAAAAGAAATAATAATAAAATTACTCCCTCGCGGGAACTGCCAAACTGGTCATGTGCTGAGGTTTCACTATATAAAGTTAAGTGTACATAAACTGTATACAAAATATTGCAAGTTACAATTATGCTGCAAGCAGGCAAAAAGCTACACGTTGAGAATATGACAACATGTCTAATAAACAGCATAGTGCTCCACTTAAGTGGCATAATTTTAATCACACATGTGGTGTACACTGGTGGAGAAAAGATAAACTATATGTGTGCCGCACTTTGGTGGATAAAAGATAAAGCCTTTCATTGACTAAGCCCCAGCAATTAGTCTCATATAAAATATAGCTAAATTTGTTCTAACTAGTATGTAATAAAAATTATGCACTTTAAATAAACAAACTACACATGTGCTTTACTCCAGTTGGGAAGAAATTAACATGTGTCGTGATCTAGCAAATAAAATATAAGTTACCTCGGCACGGGTGCCACCGTGTCGGTCACATCCAGAGGTCTAATACAAAAATCAGAAAAATACGCAATATGTACCAATATGTACATTAAAATCATAGTATAGCATACGAGACTAGGAAATACTCTCTACAAATGTCCTACACTCTTTTGGAATATGTTCCATGTACAACATGTACACATAAACATGTAAATAACACTGTGTACACTATGAAAAAAATCAGTTTTCAAATATGTTGCACACTGGTTGTATAAAGATAAACTATACTTGAGCTACAGTTTAATAGAAAACTGTTAGTAATACTTTGATAATATATAACATAATGGATATTATAAACAGTGCTGCACTCCAGCAGATAAAACCAAAACCACATATGTGCTGTATTCCAGTGGGAAGAGAGAAATAGTATGTTGACAGCACGTAACATATGATAAAAACAGTGCACCACTCTAGTGGAGAAAACCAAAACCACATTCTAGTGGAAATGTTAAACTACTTGAGTATCACGCTTTGGTAGAGAAAAGATGACTCTCACATGTGATGCAAAACAGTATTGAAAACTATAATAATATATAGGTAGTACTCATGATTATTAAATTAATAATTCTAGCCCTAGTGAATCGATGTTTGTGCTGCAAACCGTGACAAAGTCAGACTACATGAGTACTGTAGTGTAGAAACATAAAAATTTACATGCACTACCTCCTAGTGATAAAAGTACTGCGCCGAAGTAAACATACATTGTTAATAATATACAACTTGTACTCCATTTCTGTAAGAAATCTAACTTTTTGTTAACAAGCGAACCAATATGAGTAAAACATCAATATGTAGCGGGCTTGTGTAGAAGGTTAAGGATATTGACATATGTTAAAGATATTTTGTAAATATGTAACACAGCGAATATCAAGTAACAGTGATGCGTTATAACATTAAAACCACACATGTTTTACACACTGACGGATAAACGCCGAATCACACGTGTATTGTGCTTGGGTTGGCGGATAAAAAATAACAAAACTTCCTGTGCTTGGACCCGACCTTCAATATAGTCATAAACTATATTTTTTCCAGCGTAGCATCATATAAGATAAAAAAACAAGGTGCTCCACTTTAAGAATTGTATTACGGTGTGGAAAGAGTCATCACATTTGGTAATATACATCCACGTACATAATAGAAAACATAGAGCTGCACACAAATGTACACATATTCAGCTCTCTGGCAAATAAAATAACACAGCTTCTTTTGTTTAGATCATATTTGTTCACATTTCAATCCTGTATGGTAAACAATTGTGCTCTCTGTGGTAGAGTTAAGTCAAACTACACATGTACTACAGTCTATTCTAAAACATCTTTACGAAAGTTATATTTACCATATTTTGTATAAAAATCATTGTGTTGCACACTAACGGGAGACCCTTACATGTTTGCTGCATTCTAGTAAAGAAAATTCTAACTATAAAGTGATGCTCTAATGGATGAAAGTAACAAAACTTCCATTATCTGTGCCAAACAGTATGCTTCACTCTGGCACTGGTTACTATCTTACATAAAATTGTACCCCACACTACTAGAGGGGAGTAAAAAACTACACATTTGCTATACTTGAGTAAATATGAATTACTTTCTCATGGACACTACCAATAACAGGCTGCAGGATACAAATTTGCCCTATACAAAAATGGTCTGCACACTCATGCTACCATCAGGTATGAAGAAAGTTGCACGTTAGTAAAATATAAACGTGTGCAATAAACAACATGGTTTTGTAATATAATAAAATAGCTCCAAGCACACATGTTGTGGATACTCATGGAAAAAATCAGATTACACATATTAGCTAGAATGGATGAATAAATAATTCTCTCTAAGTTAGCTCTCACAATTAGCCATACGTTTCACTCTGGCAATATTATAAGTTTGCGTATGATAAAAAACTTACTGTTTTACTCTAATAAAAAATCAAACTACACATATGCTTTACTCTATTGTATACAAATTACTATGTTTCCTTGGAATGGCTTCTGCCATATTTGTCCCATACAGCAGTCTTATACAAACATTTAACCATACGGTTGAAACATTAAACCTTAATTTAAATCATATTACTGCACATGTGTATAAAAAGACTATACGCATGCGTTACACTTTAGTCAAATAGGTTGCATATTTAAAATATACACAACACAGTGCTGCACCATAATCAAAGAATAGGTTTCACATGTACTGCCATGCTAGTGGAATTCAAATGAGCTCCACATTCAAATAAACACACAGTGCTACCCTCCAGTAAAAAAAACCACACATGAGCTGCACTCTAGCGGCAAGAGTTGAGCTACCCGTGTGATGAGATCTGGCAATGGAAGAACAAACCACCCATATGCATAATATGACATAGAGGAATTTAAAAATACGTTACCAATATGTAACATTACAATTGATGGTTATAAACCATTATGCTGAACTCCATCTCACAAATTTTAAACTAAACATGCTACACACAAATTGGCTGGGCTTTAGTAGAAAAGGATAGTAACATGTTAACAGTACGTAACAAATATTAAAACATTGCAGCAATGTAGTAAAGCAAAGTCGAACTAATATAACGCTCTGGTGGACGAAAGACAAACCATCCATTTTATGCAATTCATCATGGAGCTAGTTAACCATACGTAGTTGTATTAGACCGTGTAGTTGTATTACATTGGTAATACAAGTGTAACATTAAAATTTTAAAATATAAATTCTGCACTCTAGAGGAGAAAGGTCTGAACTACTAATGCTGCACGCCTGTGGAAAAAGCCAAGCTACACAAGTGTCATGGTGGAAAAGAATTACATCAATTCTAATCTTATATGCAAATATATCACTGATAATACAACTGCGTTATGGATACTTGGTCCAAATCTCAACCGATTTCCCACCATAACGGTGATAGTGGTGCATTCTGGTGGAGAATTATAAGACTACAACAAGAGCTTTAATGATCAAATTCAAATTTCCAACAGTAATAGAGCTACTTTATTTGAGCAAAAGTTAACAAGCTCAAATTCAAAGTTACCGCCATAGCGATGATAGTGCACTCTGGTGGAGAATCATCGAACTACAAACCGTACAATAACTATGGTGTAGAATATTTAAAATACAGCAAATCCAAACCAAAGTTCCCAGGTAAAATTAAAATTTCCTGGCATAGTGTAATACAGGACACCAGGGTTAGCCCATCTAATGAGATGTAAATGACGAGAAAGCCAACGAGCGATGACAGTACACTCTGTTGAAGAATCATCAATCAACAGACCATATGCTTTGCAGACAGCGATACTCAGAAAAATTGCTAAACTACATCGTACGGTAAGGTTCTATGAAGAACACAACAGATTTCCCACCATAGAGTGTTTGTGCTCCAATCTGGTGGAGAATAGAAAAACTAACAAATACTCACTTGATAAAATTCAAACTTCCCGGGATGATAGTGCTGCTATCTGTTGTAGAATGGTCAAACTACAGTGACTCCGATCAAAAATTCCCACAGTCAAATTTCCTGTCATGGTGATGACAGTACACTCCGTTAAAGAATCGCGATACAACAGACCGTAATCTCAGCAGACAGCTACACTCTGAAGAATTACCAGACTACATCATATGGTAAGGTTCCATGACCAAACACACAACAAATTTCTCACAATAGCGGGGTTAGTGCTTCAATCTGGTGGAGAAATATAAAACTAACAAAAGCTCACACGATGAAATTCAAACTTCCCGTTATGATAGTGCTACACTCTGGTGTAGAATGGTCAAACTACATCGACTACAATCAAAAGTTCCCAAGATCAAATTCAAATTTCCCACCATGGTGATGGCTGTACACTCTGTATCGTCATACAACAGACTGTACATTATGCAGACAGCTACACTCTGAAAAATTACTAAACTACGTCGTACGGTAAGGCTCCACGACCAAAAACGCAATAGATTTCCCACCATAAGAAGTGTGTGCTCCAATCTGGTGGAAAGTTAAAAAAAACTAGCAAATGCTCATATGATGAAATTCAAACTTCCCACGGTGAAAGTGCTACAGTCTGGTGGAAAATCGTCAAACTGCAGACCCTACTCTCTGCAGACAGTTATTATGTAAAATCCTAACACTACCGCGACTCCAAACAAAAGTTCCCACGGAAATATTCAAATTTTCTGCCATAGCGATGATAATACACTCTCGTGGAGGTTCGTAAAATTACAGACCATACGTTTTGCAGAGCTACTTTCTAAAACTATGTAGAACAGTAAAGGTCCATGACCAAAAAGTTAACAAAAAAATCACATTATAAAATTCGAATTTCCAGCGATGATAGTGCTACACTCTGGTGGAGAGTCGCCGAACTAACGACCTCTGCCAACAGCTACAGTATAGCTATATCAAGCTTCAGTGACTTCAAAACTTAAATGGTCAAATTAAAATTTTCTGCCATAGCGAAAACAGTACACTGTAGTGGAAAATCGTCAATCAACATTCTGTACGCTCTGCAGACAGCTAAACATATCAGCTAAAATTGATCAAACCACATCATATGGTAATGTTCCATGACCAAAAACACAACAAATTTCCCGCCATAGCGGGTTAGTGCTTCAATATAGTGGAGAATTATAAAACTAACAAAAGCTCACATGATGAAATTCAAAATTCCCACGATGACAGTGCCACGCTCTGGTGGAGAATCATTGAACTACATAATATGGTAAGGTTCCATAACAAAAAACACAACAAATTTCCCGCCATAGTGGCTTAGTGCTTCAATCTAGTGGAGAATTATAAAACTAACAAAAGCTCACATGATGAAATTCAAACTTAACACGATGGCAGTGCCACGCTCTGGTGGAGAATCATTGGACTACAGACTGTACGCTCTGCAGCTACAGAATCACCAAACTACAGCGTCACTAGACTCATTACAACGCTCTCAGCTCAACATTGTGATGGCCTAGTGGTTAGCGTTGCGGCGCACCAACTTGGCGGCCCGGGTTCAAACCCCAGCAGTACACAGTGAAAATTTTATTCGTCAAAAATAACACCATCTTGACTCACGTAGTAAGTTTACAGACGCCACATGATCAAACACGTGGTAAAAGTGAGGTTAGGAAATTTCCCGCCGCCATCTTGGAAAAGGGGCGTGGTCACGTGACCAGTCCTCTCGACCAATCAGAAGGCGGGGCGTGATGACGTCATCGGTCACGTGCGACCAATCAGAGGGCTGGGATATAATCCTGGGATATACTCCCAGGAGGACTACTCATTTGGCTCTACCTCTTTTAGTCTTACATTAAATATTTCTTGGAGTTAAATTATACACAAGTCTCTCGGTTAATTTTTTCTGCACAGTACGTGTTACTCCTTGGACAGTTCCCAGCAAACTGTTTCTACACTTAGCAACAACAGTCCGCATTACCCCCTCCACTACTCATTCCCCCACTATAACCCTGTTCCCCCACTACTTCCAGCTAAGGTCCAACACTTGACTAAGTGTTTCAGTTATATCCAAACCTTACTGTGAAACACATCTATGGCTGAAACTTTGCGAGAAAAATTATTAAGAGTAAAATTTTTGCTGGCCAAGCAAAATAATTCTGTTAAGGTGTCCAAGACTTCCACTTTAACAAAAATGAAACGTTGCTTCAAAAATAATCCAAAATTTTACTCAAGGGACACAAATATTACTATGGATGATAAAATGTTTCAAAAATTTTTAGACGAGCTAACTTTTGCCAGTAAGGTTACGTTGGTGACTCCAATTCCCGACCAAGTTCCAAGATCACCTGAGAAAGAATAAAAATAAATATTTCTCAGGAAATATTTTCAATCCGAGTTACGGTAACGGACAGGCTCGGACGAGTTGTTTGTAAAAAATTAAATTTTTCTTCCTTCTGACCACTTTACCCCCACCTTATCCCCACCACTGGGCCGGGTACCTGGGGAACCGCCTGCGCCCAAGTCAGTATGCCTTCAGACGCGGTGCTGTTCGGATCGCGTGTCGTTTGTCCACTGTCGGGTGTTTGAAGAAATTATTCTTCGGCTCTCAGTCTCTCGGTGGGTAAGTCAAATAAAAAAATTATTTTTTTTTTCAAGTGGGGCTGCTGGGACGGGTCAATGACCCCTGACGGATATATTAGGTCAAGAATCTGATCGCTAGGGAATTAAAAAAAAATATTTTTTGCACTTTTGTAATTCCTCGAGAAATTTCAATTTCTCAACAAAATTTGAGGAATCGCAAAAGTGCAAAAAAAATTTTTTTTGTATTCTTGCGTGACCTTGACCTAATTAACGTCAGTGACGTCATCATGATGAAGTCAGCGGTAGTGACGTCACCATGACGTCATAGGTGTGACGTCATGTGACGTCATATGACGTCATTGGTGGCGTCATTAGTGACGTCATTGGTGGCGTCATTAGTGACGTCATTGATGACGTCATCACTGCTGACGTCATCGTGATGACGTCATGGCCCAGGTGTGCCCTTTTTACACTACTGTTTACTTAGGAACATAGTTTGTTACTTTTCTGAGCTATTGTGAGAACCAATGTAAGTAAAGACACATTGCAAATAATTCTCAAATATTATTTTAATGAATCTGAAATAAACATAACATTTAAAAAGAGATATTCTTCCTGAAGGTGCTTTTGAATAATTCATTCAATACGGAAATAACAATGCAAGACATTAGAGAGAACGACATGAGTGTCTGGAACTCTCCTTTAATGAGGCCAATGTGGCCAATGCGTGGCCAATAATGACGCATGGCTTCTAATGGTTGTCCTGCCTTGATTTATTCATTTGATAGGAGCAGGCTGTTAAAATTCCTTTAATTATGAAATTCTTTGCCTAGCATAATATGAGTTTTTTGATGTGGTTGGAAGCTGAAATTAAATCTGAAATCTTAGTAATTTTACTTAGAAATTTTAAACCGCCAAGATACACGAATCGTCCATAAACATAACGTGACATGAATATAGTCAATAAAATACTATTATTGTTTCAATTAATGATTTTATGATATAAAAGTCTATTTTATGGTGACGGTAGCAATAAAAATATGATAATAACAAATAACGAAACCTAATGTTATGCCACGCTAATAACTTAGTACTATATGTAAAAACAGATCATGACTTTTTCGTTGCATTTATTGTTCTTGGAAAAAGCCATCCGTTAACAACAATTAAAATACATATTTAATAAAATAGGTATGATAATTATTTAGTAATATTTTTTATGAAATAAAACTTTATAAAATGGATAATTATTTCATTACATACATCAATTGTAACATTTATTTTTAGTGGTGGTTATGGTGAGCTATTAAGGATTTTCAGTAAACTCCATTTAGAGCAAACGGCAAGGGTGGGGAATTTGTTTCTGAATAGGACAATCAGGAGGATGAACATGTGAGTTTTGGTTTTGGCAGAGTTGAAGGCGAATGACATTCAACAACCAATAGAAATTTGTTACGTGAATTATAAAATGAAATGATAAATATAAAAACTTTCTATGTTGCTATCCTAACTATCTTTAAAATTTTATACAACAAATTTTATAAATAACAAAAGTTTGTGTTAAAAAATTGTCTTGCTTTACCAAACTTAAATCACTACTGCCTCGATTCCCCTATTATATGAGATACGATAAATGAAAATCGTTGGTGATTTTTTTAGTGTTTTAGCTCTCAATTGATCGTTATTAATATATTCCTTAGATTTAAAAATATGTCCTTGCTGAAATAACTATTTTTATTTATTTTTTATCATCTAATTATTTTAATTGTTTAAAGTAATGTGCAATGTAGCAAGTAGTAGCCTGTTCAGAGCCTGGCTAACACCCACATTTGGTTTACATTACTTTTTTTACATTATGTTTCTATTGACTTGACTGCAACGCCAGTAATAAATGGACAAGAAAAATAGCTTTAAGAGCAGATTCAAAGGAAAAAATAAAATATTAATTAAAATTGTTATAATGAGCTAAAGGGAAATCCAACATTAAAAGAAATAAAAAATCACCATCCTCAAAGTTTTTTGTTAAGATACCAAAAGGGGGAAATCAATTTCAAACTACACTACAACTGTAGAATTAAACAATTAAAACATAAAACTATAAGCATATTTTATCTAGTACCTGGGAACCGAGTATGTGCTACATAAATTAAACAATTCTTACAATAATACCTGGCTAGGACAGTACACTAATATGCCTATCCCAAAAGGTTTAATTTCCAGATGAGCTCTTTCGCTACTCAATGGCCATTCAGACTGTGTTATTGTAGATCTATTTTCATGGTAGGGTGCTAAACTCTGGTATAAATTTGTTGAACCTCATGTCGAAACTGTTCCAAGTGGATTGTACAGCAACGGTTATCAGCTAATATTTATACGGATTCTTTTGTTTTTAACATTACAAAATTACAATTCTGAAATTTTCTTAGTTGCTTCATTTTACTTTTATTTATCTAAAGCGTCATAATCACCTGCTATGTTTTAAAGTACGATTTAAACACAGAATGATGATATTTATTACAGTCTCATTCCCTAACTGAGTAACGGGCTAAAATGGATAAATACATGTTTATAATGGAGCTTGTGGTTCGTACAATGACAGGCTAGTCATAAGATTTTTCTAGAATGGATGCCTATATAATTATTATTTTCATCCAAAAATCTAATATTTGCTTACTTTTGGTAAAATACCGATCAAAATCGAACAGTTTTCAAGATCAGTGTGCATAAAAATATACTTTACTTACGTTATAGTGTAAAGTATTATAAATACCAATAACGAAACCTTAAAACCTTCAAGAGGATATGTCAATACTATTTTCTATTACTTATAAAATATGAATAATAAATATTTACTTGTCATTTTTGCGGACATAATTGGATCGAAAAATCTGTTGAAAAACAGCGTCCGAAACAGGGGAATAAAATACTCTTAAGAGTCATCTTCACCCCTGAGCCAATAACCCATTGTTGCGAAGTCGGCAATGTTAATCATACGGCTTTTAATGCAAAACATGGTATAGCATTCCCCTGTTTCGGACGCCATTTTTCAACCGAATTTATGTAAACTTGGTAAGTATTTAGTTGAATAGTTATACTATGTCGCTCATACCTCGGAATTTTGAAAATTTAACAAATATTAACAAATATTACTAAGGAAAATCGAGTTACTTTGGGACGTCTCAAAGAGTAATATTTGTTGAATTTTCAAAATTCCAAGGTATGAGCGACATAGTATAACTATTCAACTAAACACTTACCAAGTTTAAAGCAAATCGGTTGAAAAACTGCGTCCGAAACAGGGGAATGCTATACCATGTTTTGCATTAAAAGCCGTATGATTAACATTGCCGACTGGACAACAATGGGATAGTGGCCCAGGGGTGAAGATGACTCTTAAGAGTCATCTTCACCCCTGGGCGAGTAGCCCATTGTTGCGCAGTCGGCAATGTTAATCATACGGCTTTTATGATAAAACATGGTATTGTATTCCCCTGTTTCGGACGCCGTTTTTCAACAGATTTTCTTGAAACTTGGTAAGTGTTTGGTTGAATAGTTATACTATGTCGCTCATACCTCGGAATTTTGAAAATTGTACTAAATTATGAAATATTACTAAGGAAAATCGAGTTACTTTGCGACGTTACAGAAAGTAATATTTGTTAAATTTTCTAAATTCCGAGGTATGAGCGACATAGTATGACTATTCAACTAAACACTTACCAAGTTTCAAGAAAATCTTTTGAAAAACGGCGTCCGAAACAGGGGAATACAAGACCATGTTTTAGCATAAAATCCGTATGATTAACATTGCCGACTGCGCAACAATGGGCTACTGGTCCAGGGGTGAAGATGACTCTTAAGAGTCATCTTCACCTTTGGGCCAGTAGTCCATTGTTGCGCAGTCGGCAATGTTAACCATACGGCTTTTATGCTAAAACATGGTATGGCATTCTCCTGTTTCGGACGCCGTTTTTCAACAGATTTTCTTTAAACTTGATAAGTGTTTAGTTGAATAGTTATACTACGTCGCTCATACCTTGGAATTTTGAAAATTTAACAAATATTACTAAGAAAAATCGAGTTACTTTGTGATGCCTCAAAGAGTAATATTTGTAAAATTTTCAAAATTCCGAGGTATGAGCGACATAGTGTAACTATTCAACTAAACACTTACCAAGTTTAAAGAAAATCTGTTGAAAAACGGTTTCCGAAACAGGAGAATGCCATACCATGTTTTAGCATAAAAGCCGTATGATTAACATTGCCGACTGCGCAACAATGGGCTACTGGCCCAGGGGAGAAGATGACTCTTAAGTAGCTTTTTTCTCATTTTTTAGTACCATAATCATTAAACGTATTTGGATAATGTATTATGATAAAATATGAATTTTTATGATAATTAATCTAAGACCCAGTGTTAATTAACTAAAGGTATCAATTTCTTAAAATATCACTTTGACATTTATAATATCACTTTAGATTTATATTAACTTTGGGTTCAATGTCATACAGGATGATCAAGATTCCGTAAATATCTATAATCCAACTGAAGTTACTATACTATATTCTGTTTCACCCATAGTGTTCTGTTGATTAGAAAAAAAAATGATTTACATACATGGCAAAAGGCAACAAGTGGCTTGAAACATAATATTTTAAAAATTATAACTCTCCTAAAAAGGTTAGTTATTGAGAACATAAGAGGACACAAATCTTGATGCATGAGTCCAGCTATTTTTCATGGAAATAGTTGTTTGTCATTTTCATTATACATAAGATAAATTGAACATAAACTCTCATGTGTCATTCAATGATTAAAAGGATGCCATGTATTATGACGTATTTATATCTTATTCCATACTATAAATATTATAAAAATACATATGCATTACTTTGTAAAATATATTACAACAAAATTTGTTAAGAACAAATTATTTAAGTAAAAATAATTTTAAATTATGACACATAAGTTTATATACTTTGTTATAAAACTTTATCCTCGTTTTCATATTGATATTATTAAAAATAAAAGCTTAGAAGTAACAAAAGTCTAAACGTTTTTATTCAATATCGCAGTGTAGTTAGTTTATAAGTTAATTAATTTAGTTAATTAATAAATTTTCAGTTATAATTCACTTAAGTTTTCATTGTGACGCTATGGATAATAATAGTAAATAGTCAGCAACTATTTTTACTTGTTATTACTTTGTTAATGTTATACTATTTATTGTGTCATTAAGTATCTTCACTTTTAACTTTTAATCGTTGTTGATTTTTTGACACACGCATTATACTTATGATATAGTATGTAGGTTAAAGACGTATCCAAATGGTTGAATTTTATTTCAAACGAATGTTTGTTTAACAAATGTGTATTAATCCAAATCATCTCCATGTCATCGATCTTGAACGTGGTGTAATACAAGTCAAAAATGTTAAAGAGACTCCTTTGTTTGTTTGTTTGCTGCATATAAAATTTACAAACCCCATCAAACTTCAGAGCAGCTTTTTTACACCACTTGAAGTGACAAAGACCAAGAAATAAGTGTTCTAAACATTAATATATCATATTTAATTTACGGACACAACATAACAACAATTACCCTTTTGCATATTTTAAGAATGGCAGAGCTTATGCTAAAATAGAAATAAAAAAATTAATATAAAAAAAACACTACAGCTTAAAAGTAATTCATTTCAATGAGAAAAAAAACCTACACAAAAGGGCTGTAAAATACACATTTTAGAACTAAAAAAATTATACAGCAGAGCGACTTACGTGAGATACTGATCAGAAATGTCTATATTTTATGTCAATACCCAAAAAGTTGTTACAAATAAATACAAAAATGTATTTGTTTGTGTCTGTGTTACATAGCTGGTATGTTAAAGTAAAATAACGACATTGTTTGACGTTTGTTTAATCAAAGTTTGGCCTTCTCATGGGAGTCTGAGCGTCTGTCCCGCCTGCTCTCGGAAAACAACATTTCGTGCTATGCTCTCAACTGAAAGCTCCTTCACGGTCCAGCTGATATACACTGGATCTATCTAGCTTCCATAGACGTTAAAATGATAAAAATATATTAAAATTACGTAATATATTTTTGCTGTAAAATACGCAAAACCGATTCACGCCTTTTATAATACTTATTTATTGGTGTATACATAAATAAAATAACTATCTTTCGATATTACAATACTTAGATTATTTTTACAAACAGAATGTAGCATATCACTCTCATACTACTTAGAAAGATTTACTATTATACATAAGATTTCACGTTATAAATAGGAATTAAATAAAATAATCAAAAGTATTTTACAATTGTGAATAGGATACTAATCCGATTCCAGAATGGTTTATAGAAGTTGTAATTGAATTTTTACAAACAACATTTTCAGACTCTTTATATAAACATCAACTACAAATAAATTTTTACTAAACTTAAAAATAAAAAATATTTTCGTCCAAAACCTAGAACTTGTCATTTTTTAGTTAATGACTTTTTGAAGAGATGATTTTTTTCTTTTATTTAACATTCTTTTATTTTAACAATATTTGCATATTTTAGGATCACTTTAATTTATTTTACTATATTCAAATAGTAAGAAGATTTAGTTTAAGTTTTTAATGATTTGACGAGTCATATGTTTACAAGTGAATAATCACGAATCGTATAAATTATCCATGACAATAAAGTATTTAATTTTATAAGTGTTATAAAAGTCATTATTTCCGTCGTAAATTCTACGTGACACAAATATATACGCCACCAGAATGTAAAGGCACGATTGGCTGTTGCTGTACGTACAATGAGATTACGTCCGCTATTGGCCATAAAAACTGTAGAAGCTGATATTAAATCTTTCAATATGCAGTCATATATCAGGATAAGTGAGTCAGTCAGGTACACATAGGGCTGTATAGTTTATTAGATTCTTCGTGTGACACAAGAATTTATACAATGGGATTACATCCGCTACAAGCCAATCCAAATATAGCAGCATACATACAGCATTTTCTATCAACCAAAAATCGTTTAATTTTACACAAAAATACTGGGAATCTCTGTGCCATAAATACGTATATTCCCCAGGAGAATGTGAATTTATGATTGGCTGTGATTTTACATAAAACCAGATTACATCCAATACTGGCCAATCCCTCTGTACTGGCGTATATTCCGTCTTTCCAATCAACTACAAATCGCCTCATTTCCCAGTCATATATCAGTATTCTGTGTGACACAAATATATTCACCTCCAGAATGTGAAGGCACGATTGGCTGTGACTGCACATACGAGATTACATCCAATACTGGCCAATCCCAATGTAGTGGTGGATATTCTGTCTTTCTAATCAACTACAAAACGCTTCAGTCCGCAGTCAGATATCAGTATTCTGCGTGACAAGAATATATTCGCTACCAGAATTTGAGGCACGATTGGCTGATAGTGAACATACGATATTACACAAAATACTGGGCAATATAATTGTTGTTGCTGGTATTCCGTTTTTACCGTTAACTACGACTCGCTTTATTCTGCAGTCAGATATCAGTATTCTGTGTGACACAAATATATTCAACAAAAGAATGTGAAGGCACTACTGGCTGGGACTACGCAAACAAGATTACATCCACTACCGGCCAACCCCACTGTACTGGTTGATATTGTGTTTTTTCCAATCAACTACAAATCACTTCATTCCGCATTTAGATAAAAGGAGTTTGTGTGCTAGGAATATTTTTACTTCCAGAATGTAAACACATGACTTTTAGTGACTGGACATAGAACATTATATACACTACTGGCCATACCAAGAGGCTGATATTCAGTTTTTTCTTAACAAAATTTTTTGTTATTGCGCATTTAGATATTAGCTTTTTGTGTGTTAGAAATATATTACTCACCAGAATGTGAAGGTACGATTGGCTGTGACTGAACATAAAATTATATTACCTTCACTACTGGCCAATCCCACTGTAGTAATAGATATTTAGTCTTTTCAATCAGTGAGCAATTCTTTCTATGAGACTTTAATTCATGATATTATTCATATGAAACATGGCTTCTTGGTTATTAAACCATATATTTAATTTAAATACAATATTTTTATGGTGATAAATGTTGTTAAAAAGTCACAGACATTACTTTATTTACTCAGCCAATGTAAAAAAAAAAAATAAAAAATATAAGTAAATTGTATTTATCGTACAAAAACCACGAGGTATGTATATGTTTAAAACATATACAGTATTTATTAAGCTTGTCTTATGAAGCGACTAAAGGGGGATGACCAGCGAACGCTGGAGGGTCCTGGGACTGCCCTGTTGAGTTGCAGCGATTGTTTTGTGCCTTGTACCGCTGATTGTCTCATCCAGTGTGTCTTCAGAAGCCAGCCACGTCGGTCTTTAATCAGGAAAGGTGCCATGGATGCAGAGCTTGGAAACTGCATTGCTACTAGTGAGCACGTAAGGCACCTTGGGGTGCATGGGTGCTGGGAAAACGGAGGTTCGGGCCCTTTGGAACCAGGATATGTTGAATTATTGTTCCTACGGGACGAAGACCTCCGTCTATATACCCGATATCGCCCAATGTAGGGCCGCAATTTTCAAACGATTCACTTGTGAAAAAAGCATGGCAACAAAAACTCGAACTAGAAATGAAAATACACGGCGCACCAACAAGGTAATAATGAAACTCTTTCGAGTGTCCCCAATTATGACGAGGCAGGTTGCTCATGACATCCACCGAAGAGATACCGGAAGAGATACCGGTCGAGAATACTAGGATGTCTCCTACGGGATGCCTTCCGTGCTTTCGGTGCTTCAAGCAAGCGTTAGAGGGCTACGAGCGAGAGGTGTGGCTCCAGCGACAAGCCTAAGCCTGCAAAATAAAACTATAAAAACTCAAAAAACCCTCCGAAAGCTGTGGTGAAATCCCCTAACGGGATCACGGTCACGCCTCCCAACGAGGGGTTCGGGCCCTGAAAGCCTAACCAAGATCCTAGACCGTCCTCTGTTCTCATGTGAGTGGCGGGTGGCCAAACTTACGCTTTCGTCCTAGTGAAGATCCACAAGGATATCAACCTGGACGTCTGCGCTGCTAAGGTGGTCTGCGCGAAACCAAATGAAGATATTTCTATGGGGAATTAAATGCCTACTTACAGCCCCCTACTCCCACGGAATAAAAAGTTAGTGTTTGTGGAAGGTTAAACTTAAATTTTTACAGTCTAATGTTAGTAGCGTATCTAAAAATCTATTATTGAGCCAAACTTTTGTTGAAAATTAAAATATCTTATAAAGGCAAATAATTGTTTTCTTTTTACCTCACCACCCCCTTAAAACATTCCCCTCAAATATCCCATACGGAAAATCAAATAAAGGTCCAAACTTGAACTCTAAAAAAACCCAACAGGTAACGTGTCGCAAGACTTAATTGTTTTCCAATAAAATAATTCTCACTATGTAATTTATATGTTATAAAATTAACAACAAAGTAGTTCCACGAGAGTCTTGTATAGACTTGTGCGTGGCACCAGCCTTTATCAATGACATTTCGTTCTAACAAAGTGATAGGACATTGCAAGAAAACACCTTATGAAGTAGTACTATTGAACAAAACTAGGGTGGCAAAATCATTCACAGAGGAAACCGTGACAGCTCAGAATATGTACCCTCCCCCCTCTCTATGCCGTATACCAACCAACTGGTAAATTGTTTCCTAGATAAGAATCAGACTTAATAAGAACTAATTTATTCATAGTATATGTTTCTAAATACAGTTAATTAATCAGATTCACATAAAACATTTTCATACATTTTCTAAACCTAAACCCTTAGTACCTACTCTATATGTTCTGTAGTATTGTTCAAAATTTAACATGTCATCGAATGATAGTAATAAATATTACAATAATTAATAACATCATGACTACATAATATCGGCAGTTTGCAGCAAGATACAAGACTAAATAATAATAAATAAGTTGATTAATTAATTATCGTAATGAATTAGCTTCAGTGACATAACCTCAAAATAATCAACAATATTCTGACAGAAACGTGTAATGAAAACTGGCGCACTGCCAAGAGGAGGGTTGTGGAGTTATGTTAGTAATGAAGTTAACATACTTGCAGATAAATAGGGTGCAACTCCGCAATTTATTGCAATAGCACTATTAAACAGTATACTTAGCCTACATAGGAGATATAAATCGAATCACCTATTTATAAATTTTGAATTTATCTATATTTACGTCTCAATATTTTTAATCGCTATTAAAACAAAATTCCAGGACTTTGGGGCATCCCGATGCAGTTTTCGTGACATCGCATAGAATGATAAAAAACCGGGACAATCTCGGTTTTACGGGACGTTTGGTCATCCTAAAAACATATATTTGAGTAATAAATATTCGAAAAACTTTTCCGTCCTCCGTACGGGTTGTGAGTATTATATTGATTAGGCCTTAATGAAAAACCGAGTTCAATATAATATTTTTAGGGTATCATTAGTATACTGAAGTTAAAGTATAAAATGTTCCCGTGGAACTTATTTCGAAAACAGAAACTTATTTTCATCTCGTTATTTAGACCATTTTATGGAATAAAGTAGGTCAATAAACTTTTCAGGCTGTTTTTGTAATTTTTAAAAATTTCATATATTATTGAGTTAAATGTTTTAAGAATTTGACAACTTAATTAATTAACCTATATTGTAAGAGAAAATAAACATTCCCATAGGTGCTGGAACTTTATTTGACTCTGGAGTGGAGCCCTATTTGTCCCTTAAGTGGGGCCCTATTCGACTCATAAGTTTTGCCCTATTTGACTCTTAAGTGGAGACTTATTTGACTCCCAAGTGGTGCCTTATTTGACTCTGACATGGTGCCCTATTTGACTCTGAAGTGGAGCCCTATTTGACTATGGACTAGAGCCCTATTTTACTCTAGAGTGGAGCCCTATTTAACTCTGGAGTGGAGCTCTATTTGACTATGGATTAGAGCCCTATTTTACTCTAGAGTGGAGCCCTATTCAGCTCTACAGTGGCCTATTTTACTCTGGAGTGCAGCCTTATTTAACTCTGGAGTGGAGCTCTATTTGACTCTGGAGTGTAGCCCTAATTGACTCTGGAGTGGAGCCCTATTTGACAATTATTTGATCAGAGTAGCCAGGAACCTTTTAATAGTACCTAATAATAAAACCATTTTTTATAATATGCCTAAGCCATTTAACAAAAAAATATTAATTATTGTGATCTGAGTGTGAGCTTTCTAATTTTACGGATTGTAGAGTAAAGCTTTAATGTTGTCTAGGCGATTTAAGTTGCTAAAAAGATTCAAGTCCAAAATACGGGGAAAAAATTGACAAAAGTAAGAAAATCAATAATCTTGGAAAAGGCGGACAAAGTAATGTTTATGAGCTTTGACGACAAACACAGAAACAGTGAGACATGCAGAAATTGAGATAAAACTTGCTTAGGCCTTCTAAAGTTATGAAATGTAAAAATGAATGAACAATTTCTGATTCTTATCAATGTAAAGACAAAACTGTTATTTTATTTCTATGGATGAAAATTATTATTAAAAAAGAAAGACTTTTCAGAAATCATAGTAAATTTGTCGCATATAAAGTAATAAATGAATGTAATATTTGTAATGTATTCTGAGGATGATACGAGCTCTTTGTTATAATGGACTGACCTCCAATACGAAGCATAGTTGTTTTATTTTATAAAAGATTGAGATACCCAGAGGCCTCTCATGTGTTGAGGGATGTTTTATACAAGAAATGAGCTATGCATAATATGAATCTACTGTATTGATATTTCAAAAATCTATACTAACCAGTTTGGCAATTTTTGAAAGGTATGGGTTCTATATAAACAAGGTAAGGTTGCAACTATCATGCTCCCATGTTTGACGGAGTAGAGCTGCAGTTGTAATAAATAGTGGTCTAATCGTAAATAAATCACAGACCCTTTGTAATTTATATCTGTTAGATAATCCATTTGTTTTGTTTTTTAAGTAACTCAAAGTTATAATTTTTCTGTCACGAATAAAGGATATCACTATTACCACCTTACCTCGTATTCAATATTATACTGGAAAACTGAATGGGCATAAGAAAAATACATTATATTTACACTATTATAAGATAAAATTCGACTTCTTTACCATACATATTTCATTACTTTTATTCTATAGGCATTGAACTTTTGTACGAGGAACTGCTCACACAGTTTTCAACCGATTTTAATGATTTTGGCGTGAAATTGTTTCTAAGGTAAATTGGCAAATATTCATTGAAAAGGAAAAGCCCTACAAGCCCTTAAAGTTTGTAACTCCCCCATTTGATTAACGTTGATATAAGGAAATTAATAGGTTTACAAGTTAACAGCTGTAAATTGAAGACACCGAAAGTACTATTTGCCTGTTCACAGGAAGTTTTGTTAAACCACAGAGTGTACCTGTTTAACGAACAGATTTAAGTAAGCACGGGGAAAATAATTTGAGCAAAATTGTGAGCATTTAATATGTTGTAGAATTAACCGAGTGTTCTGAAATTTAAGGTTTTAGCCAAAGGGAATCGGGAAAAATAACAACATGCCCAAAAAGCTATGAGAAAATTATAAATAACTTAAAACGTCCTCCAGAAGAAAAGGGTGGAAAAAGAACATCACTTAACATCAATTACATCACTACATACACATATCAAAAACATAATATTGTTCGTGTAAATGGATTTATGTCATAAAGGTCCATGTAAAATGCGAACCTAATTAAACAATTAATTACAGAAATTTTTGTTAAAACCCAAATGGCGGATAGAGGCTTAACAAAGCCGATATCAGAAAAAATCTACTAAACATTTCCGATTTATTTTTATTTTTGAATAAGAATATTATTGATCTTTCTTGTACTTTTTGACACCATGTAGGCCTATATTATTGAAAGAAAGACTAATTTTGTAAATTCTTCAATTATTTTATTTGTGCAGAAAATGACTAAAAACATTTGACAAAGAGCGGATCCCCAGTTATATAAAATTTTCTTGTCAGCATTCTTATCCGACTGCACTTATTAAATTCCAGAAAAGCTGATAAATTAGTTTGGGCGGACAGCGATAAGTCAGCTAATGATATTTCTGGTCTATTACCAACCTGGTGGACCACAATGTTGATTTAGAGGCATCATTCCTCAATGAAACCGCACAACAACCACATGTGGGTTATTGATTTAAGATGATTGAAAATCATGCAACTACTTAATCATGTTTCATCCGTGTTTGTATTATCCTTGTAAAACTTGACTTTATTACTAATGAAATTGAATAAAACATACGGTAGAATTTTAAAACGAATACGGTAAGCGTGTGAATTGTTATTTACTCATCTTGTTTATCTAATAATGTATACAGTGTCAAGCAATTAGTGTGCGAAGTTTATTTCCAAACTACCGCCATATAAATATTTATAGTAAAAACGACGATGGTCATTAAGTGTATTTTGCTTTCCATGTTGATATCATAGGTTAACAAGACGGGCATAAATTCAAGCTACACATCAACTATATTTTGGATGATGCATCATTTAACGAATTGGACTTCGTAAACCATCATGTTATAGCTATTTATTACATTATAAAGCAAATATGAACTAGTTATGTTTAAATTTTATTTTAATGCTTTTATTGATTGTGTTTTCAATACTGATACGGCACTTAAAAACCAAACGGACTTACATAAGATAAAAAAATAATCCTTTAAATATTTTAACAAATTAATTAGTAACACCATCGTGTAGTTTAGCTTATTATTGCATGTCTTATGGATTTTCCTATTCTTTAACTATAAAACAAAATTCAAAATTAGTTTAAAATGTTCTTATATTTCGCATTTATAATAACTTATCAAGGGTTTTATTGGAATTCCCATCTTTCTTTCTAGCAGGTATAATTGTAATCGTATTCATTAGCCATATCAAACTCACTGAAATCCGTGATTCATATTTTTAATGTTTCTTGTTTATACCGTATCTATAATTGTATTCAGTAGGCCCTAACTATTAATGACAACTAACACTTCAGTCTAAACATATAACAATTCAAGTGCATTTATCTTGCCTTCAGACATAGTCATTTGAACTTTATTTCATAAAGGAAATAAATACACCAATCGAATAGATATAAATAATATGTAAATTATGGTTGAAAACAAAATAAGTACCTATGTATCTTTTGGATATGGGAATACCGTACGTACATAGGTTTTGAAAAGCAACAGGAATGTCTAGTTTCCGTCTTGGGCCAAGTGTGATGAAAAAATTCCAATTGACCTCGTTTCAAGCAACGTTCCAAAACACTTTGAACAGACTGAATTTATTTGGATCTTTAGGAAAATTTATGAAAAACAATTAATATTGGATAGAAAAGTCTTCTTTTATCATACTGAAGGCAGAACAGCCGTTTTTTGGTCTGTAAAGTTTTCCTCAAAGTTGGCGTTTTCTGCAGCCTTTTAAAAGTGCTCCGAAAAAACATCCGTTCATTATTTCCGTGCCCTAACCTCAAAGTTTTTTTTTAAGCAAAAATCGTACTAATACAAAACAAATAATTCCAATGTAAAAACAAAAACGACTCCAAGACTACCTTTTAAATGCAAGGTTTTGACATTTCATTTAATCTAATTACATATCAGCGTTTTAATGTATATTATATTAAAAGTGAAATCAACTTTCAAGCTAGGCCTCATCTATCTCGTAAAATGTGATTGTGCACAAAAAAATACTTTTCCGTGCTCGTGATGGGAACTACTACTTTGTATATTGATAGGAGTTTTTAAACAGTAGATTTAATTAATAATAATACCACTAAAATAAAAACACAATTTTGATAATTACCACTCTCAAACAGTTCGACCTAAAAACTTTCCATCCACTCATACCAAATTTAACTGTTTTTCCATAAGTTTCAGACACATTATTTATTTTAAATCGAGAGATAACTTTTTATCACTTTTAATATAATGACATAGAGGGCGGGACAAAAAGGCATGATAAAAAAATCAGAAATGATGGATTTTAAAAAGGGATGGTAGTTTTCATATTAACATCAAGTAAAATGAATGAATTTTTTAAAGAATACTATCATTTTTTAAATCTATCCTAGATTTTGTTTGTTTGTGTTTTGTAAACAGAAAATCGAGATATGAGAGGATTAAGCATTAAAATTTGATACCTCCTGAGTTATTCATCAGGGCTAAGCCTCCTACGAAAATTTGACCCAGATCAAAAGAATATCTGGAGGAAATTATTAGGTTTGAAATAAACTTCATTTGTGATGGTATTGAAAGTCATGACTCAGAGTCCGAAAAAATTTGCAAAACCAAGGGCCCAAACATACTGACACTTTAAGGTTTTTGCTCTTTTTTATAAATTTTGTGGGGAAACGTTTCTTAAAACGCAGTTTCAAGAGTTCTTCAAGTGGTGTAAATACTTGCATTAGGTCCCCCTTTGAAAGTGGTACTTCAAGTGATCTTCAAGTGGCACTTGCAAGTGGTGCCCATCCATGATTACCTACTCCAGATGACGGGCCGATTGAGGTCCCGAAAACCACCACTGCGGACAGCATTACAGTTGACAGACTCAAACTTTTAGATCCATACCGACTGGACTGCTTCCTGGGAATCTTTCCAAGGTCGGAATTGCTTTCTGATTGCCGACCCGACCTTAGCAGTAGGTGGTATGGGTCTTCCTCGGAATCAGTGGACTTTACTAAATCGATTCCGCACTGGAGTAGGAAGATGTAATGATTGGAAATACAAATGGGGAATGGCAGAAGATCAGTCATGCAGCTGTGGTGTGGAGTTTCAGACTATGATTCACATTGTTACCGAGTGCCCTTTGGGTGCTTTCCCGGAAGGGCTGATGGGTCTGTATTGTGCAAGCGAAGCCGGGCTGCAATGGCTTAGCGCCCTGGATTTAGCTTTATAGAGAGATCATAAATGTTTGTTTGATTTTAAATGTGCTGACGCAGGTGCTTTGCACTGCAGAACATCTTTTATTTATATTATTATTATTATTATTATTATTTTAAGTTGGTAGCTGGCTATGATAGCCATATATACTTGCATTAGGTAATCCAAAAAGTTGCAGAAATGGCAACTAGTTTCAACCCTTCAGTAGGAGGTCATCTTCAGGCCGTACAATGATTAAAAACTGCTCTTCATTTGAAGGTTGTCGATAAATTAAAACTCTACACATAACACCCACACGACACGAACAACGGACATTAAAAACACTGAAAAACATTAAGGACGGAAGCGGCGTCTTAACCCGGCGGAGGCGTAATCTACACTACGCCTCCGCCGATTAACTGCTTACTACGATTAGTTTTACTTTTACATAAATTTTCAATAAACCTTCCCTAAATGTTAGTAAACTACGTATCGGTTTTTATTCGTGCAAAACTAGACAGATATATAAATCTAATAATTAAATAATAAACACAATTTTTTTCTTTTAAACTAATATAAATTTATGGGATTATAGAATCATTTTTGTAGCTCTCTTTTCTATTAATAAAGGACATATGAAATGTTATCGAAATGACATGCATACTATTTTCGTGAATTGATTAATGGATTGAGCGGATTTAGAAGCCACTTATGGAGACATGATTTAACTATGTATTAAATGAAAAACCCTCCCTGTCAGGATAAAGAAAGCACCATCGGCCATTTGGGGGCCGTTGCATTTAACAAAGGCTGTGGCGTTATTTAACTTCATTTCTCATTTATGTTAAAATTTGCTTTGGTACGAAGCTCTCTCAGACAAAACCAGTCGCATTGCAAGCTCTATATTCACTTCTCACTAACTTATCCATTTTACATATTGCATAAGTTTGAGCTACACACAAAAAATGTTTCTCTGCAAAAGCATTTCCCTCAATAAGGTAGACTTTTAATATTCTCCAACTTAGTGAAGATGCAAACACTATTGTATTCAAAAGGGAAATACTAGAAAAATTATCTTCCACTGCCTTATTTGTTTAAAGAGTAGTATTCAACTCTTATTAAACATATACGTTGACTACAAGAAGTTGCAACTTCCGTATTCTTTATGTGGGCATAACAACAATGCTTCTTGTAGGTCTTAAACTGTGTCCTCGAGTGGAAGAAACTTTATATTGATGGCTGTTTTTATCGCACATGTAACTTCTGGGATTGCTTGATTGCATTAAGCCAATGTCAGGATTCGATCTCTGTCTTGTCAATCAAGTTTTTTTTTTTTTTTTTGTCCTGCCACAGCTCACATTTGTGGCATAATATATAAAACAGTGATATCAATACACAATCTATTAATGTTTTATTAATCATGTGTTTTTACGTCATATTATATACAATTTGCTATATTTATAACAATTTAACCTTTTCTCAAAAACATTTATTCGTTTACTGTTTCTCCACTGGGTAACTTTGCCTGGTGCCGACGCAACCAGGGCGTATTTTAAGGTTCATTTGGTAATGAATAATGAGTGTAGAATGGGTGTGATTCTTTTTTAGCTTTGTTACTGTCAAAGAACAGCTGATTGTTTAGAAAGGACCATTAATGAATAGCCCAACAATCTATGGCAGCAGTGTTTAGTTTCGAATTTAAATTACATAAAATTTCTGTCATTACTTCATAACATTACATTTATTTAAATCAAACCGGCAACCTTTGATTTAGTATGCGAGATTTGGTACCCACTCAATACGATCCAACATAAAAGATAAAGAATAAAAGTTCAATCAAATCTAAACACATGACTACTTACTTAAATATTTCTTAGTATTAATTTAAGTTTAATTAGTTTCTCTCGGGATGTGTATAATTTAAAAAGAGTTAAAAAGTTTTACTCAAAACTCAATGCTTTCACAAATATTTTTTGTTTATATTTTAGATTCAAAATATTTTTATTATAATTAATTATTTGGGTCGTAAAATAAAGTATCATTTGATTTTAATTACAGTATTATTATGTATGCATTTTTGTTCCTTGTTTTTATGCAAATACACTTTTATGACGCGTTGCACAGAAATGTAGTTTTAGGATTAAAAGTCAAACTTGAAAACGGAAGGAGTTTACTTACCACCATGTATGTTTACGAAACTATGTTTTTCTAAAATAGCTTATGAAATATTACAGAGTTTCTCAATTTGGTTAGCAATATTACTTCGATAATTATTCCCTTTTAAATTTTTAAGTTCTCCGAATCGTAATAATTAAAATAACTGTAATGGAGTTCCAATGAAACATTAAAAAGGACAGAATAACTAAATGAATGGCCTCTTAAAGCTTTTAAAATTGGTCTCTTCAGTAAATTTGGTAGGCGTAATTTATATTGATAGCTCTTTTTTAACAACCAATTAACAATTGATATAATGAAATAACGAATAATGAATTAATTGTTCATTGCATTGTATCAATTTTTCATTTTGCCATTTTGTTATTTTATGATATTTGTGGTGATTATTAGTACTAATATCGTATTATCGTTGTTTGTCGATATTTGTAAAATGTAAATGCTCTGCCGTTGGTTAAATAAATAAATAAATAATAATGAATTATACTGAGATAATCAATAGAAATAGATGAATTTGTAAAATGGATAAGTTAGTAAGAAGTGGATGTAGAACTTGCTTTGCAACTGGTTATGCTTGAGATACTTTCGGAGTGGAACAAATTTTGACATAAATGAGAAATGAATTTAAATAATGCCACAGCCGTTGTTAACGCAACGGCCCCCAAATGGGCAATGGAGCTTCCTTTATCCTTGGAAGGGAGGGGTTTTCATTTATTACAAAGCAGCTATGCATCATATATTCATAAGTGGATTCTATTCGGAATTCATTAATCAACTGACGAACATTGTATATAGGTCATTTCGATAACATGTCATTTAACCTTTGTAAATCATATGAGAAAGGTACAAAAATGTTTATATAATCTAATAAATTTATTAGATTAAAAGAAAAATATTGTTTCTTATTTGTGAACCAGATTTATATACAAGATACAAGATCCTCTATTTTCAGAACCGTATAGAGATACAAAATCACAATATTTAAATGGAAATATATTTTCTCTCAAGGCTACTGGGCCTGAGTGTAAGGTAAAAGGTTAAAAGTCACTCACTAAATCACTGTCAATTGATAATTTTTTTTTAAGTGTGCTTATTCTAATTATAAACATATTCAAAATAAACCGTATCAAACTACCAAGCTTTAATGGATGTACTTTTAATTATGAGTTCTAAAAAAACACACACACAAAAAGGAAACAATAACATGTTTGATAAAAAAATAAAGGAATAAAATAGAATACTGTAATAGGAACTGCAGTTGACTCAAGACAAATTTAATTCGCATGATTTTTTTAGATATATCTGCCAGGTATTGCACAAATAATTAAGAACTGTACTTAGTTTAGGCTACTAACATTTTGGGAAGTTATTTAACAATGTTAGTTTATTTTTAAAATTTTCATAGTCGAAAATAATTTTATATTTACAAAGGATTATTGATGACTTCAGTGTCCCAGACCATCCGGACACACCTTTAAAAATTTACAGATGGATAGGGTGCACAATGATGAAATGGATTTATGTAGTAGCACTTCATTCTTTTTGGGGACGCCCCGAGGCTCCAGAAAAGCTAGACGGGCACGTTTATTTAGGATAAGTAATTCCAGCCTAAATGAAGAGTTGAGAAAAGTAAGGAACATTAAACATATTTATAAACAGTACATGTTCAATATTTTTAAACTAGTACATGTAATTTCATTCTTGTATAACTTTATAAGCAAAATTGTTATATTAGTAGTTGGTGTGTTTTAGGATTTTACTGTAAAGTGATGATATGCATTTAACAAAGAAAAAATTAAATAAATAATATTAAACAAAATATATGAGTGACTCGATGTGTTTGTAAAATAAACGAGTGAATCAGTGATGCCCTTAATGCACTAACCGAGACCCAGCGATTGGGTTTATATTCTGTGATAAGAAACTCGTTCGGTGGTCCGGAATACAAATTATCTAAATCGCTTTTATGAACGTATAAAGTTGAAATTGATTTTATTTTGTTATTAGGTATTTATATATTTCAGATCTTTTTTGACACTTTTGCAGAAATTACGTAATAGAGAACGAGGAAAAACTAGATATAGAGTGCTACAAAGATAGGGAAAATTTTCCCTTTTGATTAGCGCCATTTTACCTACGAATCCCGTGGATTCCTTGGTATCCAGACCTTTGTTTACAGTTTCCCATCTGGTATCTGCCATTTTACCCATCCCTGTCCCGTCGCATCTTTGGTAACCAACACCAATAGCCTGTTTACAGACAATCAAATCAAAGTGGTTTTAAAATCAAACAACAAATAATCAAATGTTTCAAAAGCATAATCTGTGATTTTTTTTAAACTTTTTGCGTCCAATCTGAATAGCTAAAACTGGTAACAATGGAAAATTGGGTAAATTGTATAATGGTTACCAAGGAAACAGCGGAAATCGTAAGTAAAGTGGTGTAAATCAACCAGGGGCAAAAGCAACATGTGTTTAGCACTCTATATCTAGTTAAACTTTTTGGTAATAGTACAGTTTTGAGTAAGAAATTACGATTTCTCTCGTGTAATTATCTATCTGACATATAATATATAGCTAATAAATGGCAGTAAAAGAATAAATAGCATTAGGTAGTCAGACATAATTTTAAATCCATCAATTTCTATTACTTAAAAATATCTAATGTTTAGGTTTACAGTTCTAAACTATGATTTTTAGAACCTACTTTTTTAGCGCCGCGTGGTCCTACTTGTCACACTTGAATTGGAAAATCACTTTAAGCTACGCCAGGTGAAGCAATAAATATGCTGTGAGCCCTTGAGCATACGTTTCAAGTTCCATTCCATCCCCTGCGGATGATTGAAGCGTACCTATCCGGCCGCTTTCTGTTGTACGATACAACTGAAGGTCAGCGGCGCATTCTCATCAATTCTGGGGCCACGCAGGGGTCTATTCTCGGACCAGAACTTTGGAGAGTGACCTACGATAGCTGTTGAGCGTCCACGTGACTAATAAGATATGTCTTGTACAGTAAAATTAAGTAAAAAATTCGCATGAACCCAAAAAAATTAGCACAACCATGGAATTTGGTACAGATGTTGGGATTATCTTCCTTTTGAACATACTAAAAGTCCCCTAAAATTGAAGCTGTGCTACGGCCGCCATCTTGGAAAATGGTGGCAAATTTTTATATTTTTTGCTATAGTTGCTTTATTATTGGAGATACAGAAAAAAGCTTTGAATAAAAAATTTAGGCAATTAAAAAATACACATTTTGTTCATTTACATGTTTCCTCTAAATCTAACGGTTTATGAGTTATTTTGATTAAGTGTAAAATTTTTTTTTTAATTAATCAGAATTGATGTGTAAGATTACGGTATTGTTATTATAAGACATTTTTAGATGTTTCTAAAAGAGAAATGCAAAATTTTCAATGAATATTACACTATTCCAAATCCCTTTAAGTTTTACCCAGGCTGAAAATCTATTTCTTCTCTACTTATAGGATTGCTTTGTCTAGTATTAGGGTGAATCTCGTAAGGTGTCCTAAACGGATTACAGACAAACACTTTGCCCTAAAACCTTCCAACAAAATTATTTTCCACTAAATTGACCCCAAGGAATAATTTAAAACTTAATAAAAAGGTTTAAATACCATTAAATTGGCCAAAAAGGTGAAAATACGGACACGTGCGGGCGCCGCACGTGTCCGTATTTTCAACCTTTTTGGCAATTTAATGTTTAAATGTCCGCGTGTTCGTTTGTGTTTGTGTTTTGTGTATTTTAAATCGTGACGACATCCATATGGAGAGGAACATCAGTTTCAACATGACTTTTGACCTGAAGATGTGTTTTTAAACATGAAACAGCTGTAGTCTCTACAACTACAACATAGGACCATTTGACGGAACAGGTATTTAAACCTTTTTATTAAGTGAAATCAGTGGTCCAGAGGCTATCCATAATGATAATTTTAAAATATTTTTAAATCTGTATAAATACAGGGTGTACCAAAAACTGGGGGTCACAGGGTCGAATCGTGGAAATTTCAAATACAAACATATGTCATATTATACATCATTAGAAAGGTCTATTTAATACAAACAAGTTGATGAAAACAGAATTCAGTTATTTTTTTTTCTTTTCGAAATGGCGTCCATTTTTGTAACCAAAATCAAAATTTACGGAATACCCTTTAGTTTTTTTATTATATGTCATAAGTGACTTCTGATTCAAAATACTTATTTAAAATAAGCTAAGTTTTACAATGATAATTCACAAGCCCACATCTATAAAAAAACTAAAATTTTCAAAATTTAATATTTTCAAAATTTTTTACATGAACAAAACTCAAAAATTTTAAATTCTAACCCATGTCATTTTGTATCTTAAAGCTCTCGTTGAACTGAGCAACTTTGTAATCTACACTAATGCCTTATATCTTTAGGTTTTGTAGTAATAACGTAAAAATGTCATTCCTCCTTGTAACTTCCATGTTAATTTAAGAGTCATCTTCACCCCTGTGCCAGTAGCCCATTGTTGCGAGTAGTGTGTTTTGGTTACTTCTGCGCCGGAAGTCGTGCCATCTGCCCGAGCAGCTGCTCGAGCAGCTGGCGCCAGCTGCTATGTCACATAGCTTCCGGTGGGGGTTAGAGGGTATATATGAGATGCTGTAGTTATATTTTATGCCATATAGGTCGGGGTGGAGATGGCGATAGTGTTGGCGTTAGGGTGAAGTGAATTTGCGCATAAAATTAAAAGTTAGTTCAAAATTGAAATTCGTCGGTGTTAACGAAACTCTAACAGTTGAACAAAAATTAAGAGTTAGTTCAAAATTGAAATTCAAACTTATAATTGGAATTTGGAAAATATGTCAAGGTCATCCAGAGTAAGTTTTAAAAAATTCTATCGAACTATCACTAGAAATAGTTTTAAGTTGAAGTAGTTGGTGATAGCGGGATAATTGATTCGTGCCATGGGAGAGGTGTTTATCGTATGAAAGTTGGCGATCGAATGAGAAATGCCGCCTAGGGAGAGGGCTTATAAAACGGCAACCTCCCCCCACCACCCCTTCCCCCACTCCTTTAGACCAATAACCGGTTGCCGACACTATGTGGTAAAACTGAACTAGACATGGCGGCCGCCATGGATAATTCTAACCTCAAATCTTAGCTCAGCTGAAGAGAATAGAGGAGCATGAAGTAGGAATTGTGGTGACAGCGCTTATATGAGGAATAGTAGGGGTAAAATAAAAAAACTTGTTGAACACAGTCGATAGGTGTAACAAGTTTAAAGTTGTTGAATTGTAACATAGAATGCAAAATGTTGTAAATAACACTATCATCAACATTAACCTGCGAAGTCTTTGAAGAGTATAATGGGTTAAAACTGTACTTCTTTCTAACTCTATTTAAATTAGTTCTACACTTAGAAATTGAAGGTTTAGAAGTACTTCGTAATATGTGTTGTGTTCGCAAAAGCTTTAATTTTAAACATTGTGCAGTCATTATAACCGATGTGTTAAGTTCAGAAGTTAAAAGAAGACTGAGATATAAAATGAAGTGTAAAAGAAATTGAAACAGAACGCCAGAGTAGTAATTTTATAGGTTAGAATTTACGAAGGCTATTCCATGGATAATTCTAACCTCAAACCTAGTAAGTGAAGTAGTCATAACATAAAACTAACGAGAGATGATGACCGAGCGGATGCGAGGCAATGAATGTTTGTAGCGCGATAAACTACCCACCTTTATAGAGGCAATAACTCCAGCCAGATGGCGGCAGATGGCAAGCAAATGACTGGTTGACCGACTTTCACCTGAGTAGTAAGAGAAGTAGGGTTCTGTGTCTATCCCTACTCCTTGGGGTCAATGACCGACCGGAAAGGTCAATGACCCCCCCCCCTTCCCCCCCCTCCCCCCCCTTCCCCCACTCCTTCCCCCACTCCTTCCCCCACTCCTCCAGGTCAATGGCCGGTCACCACCGGTTGTTGACTTTATGTGGTGAAACCAGACTAAATATGGCAGCTGCCATGGATAATTCTAACCTCAAACCTGCTGCGCATGCAACAAGTTCTCCGGATCGGAATGAGTCTATGCTATGCGCATGCGCCTAGTCCTGTATTACTCACTTTAGCGCTACTGCACATGGATAATTCTAACCTCAAACCTTGGTTTTGTGTTGTTGCGCATGCGCCGCTCCCCACTCCTTCGCCTTTCTTTTATACTGCTGCGAATTGGACTGGATTGAACACTGTACTGTAGTGAAACAACTTCCCCCACTACTCGAGAATCCGAGGAGCGATACGAGCCTGATCTTAGCGTCAGTCGTCAACAAACTTTCATAGCGAAAGGTTGTTGGCGACTCAGCAAGAGGTTTTAAATATATAGTAGGCCTATATATATTTGAACTTCTTCTACTATGTTGCGTTTTTTAATGCAATGTGGTATGTGTGTGTGTGTGTGTGTGTTTAGTTTTAAGGTGTATTTAATTTAAGAAATAATTTGCGCATTGCGATGTTAGTTATAAGTTGGGTTTAGCATTAAGGTGTATTAATTTTTAAGAGGTATTTAGCATTAAGGTGTATTAATTTTAAGAATAATGATGGTATTTGGTTGTGTTGAATTATTTGGTTTTTAATAATGATGTGTTGTTAGTTTTAAGTGTTGATATTAATAATTTATGTTGTTGTTTTGCCTTTCAGCTAGATGTTAGGGGGTAGATTAACTGTAAATTCAGAAGTTCAGTTGAACTTCACTTAGAAGGGGTGGGACATCCGCAAATTGCGGACTAGGTTTTTTGCATTTTGTTTAGGAATATGATGGGTGGGATTAGTTTGGGTGGGTGTTAGAGTTGCGTTTCTGCATTAGCTGTTCCAGTTTCCCTGAAATTAATGGTTACGCTTTGATGCGGACGGGACGTTACGCTTTGATGCGGACGGACCAGGGCCTCCCTGCTGTTCCAGTTTCCCTGAAATTAATGGTTACGCTTTGATGCGGACGGGACGTTACGCTTTGATGCGGACGGCCCAGGGACCTCCCTTGCAGAACGTAACTAGTGGGTTGGGAGTGGGAACCGCTAGGCAAACAGGGTGGTGGGAACAGTATTACTGTTCCCATCACCTTGGATCATTATAAATCTTGAATGACCTTGACCCACTTTCGGAAGGGTCAATGACCCCCCCCCCCTCCCCCCCCCCCGAAAAAATGGAGTCGATCCCCCCCCCCCTCCCCCCCCCGAAAAAATGGAGTCGGTTCCCCCCCCCCTTCCCCCACTCCTACCCCCACTCCTTCCCCCACTACGGGTGAACGACCGGTCATGACCTGAAAAATTAAAATGGCTATAACTTGATAACGGATTGACGGATTTGGACAAGCGATACATCATTGAAAAGGTCTATGTAAGACAAACATTTTGGTAAAAGAAGAATTTGGTTATCTTATTTTAGTCAAAAGTTATGCGAATTATTTTAAATAAATACCTTCTCTTTCCCCTTTTCCCCCACCTCCCAGGTCAATAATCAGTCTCGGCCAGCTGCTACCCCTCTCATTTGCATATTGTTATAAAAGACGCACCGACTGCGGCTAACATTTCATTCTGATTCCAGACGTTACGCTGCGAACTTGGAGCCACAACCATGTTATCTCTGCCAACTACAACTTCTACTTTAACTTCTACTTCGACTTCTATTTCTACTACGGCTGTTCCTGCACCTAAGAAAACTCTTCGCCTCAAAAACCTTCCTGATTGCTACAAGAATCGACTTGCATCTCAACCTTCAACTTCTGGAGCTATTCTTCCGCCAACTAACACTTCTAGACTTCGTAGTATTTTTTCACCGCCTTCGCCTTCAAAGGACTCCGCACCACCATCAACTACTATGCCGCCACCGCAGAAGCCAGTTCACCACCATCCTAATACCCCTTCCGTTGAAACCCTTGTTCATCGTCTTAGCACACCCATTATCCCACTATCACCATTGCCTCCTACCCCACCACTTAGTACACCTGAAGATCATACCTATCACAAAACTGAATCCTCTCAACCTGCTACTAAATCATCTCCTAAATCAGCTCCTAAACCAGCTTCTAAACCAGCTCCTAAACTTACTCCTAAACCTACTCCTAAACCTACTCCTAAACCCGCTCCTTCAGAGCAATTTCAATTATTACAAGAACAGCGTCGTAGGGCATTTAGCCGTCCCACTACTTGCCCTGAAATGCTTACTAGGGGAATTAAGAAAGGATCACCTTGTGGGAGGAAATGTGTAAAAAACGAAAGTTTTTGCCGTGTACATGTCGTAAAACACATTTCTGAACTACAAGTGACAGAAACCCCCACTGTTGAATACCAATCCAAAATTATTGGTGTGAAAGGAAATAGGCTTAAGAGAGGTTGTGTCTATTTTTTTGAAAGTGTTATTGACAACGAACACATTTTGGCAACTTGTAATGGCGTAAGATATAATATTAAAGTGATTGAATCCTTGCGCAAAGAGAAATCCGTTTATGAGTTAGACTCTAAAGACTATCTCCTCAGACACAAACTGGATGGTATTACAAGGTGGGGGCGTAGCAAGTAAATTCACATAGCTTTTTCCAAATTATTGCTTAAAAAAATACTGGGGGAGAAACACAACGCGTTATAGCGTTGTGTTTCTCCCCCATTATTTTTTAACACTCTAAGTCTCGTGACCTACTAACCTACTTCCATCCAAGTAGTAAGAAAAGTACTTCCCCCACTCCTTTGGGTCGATGACTGGTCATGGTCAGCACCTACCCCTCATTTGCATACTATTATAAAAGCGGAGCGAGCGTTGGTCACCCCTTCATTTTTCTTCTACATGCCGCTCTTGTCGTTTCCTCTCTGCTGTTTACAATATTTCTTGCTTCAAAATGCCTCCTCATCTGAATGAAAATTTTAATTTTTCTGAAATTTCTGATGTTTTTGAACAATCTGAAGACACTTTAAGTAACGACAGTGAAAGTGAAGATGATGAGGACGATGATGATTATACTGTTGAACTTAGTGAAGAACGTAAAGTCATAGCAATTGATCCACAATTTCCATTTGATACAATAGAAAAGTTTATGGCTGAAGCTAATAAATGGTTGGACTCAGGATGTTATGTACGAATTGACTCTTTTATATTGTATGGTGATAGTCATTCTTTCCTTGTCACACCAAATGACAGAGACCGCATGTTGCAGTGGGCACAATCTATGATGGAGTGCTACGAACAAGGTGTGGACACTGGCGGCTATTTTCTTGCACAACTAGTGTAATAACAAATTACCCTTCCCCCACGTAGTGAAGAAGGAAAAGAAATATTAGGAATCTAATTATAATACTTCCTTCCACATATAAAGAAGAAGGGGAAAGGAGTGGGGATTATAAAGTGGTGGGGGAATGTGTATAAATGCAGGTTGTTTCAAGAGACTTTTATTATTATTGTGGTTTTAGCAGAAACAACATGGAGTTTAAATCTTCAGCAAAAATAAGGAATAATATAATAAAGAAAGAAATTCGCAAGAAAGAAAAGATTGAACTTATAAAATTACAACTTATAATACCTTCCATTGAAATTGGATGTAGCAAACTAAAGACTTTGGTGAAAACTAACGAATATTTGTTACAATTGCTAAAAACAATCGAAGAGTTGAAGAGAAAGAATGGACATTCTACATAGTAAAATTTGAACATTTTAATATAAATAAGTAAACTGAAAAAAGTAGATGTAGAATAGAGAGCGAGGATTAGATCACTTTGTGGTAATGGACTAACATGCCACTTAGTGCTCTATTCCTCGTTCTCGCGTTAAATTGGATTACCTTGACCTATTTGTTTGACTGTTAGAATTTGGTTAACACTGTTGAATTTCAGTTTGAAACTAACGTTTATTTTTGTTCAACTGTTAGAGTTTTTTAACACTGTCGAACTTTAGTTTTGAACTAACTTTTAATTTATGCGAATTTTTAGTTCAACTCTAGTTAATTTATGCGCAAATTTAGTTCAACCAAGTGCCTGTGCTCTAGCCATTTCCACTCCAACATTTGTTCTTTTAACATCTGTCCCATAACATCTGTCCTAATAGATGTTAAAAGAAAGTTTGTTAAAGTTTGAATATAAAGAAGTATATACTAAAACTCCAATGGGAATAAAGAACACGAATGAACAATTAGTTTGTAGAAGGTTAATATTTTGTTGAAAATGTTTGATTTCCTAGGATAGTGAAGAGGATGAAATAGTGGTGGGGGAACCATTATAATAGGAGGAACGTGAGAGCCCACTTCATTTCTTGGTGAAATTTCGAAGAGTAAACATCTCAACATGTATCGTTGCGATAAATGTTCGGAATCGTTTCACGATGAAATTCTATTAGACTGTCATAAAGAACTAATTCACAACAACCCAGAAGAAAAACAAGAACAACAAGAACAACAAGAAGAACAAGAAGAACAAGAAGAACAAGAAGAACAATATGAAATAACAGCAACATCTTCAACTACTTTACCAAATCTACAAGTATTTGCATTACCTGGTAAAGTAGTAATGCATCATAAGATTCAAAATGAAAACTTGAAGCTAGAAGAATTTATTAGAGAAGCAAAACCAATTGTAAGTAAAACTTTAAAAGAAGAATTAAAAAGATTGAACTTTCTTAAATTTGGTTTACTACTAGAAGCTATGTTTATAAATGTACAAGAAGAATTATCACCAAGAGGATTCATAACAAAAAACCGAACCATTATGGAAAGTTCAAACATTGATTCAATAGTAGAGAACTGTATAGAAGAAATATTAACAAAAATTCAGGAACACGAAGGAAGAGGATCCGGATGGAGTCTTACAAGTATTGAAGTATTAGATATAAGAGTTCACAAACATGGATATGGACTAATGGGATCAAGTTACATTCCTCTGCCAAAAAGAATTGAAGATACAAAATCTTGTATTAATGTTAAAAATGAAGACAATGAATGTTTTCGTTATGCAATGACAACTAAATTTGTACCACATCATGTGAATAGACCTGACCAAGAATATGAAAATCAAAGATTTAGATACAATTTTCAAGGAATCACTTATCCTGTATCACTGAAAGATATATCAAAATTTGAGAAGAAAAATCCCGGTACGTCTATCAATGTTTTTGCATTAGATAGTTCAAACAAAGTGTATCCTTTACGTATTGCAAAAGAAGAGCTACCAGATCATACGGATTTACTACTACTAACGCGAGGAGATGTGTCTCACTATGTGTACATAAAGCAATTTGATCGTCTTGTTAACAAGCAACTTTCAAAAAATCGAAACAAAAAGATAATTTGCAAGAGATGTTTTAATTTTCAACGAGAAGGAAGAGAAGGAAGAGAATGGTTACAAGAGCACAAAAGACTATGTAACAATAATTATGAAGCAAAGATTAATTTACCTGCGGAAAACAGAGCATTCGTTAAATTTGAAAAGGTTCATTATCAATACCGTATCCCTTTCGTTGTGTATGCGGACTTTGAATCAACACTTGTTCCTGTTGAAGATGAAAATTGTGAAGCTAGAAAAAGTGTCAAGTATCAAATGCACAAACCAAACAGTTTTTGTTTAATGGTGAAATCGACATTATCAGAAGAACATTTAAACAGATATGGATTAACTTCAGAACCTCTAGTATATCGTGGTGAAAATGTAGAAAAAATATTTCTTGATCACTTATATTCAATAGCTGGAAATGTACAAAGATTATATACAAATATTGTACCAATGAAAACGATGGAGGAAGAAGAAGAAATTCAACATGAAAATGCAACTCGATGTTTCTTGTGCAAAAATGATTTTACTATTGAGAATTATAAAGTTAAAGATCACGATCACCTCACTGGTTATTACAGGGGTGCTGCTTGTAATAAATGCAACTTGAGCTATCGTTTACCACTATTTATTCCTGTGGTTCTGCATAACCTCAGTGGGTACGATGCTCATTTCATAATACCCGAATTAGGAAGAGACGATGGTAAAATTGATGTATTAGCTGAAACTTCAGAGAAGTTCATCAGTTTTTCCAAAGAAGTTGGAAACATGAAATTAAGATTCTTAGACTCCTACAGATTTATGCCGTCGAGTTTGTCCAAACTTTCAGAAAATTTAAGGAAACAAGATTTAATCGAAACAAAGAAGATTGTAAATAACGACAAACTGGATTTGGTACTTCGGAAAGGTGTGTTTCCATATGATTACATAGACAGTTTAGAAAAATTTAATGAAACATCACTTCCGGCTAAAGAAGAATTTAAAAGTAAACTTTACGACATGGACATATCTCAAGAGGACTATGATCATGCATGTAAAGTATGGAACGAATTAGGATTTAGAACATTAGGAGAATATTCAGATTTTTATGTTAAATTAGATGTAACTTTATTATGTGATATAATGGAAGAATTTAGAAATACGTGTTTTGCAGCTTATGGATTGGACCCTCTTCATTCGTACACTTCACCTGGATTAGCATGGCAAGCCATGTTGAAAGAAACAAATTGTAAAATACAACTTCTTACTGATATAGATATGGTTTTAATGTTAGAGTCAGGAGTTCGAGGGGGATTGACGCAAAGCGTTACACGACATTTTAAGGCGAACAACAAGTATCTGCCCGATTATGATGCATCAAAACCAACAACATTCCTGGGTTATTTTGATGCAAATAACTTATACGGATGGGCAATGTCAAATCCCCTTCCATATGATAATTTTAAATGGGTAGATCCAGAATCGATTGGAAACATAATGGATATACCGAAGCATGGTGAAACTGGTTACATTTTTGATGTGGATTTTGAATATCCTGAACATCTTCATGATCAACATTATGATTTACCACTTCTTCCGAAGACTAAAATTTCCCCTACTGGAAGATGGAAAAAATTATTGATGACTTTAACCGACAAGTCTCGATATGTTGGACACTACTGGATGATACAACAGGCTTTTGACTTAGGACTGAGAATTACAAAAATTAATCGAGTACTACAATTTTCTCAATCTTGTTGGTTAAAACCTTACATCGACAACAACACAAGAAGAAGAGCCGTCGCTACATCAAGTTTTCAAAAAGATTTTTTCAAATTAATGAACAACGCAATATTTGGCAAGACTTTGGAAAACAAAAGGAAACATAAGGATATCAAATTGGTAACTGATCCAGTAAAATTACAGAAATTAGTGCAACAACCAAACTTTGGTTCATCTGTAATTATTAATGAAAATCTAGTTGTTATTTCCATGAACAAGAAGTCAGTTGAAATGGATCGTCCTTTGTATCTTGGAATGTCAATCTTGGATATTTCAAAAACACATATGTATGAGTTTCATTATAAGAAGATGGTTAACTATTATGGAAGAGAGAACATTGGTATTGCATATATGGATACGGATGCACTCATTTACTGGATTAAAACAAATGACATGTATGAAGATCTACGCACCTTTATATATAAAGATGATTTCGACTTTTCCGATTATCCTAAGGATCATCCAAATTACGAATACGACAAAAACAAGAAAGTATTGGGAAAATTTAAAGATGAAACAAATGGTGTGCCGATGATGGAAATTGTAGCATTAATGTCCAAACTGTATTCATTTCAACTGTACATAAATGAAAGGAATGAACATCAAGTCACAAAAAAAGCCAAAGGAATAAAAACTTCTTTCCTGAAGAAGAATGTACAGTTTGAACATTATAAAAGATGTTTGTTTGAAAATGTTGAAACAACTGCAACGTTCAACACTATTAGAAGTTATAATCATCAACTTTTTAGTGTCAAACAAACAAAGTGGGCATTAAGCTACAAAGATGACAAGCGCCATATTTTAGAAGATAAAATTAATACTTTACCATTCGGCCACTACTCCCTGAACCCTATCGACCAGTAAACCTATTCTTCGTCCTCTACCTTCTTCCTTTTTCCTTTCCGTAAAGAAGAGGGGACATGGCAAACCCAATGCCATGTTCCCTCTTTTTTACACTAATATGAAATGGCCTTGACCTATATTCAAACTATATAAATGAGAATTAACTATTCTATGGGTCAGTATTTTTACAAGCGGTGTACAAGAAACATCTGAAGATGGAAAGTGTGAAGGACAAGATTGTAAATGAACTACATAAACCAGCAAGAAGAAGATTTCCAAGAAGAAGTACAATCATTAAAGGAATGAATGATCTTTATCAAGCTGATCTCATTGAAATGATACCGCACAGTAAATTAAATAAAGGATTTAAATATATTTTAACAATTATAGACTGTTTTACTAAAATAGCTGACGCTTTACCATTGAAGGATAAGACTGGTAAAAGTGTTACAAAAGCTATGGAAACCACAATACAAAGAAATAAATTTAAAATTAAACATCTACAGACCGATGATGGAAAAGAATATTTTAATAAAGACTTTGGAGCTTTGATGAAGAAATATCAAATAAATCATTATTCTACAAATTCTGAAGTTAAAGCTTCAATAATTGAAAGATTCAATAGAACATTAAAAGGTGCGATGTATAAACAATTTTCAAAAAGAGGATCATATGTATGGTATGACATATTACCACAACTTATAAAAGAGTATAACAACAAATATCATCGTACCATTGGAATGAAACCTATCCAGGTAAATAGTGCTAATGCCAAAATTGTATTACAACGTATTAAAAATAATACAACACCAAAATTGGAAAAATTGCAACCAAAGAAGTTCAAGGTCAACGATAAAGTTCGTTTAAGCAAATACAAAGGTGTATTTAGTAAAAGATATCTACCAAATTGGACTAATGAAGTATTTACAATTTATAAAGTGCAACCAACTATACCTGAAACCTATTTATTAAAGGATAACAAGGGTGAATTACTTCAAGGTGGATTCTACGGACACGAATTGTTGAAATCAACAGTTGGTGATGTATATCTTGTCGAGAAGATTTTACAAAGGAAAAAGGATATGGTTAAAGTCCGGTGGTTAGGGTTTGATAAAAGTGAAGACTCTTGGATTCCTTCAAAAGACTTAGTATAGTTGTTTAATAGCTCATTGTGTGTTTAACCTTTATACAAGATGGAGATTGTACAACAAAAAGATCGATTTAATATCAATAACATTGATGAATTGACAGTTGACAATGATAAGTTAAATCATGGAAAACATGGTGAATTACTACCAAATACGATAAGATGTCTAATAACTGGTCCTTCAAATTGTGGAAAAACTAATGTTGTTTTTAACCTTATAACTAATTCTAAAGGATTGCGTTTTAATAATATATACATTTTTTCAAAATCATTGCAACAACCAAAATATCAATTATTGGATAAAGTACTTGCAAGTGTACCTGAAGTGAATTTTTACAAGTTTAATGCCAGTGAAACAATTATGCAACCAAATGAAGCAAAACCATTTTCTATTTTTATATTTGACGATGTTTCTTGTGAAAATCATGACACAATAAGGAATTATTTTGCCATGGGAAGACATCATAATATTGATAGCATTTATATTGGTCAAACATACAGTAAAATTCCAAAACAACTTATAAGAGACAATGCAAATATGTTGATCATCTTCAAGCAAGATGAAACAAATTTAAAGCATATATATAATGATCATGTAAATGCGGATATGCCATTTGAAAAATTTAAAGAGATGTGTGGCAAAGCATGGAATGAGAAATATAGCTTTCTCGTTATTATGAAGGAAGAAGATATTAAAAATGGTATATATCGTATAGGGTTGGATAAATTTGTATTTATGCGTTGAACTACCGATGCTACATCTAGTTACATGTTGAACTTCACAGTGTAAACATGGTGAATCAAGAAAAACTATTGAAAGAAATAAAATCACTGAGTGATTCTATTAGGATGAAGAATCGTGCATTGAGGATGGGTTTAAGTGAAAGAGAAGAATTTTTAGAGACTACATTTAAACCTATTACGGAACCTTTAAAACAGATATCAGAAACTATTGGTAAACCTCGTTATGAAGGAGATGTTTTACTACCAGTTTCTAAACAAGAAGTACAAGCATTAAAAAAAGAAGAAGATGATGATTCATATACAAGTGCTAGTGAGCAAGAAGAAACAAAAGAAGAAGAAGAACCAATTGTTGAAAAGGAAGAAGAACAGCCAATACCTGAAGCTGAACAATCTATTCCAAATTTAACTCAATTGAGTAGCGATATATTACAACATGGACCTCTTGGAAGAAAATATATAATGAAAATGCTACATGATATGAAATCAAACCCGAATTTGAGTAGATCACACGTATACGGAGCAAGAATTGATGGGAATGAATTGAAGATTGGCGATTCAAAGCTTGAAATAACACAAGACGATTACATCATTATTGGTGAGCATAGATATAAAGGAACAAAAGGATTATATGAATTAATTTTTAAAAACATACCACTAAGATATTCATCCAAAGATTTAAGTGTTTTTAAGGAGATTCTCCAAAATACTAACGCTCATAAAAGAAACTATGTAATGGATGCAATGATTAATCGTTCACGTGCAACAAAATATAACATCGTTATAAAAAAGTTGTTTCCTCCACGAAAATTGCCAACATTACGTACTGCACCAGCGGTGAGACAACCACTGAAAAGAAAATCTTTATCACTTATGGATTTATCACTTCTTGAACAACATGGTAAAAAGAGTAAAGGAGATACTTCAACATCTGGTAAAGGATTGATGAAAAATCTATACAATACGAATGTGATTTACTACAACGATATCAATAAATTGGTTGATAGAATGAGACTATTGCATGAAGCCATGGAAGCCGGTCATACAGGTTTGAATAATGAATGGGTGGCTCTAGTTGATGAACTTAGGAATCGCGGTATAGTCGTATAATTGTCCGTGGATATAAAAGAGGTGCAAGCATAAGACGTATCAGTTCTAACATGAGCGTCGACAAGTTCGGACGGTACTCCGCTTTAGGAGTGCAAGTTGGAGAAGACAGAAAAAGAAGTGGATTACCGCAAACACCTGAAGGTGACTATAGCATAAGTAATAAACGTTTAAAACTAGTTAAAGATCCAGAAGAAGATACTGATGGAGCAAATTTGAAGACAGTAAAAGAAGCTACTTCAACATCATTAAAATTACATAAGAATACTTACGATGTTAAATCACATAGATTAATTAATGTTGGTAAACCAACTGAAGGTTCTGATGCAATTACTAAAGAGTACTTATCATCTGAACTTTCAAATACTTTAAAATTGCAATGGGGTAACAACTTAAAAGATGGACAAACATATGATGCTGGAAATTATAGAATAACCAACGTGGGAAATCCCAAAAATGATAAAGATTCAGTTAATAAAGAATATTTACATTCTATAATACCGGAAAAAACTAAACATGGATATTCTTTTTATAAATTTATTATAAATGACATTGGATACCCAAAGGAAGACGGCGATGCTGTAAACCTGAAATATATCAAGGACAACTGTATTTTACAAGATGGTGATGAAAGCGATTGTCATGGGAAAGTGTTGTCAAATGTAAAGTTCGGTTCTCAACCAAAAGATGCTGTTACTATGGAACAATTATCTAAAGAATTAAAAAAGGAAACATCCAATTTTGTAAAACATGAAGATGCCGTGTTAAAGCGGGGAGATAAATTTATACATGGAAATGAAAAGTTTAATTTAATGCAAGGAAATAATGATGAATGGGATGCAGGACATAAAACAATAACAAATGGAAGATTTGGTATAAAAGATACAGATGTACCTCTAATGGTGCAAACATTAATTGCGAGTGGTGGTACATTAGGTACATACAATGGTCGTAATAGAAGAATAAAAGATATTTATCCTGGTTACGAAGAAAATGATTGTGTTACAATGAAACAAACAATAACTTGGGATAAACACTTTGGGACCCAATATGATGCAAAGATGAAGAAAATAATTAATATTTTACCAGGTGAAAATTCAAATGATGCTGCTACTATTGGACAAGTCATAAAAACATCAAAAAGTGATTCAACAGCTTACACATGTAATGATAAACGTATTATGCAATTACATGATCCTCAACATCCAAAAGATGCTGTAACTTTAGATTGTTTAATAAGAATAGTGGGTAATTTACTTATTGATACCCACAATCATATAGCTAGTACAACGAATCATGTGGTGATTCAACCCGATGAACGAGAAGCTTGGATTAAAAATAGAATCATAAATCAGTATATAATTAATTTGAATAACTAAGTCTTTAAATATAAAAGATTTTGCACAAGTTATTCATTTATGTAAAGTATCTCGTGGAGTAAACACACCAGTTATATAAGACAACATAATGAAGACCGTATCGCTCAGTCATCGTCAAGACAGCGGCAAGAGAGGACGTGGTATAACATCAGCTGCATTATCCCTGCTCAGACGGATTCCAGTTGGTGCTGTTGTAAATCGAACGATAGACGCTTTACCATACGAATTACATCTGCCCGGAGGTTATCAATATTGTGGACCTGGAACTAAGTTGGCAAAACGTTTAGCAAGAGGAGATCCTGGAATTAATAAATTAGATCAAGCTTGCAAAGAACACGATATAGCATATTCAAAGTATAAAGATTCAACAAATAGATCAATAGCAGATAAAATTCTAGCGGAAAAAGCTTGGCAAAGAGTAAAATCAAGTGACGCAAATATTGCAGAAAAAGCAGCAGCTTGGGCAGTAACTACAGCCATGAAGACAAAAGCAAAGTTAGGTGGTGGAAGACGTCGCAGAGGAAGACCTGCAAAGAGAGGCGCTCCCAAAAGAGGTGGAAACATTAAAAAAGGACGTCGTAGAACTCATAAGGCAAGTGTAAAGAAGACTTCTGTTTGGCAAATGGTAAAAAACGGAGCAGGTTTATACCTAAGACCATACCGTGTGTACTAAATAAGAAGAATCAATTGATAATTCCAAATAAAGCCTTAACAAATCATCAGTTAAATGATTATGTAAAATGTTTGAAAATACCATTCTTTCGAGGAGTTTTTATGAAAGATGCATTACCAACTAAAATATGGAAAAATGAAACTGGAATAGTAAATTTGGATTCCACCTATGGTCCAGGCACTCATTGGGTATGCTATAAAAAACTCGGACAAACCATTTACTACTTTGACAGTTTTGGCAATCTACCACCGCCAAAAGAACTGCAACATTATTTTCGAAACTCCAAAAACATTTTTTACAATTACAAAAGAGAACAACCTAACAATACTGAAATATGTGGGCATTTATGTTTGGAGTTTCTAGCGAAGAGTGTCAGTCAGCTTTAAGATGTCATCGTATACAGTGTCACTTAGTGGAAATTCATCCACATTGAAAAGTACGCTGTTCCCAGCATTGCGTCTATCCAAGGAAAGATTATGGGAAGCGGCATTACTTGATTTGACTACCTACAATTCAATTCCTAATGTTACAGAAGGAAAAAACAATTTACTACATTATTATGAAACTAAGGATGCTGCAGGAAAATACTCAGAATTGAAAATAATTACATTTCCTACTGGAGCATATGAAATTGATGACATAAACCAATTATTACAGAAACAACTCGGAGAAGACAATATCACCGTTAAAGGAAACAATAATACTTTAAAAGCAGAAATAACTTCGAAATATTATATTGATGTCAGCTTGGAACAGTCGATTGGCAGTTTACTTGGATTTACAGATACAAAAAAGAAAATCTTAACTCCTGGAACTACTCATTCGGGTGATTCAACTGTAACAATATTGAAAGTAAATAGTATTGATGTCACGTGCAACATTATACACGGATCGTATAGAGATGGAGTTAATCAACATATTTTACATACATTTTATCCAACAGTGGCTCCCGGTTTTAAAATTGTTGAGAAGCCACAAAACTTGATATACCTACCGTTAAACACCAGTTTCATTTCAGACATCGTACTGAACATATTGGATCAAGACGGTCATAGTGTTGACTTTAGAGGAGAAACAATTACTATACGGATACACATCAGAGCAGCAACATAAAAGTCAACATGGGATTATCATTTAAACCGCAACGGAAGAGTCGGGAGCTCAGTAGCTCCTCGACATTGGAAGAGTTAACATCGGAAAACATTCGTTTTCTACAGAAGATTGGATTGAAACTTAACAGCGATGGATATCCTGGATATATCTCAAGGACCAACGTTCGACGAAACACTATGGGAGAAGGAATATCACACGCACAACCCTTACACTTCATCAAAATTAAACAATAACGATGAAATAAGGATCCCCATTCAACAACAAGATATTTACACTTTACCGTGTGAAAGTTACTTGTACATCGAAGGACGGGTATTAAAATTGGATGGAAAAACTGCTTCAACAGTTCCTTTTATAAATAACCCGATGGCATATCTTTTTGATGAAATAAGATATGAAATATCAGGGGTGACGGTTGATTCAACAAAAAAAGTTGGTTTAACAACTACATTGAAAGGATTAACATCATTAACACCGCATGAGAAGAATTCAATAGTCACTGCCGGATGGGTTGCCCCCGATAAAGACACTATAACACCAGCTTCCAACGGTCACTTTGATTTTCATGTACCTTTACGATTGCTTTTGGGATTCGCTGAAGATTACAAACGGGTAATAATAAATGTCAAACAAGAATTAGTATTACTCAGATCTTCAACTAATAAGGACTTGATACTTGCAGACCCTGCAACTACGGAAGATAAACTGGAATGGCAACTACAGTTGGATAAAGTTGTTTGGAGAGTACCTCATGTAAGATTGGCTGATGAACATAGAATCCTATTATTGAGAAAGTTGAAATCTGACCGTGATATTGTGATGCCATTCCGAAGTTGGGAATTTCATGAATACCCTACACTACCTCAGACAGAACGACAAACATGGACCGTCAAGACATCAACTTACTTGGAACGAGCAAGGTACATAATACTCGGTTTTCAAACTAAGCGAAAAGATGTTATCACTGCAAATGCTGGTCAATTTGATCACTGTAAAATAAAGAATTGTAAAGTTTTTCTAAACTCTCAATTCTTTCCCTATGACAATTTGAATGTCATGTTCAGCAAAAAACGTTTTTCCATTTTATACGATATGTATGCAAGATTTCAATCATCATATTATGGAAAGACTAATACACCACTATTATCACCTGACCAGTATTATTCCAAGGCTCCAATAATTGTAATCGATTGTTCAAAACAAAATGAATCGGTAAAATCATCAAGTGTGGATATAAAAATTGAAATGGAATTTGAAGAACCAGTAGTGGATGGAACTTCGGCATACTGTCTAATTCTACATGATAAAATAGTTACTTACACACCGCTGACCGGAATTGTGAAGAATGTACTTTAAGAAGAATTGTACAACAACTGCAAATTTTTGAGGTTAGAATTATCTGCTTTAATTTTTGAGGTTAGAATTTCATTTGTGAAAGACAAGTTGAAAACAAACAATTATGTAATTGTATAAATTTCAAGGATTTTACGAAAAATATAAAAGCGAGAAAATAATTAGTAGAAACTTCATTCTATCTTCAACCTTCGTATGGGAAACATCATTGGCAAGATGAATTCTACTAACGGAGAAGAAAATACACCTCTAATGGATGATAATAGTTCAGATATAGAAAAACAAGTTGAACGAGAAATGGACGAGTTCCTAAAATTCAACAAACATAAGAAGAGAGAAGAAGAAAAAGCTGAAAAAGAAGTAAAAAGGAAGAAGGTTGAAGTTAACATTACAACCAATATTTTAACAGAAGTATTTCTTCGGATTATCTACCCAATTTCTTCATGCATGACAAAAAGTATATCAGTTGGAATTTTAAAATCAATGGATTATTCACCAATTGTTATTTTAAATCATGGAAACAAAATGGTTACTTTCAGTGAAACTACTTGGGAATCTCTCATGAAACATTTACATCTTTTGGAGTGCTATTTAAGTAACAACACATTTGGAAGAAGAACAAGATTAAGTTTATTGGAATCAAATATTGAAGTTGATATAGTAAAACATCGTGGAGGACAAATTGTTCGCTTCAGAGATTTAACTACACATAATGTTAAATTATATTTCACTAAAGAAGAATTTTACACTTTAAGTTGTACTACCGGTCCCGTCACCAGATATTTGAAACAACTAATATTTTCAAGTGCAATAATTAAAGACTATCTAATTGATACATTGGACAAAAAACCTTTTGTTCCAATTTTATACGGTCCCGTGGATACTTCAATCTTTAATAGAATACCTCAAGAAGTTAAAATGTGGAGACAATTAAACAACTATCACACCAATTTTAATATTGATGAAGTGGCACAAGAAGTGAAAGAAGAAGAACAATCTTGTCTGTTATAAACATCGGCTCATTCAATTTTTAAGTCAGTTGTTAGTAAGACTTCATCATGAATAAACGGGTTTCGTTTTCTAATGCGCCACATATAATGGAAGTTAAAAGAGGTATAATTGAATTTCAAGCTTTTCGAGGAAATGATGGTAATTTTATTATTAAAGAATTAGTAATCTTGGACATGAACACATCAGTAGTTTATCATTATTTGTTTAAACCTCCAGTACCATTTAATAGACTAACAACTAAAGCGAAAGTTACAAACAAATGGTTGAACAAACATTTTCATAACTTAAGATGGGATGAAGGTTTCATTAATTATAACATGATGCCGCACATTATGAATCATTATTGCAAAGAGTTTAAAATTATCTACACAAGGGGATTGGAAAAAGCAAATTGGATACAATCATTTACAAGCAACGAAGTGATTAATGCAATTATTGATAAAGATTTCCAATGCTACTTCAACGAACTTTGTATTTCATCAAAAAGTTTTAAACATCGAAGGTCACAGTGCGCTTTAAAGAATGCCTACCGCTTGAATAATTTCCTTCAACAAACTGGTGGGGGTAGTGTCGATTATAAAAGTGAGAGCGCTACCATGACACAGCATGAGTATTACTCAAACCTCCGAAGAGACAACATCTCCGACGGACATTCTTATTAACAAGAAGATTAACAACAACATCAATATGGCATCACAGAACTTACTTCAAAGTTTAGTTGATCAGTTCAACGCTCATTCTAAATCATCAATTCTACCTACGAAGAAATGTTCTGAACTAAAAGAAGAAAAACACTACATCATTCATACTATTAAGAAAATGGAAACTTCAGTAGGTGATGCTATAAATTGCACTTTGAGCGAGACACCTTATACAATTGGTGATGAAGCAAAATTTCAGATCTTCTTACCAAAGCGCTTCGTACAACTACTTCAAAATGAAGATCTTCGTATAATTCAACCCGGCGCACTCTATTTGGTATCACATGGACCCAGTGGAAACAACTCTACTGAACTTACAATTCATGTAACACCTACTACTGATTAATTTGTACATAACATTGTAAATATTTCTTTGTATTTGTTTTTTCAATAAATATGATATAAAACAAAAAAAAAATAAAAATAAAAAAAGCAACATATTGTAATGTCTTTGTACATTACAATATGTTGCTTTTTTTAAAAATTCCACGGGATGACCTTGACCCAATTCTGTATAATTATAAAAGGGGAAATTTACTTGCAAAATTCATCAGTCTACTGCTACCTTTCATACCGTACACATCTCGCTCTTAATCCCTGAATATAAAACTGCAACATGTCCCTAAAGGTCAAGTGTGCATCTTACGATACTAACACCATAACAACTTTTGAACAACTCGAAGATTTAACCAACGAAATGCGAGTTTTACTTACCGGTGGTTATCACTTAACTGTTGATGTTAGTGCTACTAATACAAGGATGTTCACTAAAACAAAATATTGCGATGATGAAATATTTATTTCTACACAACCTACAACTTCTTCATCGCCAACTGGTCAACATAACATCAAGTTCCAAAAGTATTACCAATGTTGAATAACTTTTGACAGACAAAGCTACAACTAAAGAATCACGTGATCAATGTGAGTTAATAAAAAGGATGTGATACTTGTATAAATAATCATTCGCTTCTTAGCTCTCACCACGACAAGACCTATTTAAGAAAATGTTGTACAGAATGATGATTCAACTTGATGGAAAAATCTATGGAAAAGATTACAACACTGTTGAACAAATGACTAAAGATATAGATGTATTAGCTAAAGAAGGATACCAAGCTAAATTAATTTTAAAATTTCCTGAAGTACATCCACTATCAATAGAAGAACTAGTTGCTATGGCTAAAGCTGAGAAAGATAAAAAGTCTGAAGAAAACAAAGAGAAACAAACTTCCTAAATTTTAATAATCCTTACACTTGTAAGGTATAATTTTTTAAAACTCCATTTGGATGACCTTGAAATTACCCCCACCACTTTTCACAGTACATAAAACTCACTATTCAACACTATACACTCTTATTCTTTCACTGGACTCCGCAGCGTCAACATGGAAGAGCAAAAATACAAGTACAAACCTCGTTACTGTTGTGAACAACAGTGTACAGATTTAGGACCAATGATGGTGGATGGGTTAGCTTGTACTAAATGTGAATTCTTCGGATCTTGTTATTGCAAATGCAAAACAAAACAACTACCACCACCGGAATTGCGAACTTTCAAATTTTACAAATCAAGATATTTTCATACATGTTGTCCTCAAAGATGTTTCAAATTTCACCCTCTAGATCTTGCTCATTGTCAACGCACCAATTCTCATCAAGATGATTTTTGTACACATATGATAAAAAGATGTAAATACAGATCAGATTGGTATTCCGATCCTGTAGAACCATCAAATGTGTAATTTCAGTTTTACACTCTTTTTTAAAACTTTATTTGGATGACCTTGAGATTTCCCCCACCACTAGTTCTAATTTTTATATAATATTAAATCATTCCACTTCCAACACTCTAACTAACAACATGGAAAACAAATTTATCAAGTTTGAACATATAATAACTGACAGGGAAGAGATGGAAGAATTGTTTCAAAACTTACTTTCTATCATTGACGAATATCCTATAAGATGGTTCAGAATTGTAGTTCAATATTTAAATCCTGGTGAATTGTTTTCTTCATCGAGTGAAGAGGATGAAACAACTACTTCGGTTCAAATAATTGAATTAAAAGACGAAGAAGAAGAACTAAACATTTTATTCAATCATAAGCTCAAGGTTCCCTATATAAAAGCCCCCTCCCTAGACAGCCCCCCTCCCTAGACGCCTGCTCAAGGTCGCCATTATATAAGCCCCCTCCCTATGCGCCGATCCTCATTCCATCACCGACTCTCCAATAATGAACAACTCTCCATTGGCCCGAATGAATTCTAGTTTTGAAATAAACTCTAAAGAAGAGTTACAAGACATTTTTAATATTTTACAAGAACTTGTAGATAATTTTACAACCATCAAAATGAATTTGGAAATAACATACGATTGTCCTATTTGTGATAAGGTTGAAAGTTTGGACGAAGACAGTTTACTAAATCTAACTCCTGCACCATCTGACACTACTGATGGTAATAATGAAGAGCAACGTCTTTCCCCCACCACTTCTTTGTAATTCATCCTTCCCCCCACCACTTCTTTATTTAACTAACATTTCTCCCTTTCACTTCTCATTCCGTCTTCGACTTCTGAACTATCAACATCACTTGTTTTAAAATTTCAAACACTAACACAATCATGATGGATATGATGGATGAAGTTCCCTTCATAACTAGAATGGAAGAGGATAAATTGAAATTGGAAATTAAACGATTGGAAATGGAACGGGAAAACCAATTCGAAATGTTACGTTTGTTCAAGCTTTTCAAATACATCATCTGGGGACTCTGCGTTTACCTTCTCATCGTCGTTGGTGTTTGCATTTACAACTCTGTAGTTCATCACAAAAGTTCAACTTGTTTAAACTCTGCTGTTGCACATTAATTGTATGTTCACAAATAAAATTCAAAAGTTACTTCAACCTATCCCACTATCACCAACTAGTTCAACTTTCAACTATTTCTGGTGGTAGTTGGATAGGCTTTTTTAAAACTTACTCTGGATGACCTTGACATACTTTCCAAGCCCCAGTTATAACTGTTAAATTTCAATTTTGAACTAACTCTTAATTCATGCCCAATTCTACTTCAAATACAAGGCATATGCTCTCGCCATCTGCACCCCAGCATCTGACGCCATTTGCTCGAGCAGCTGCTCGGGCAGATGGCACGACTTCCGGCGCAGAAGTAACCAAAACACACTACTGTTGCGCAGTCGGCAATGTTAACCATAAGGCTTTTAATGCAAAACATTGTATTTTATTCCCCTGTTTCGGAAACCGTTTTTCAACCGATTTTATTTCAACTTGGTAAGTGTTTAGTTGAATAGTTATTTTAAGCCCCTCATACTTCGAAATTTGGAAAATTTAACAAATATTACTAAGGAAAATCGAGTTACTTTGCAACGTCACAGAGAGTACCTAATATATATTTGTTAAATTTTCAAAATTTCGAGGTATGAGGGGAATAATATAACTATTCAACTAAACACTTACCAAGTTGAAATAAAATCGGTTGAAAAACGGCGTCCGAAACAGGGGGATAAAATACAATGTTTTGCATTAAAAGCCGTATGGTTAACATTGCCGACTGCGCAACAATGGGCTACTGGCCCTAAGGGGAAGATGACTCTTAATGGTATGGCAACAATGCAAGAAGGACTGCCATACTAACATGTCCTGATTAATTAATTTGCAAATTATAAGGAAAAATGACATTTTTATGTTATAACTACAAAACGAAAAGAGATACGGCACTAGTGTAAATTGCTCAATTCAATTAGTTTTTTTATTTTTTTTATTTTTTTTCTTGTTTTAGTTGGGGGAATGTACAGAGTACCAGAAACGCTTTTAAGGGAAAGCGGTCCAAACCCATCAGAGTGGTGGACATCCCGGGAATTGAACCCGTGACTTCTTGAACCGAAGTCGAAGACGCTAACCGTTAGGCCAGCGAGATGCCTAACATTATATACAAAATGACGTGTGTTACTTTTAAAATTTTTGAGTTTTGTTCATGTAAAAATTTTTGAAAATATTAAATTTTGAAAATTTTTTTTATAGATGTGGGCTTGTAAATTATCATTGTAAAACTTAGCTTATTTTAAATAAGTATTTTGAATCAGAAGTCACTTATGGCATATAATAAAAAAACTAAAGGGTATTCCGTAAATTTTGATTTTGGTTACAAAAATGGACGCCATTTCGAAACGAAAAAAGATAACTGAATTCTGTTTTCATCAACTTGTTTGTATTAAATAGACCTTTCTAATGATGTATAAAATGACATATGTTTGTATTTGAAATTTCCAAGATTCGACCCTGTGACCCCCAGTTTTTGGTACACCCTGTATTTATACAGAGTTAAAAATATTTTAAAATTATTCCTTATTTAGTGGAAAATAATTTTGTTGACAAAGCAATATTATAAGTAGAGAAGAAATACATTTTCAGCCTGGGCAAAACTTAAAAGGATTTGGAATAATGTAATATTCATTGAAAATTTTGTATTTCTCTTTTAGAAACATCTAAAAATGTCTTATAATAACAATACAGTAATCTTACACATCAATTTTGAATAATTAAAAAAAGATTTACATTTAATCAAAAATAACTCATAAACCGTTAGATTTAGAGGAAACATGTAAATGAACAAAATGTGTATTTTTTAATTGCCTACATTTTTTATTCCAAGCTTTTTTCTGTATCTCCAATAATAAAGCAACTATAGCAAAAGATATAAAAAATTGCCACCATTTTCCAAGATGGCGGCCGTAGCACAGCTTCAATTTTAGGGGACTTTTAGTATGTTCAAAAGGAAGATACTCCCAACATCTGTACCAAATTCCTTGGTTGTGCCAATTTTTTTTTGGGGTCAAAACCCATTTTTACTGTACTAACGGTGATGACGTCACCGCTTTGTATTCGTCGAGAGGAGCGTCGAGAGTCCATAACTGACTCTCGAAAAATTCATGTACAAGTTAAACGTGCGAATGCAAAGGTCACGGTTTGTCCTTTTCTACCAACAAATCTGAGAAAGGGATTCTCGCCAAAAAGAGGACCCCCACTGTATTTCCAGTGCAGATAAATTACTTCCAAATGGACACCAAGCCTGCTTCCAAGTACCTGGGACTGGTCAACAGCAGACTGTCTTTCTGCCAGCAGATTCAGCACTCGGCCTTCAATGCCTGGAAGTCTCACTGGTCTTAGTACGTTTATGTCCAATGTTTGTTGCCCACGCTCTTGCAAGTGCCGACTGCTCATGTCTGCCGTCTTGTCAGTCTTGATTTATGGAGCGGAGGTGTGGGTGGACTCACGCTCTCGATAAGCGAGTTTGCCGAGGTTTATGACTAAAGTGGGAGATCTTCGGTCGTGTAAAATAAGACCGATGATGTACACAGTCCAATCCGTGCTCGTATATGGCTCCGAAGTAGGGGAAAATGCATTTACTAAAAAAGTATACCGTATGATTCTTTGTGAACATGATATGCATGAAAATGTTGGATAAGTGGGTTTGCTTGTCGCATCTCGTCCACAAATCCTTCGTTCCAAGACTACCGAATTCAACAGAATTTATTTCCAGATCTTTGTAAATATTAACGGCTGGATTCGGTCGGAGTGAGCCAAAAAGGGCATCATTCACAGAAGAGCTAGTTCTGATGAAACGCAATAAGCGATCCAAGGCTAGTGTCAGTAGTGGGGAATGGGGGCTTCTGGGCCAGTTCAAGGTCACCCGAGCGATGACGTCATCGATGACGTCATCGAGGTCAATGACCTCATCGATGACGTCATCGATTGCATCATTGATGACGTCATCACCAATGACGTCACATCCATGACGTCACACCCATGACGTCACAGAAATGACGTGCTGATGACGTCATCACCCCTTACGTCACCAAGATGACGTCATCGATGTCACAAAAGGTCAAGGTCACGCTGAAACCTAAAATTTTTCGGCACTTTTGCTGTTTCTCGCACTACACTCCGAGCTTTAGTCACAGTTACCATGACCTTGACGACTTGGAGCGAATTTGCGTTGAGAAACAGCAAAAGTGCCGAGGAAATTTGAAGTTTGCAACGTTACTCTGCCTAAACCGTCATGTGACACCGCTCGGGTGACCTCGAACTGGCCCAGAAGCCCCCATTCGACCATTACTGCAACCGCGATGCGCACCCTACGACAGACACCGAGCGACTGACTGTCCGGCCCCGCGCACTCTAGGTATATGGGAAGTGGTGGGGGAAATTGCGATGACCTTGGGAAACTTGAAAATGTCAAGCCGGGTAGCACCGTTTCGGTGCTACCTTAAAGTTACATGTTAAAGTGTGATGACCTTGAGTAAAAACATAGAAATACTACAAGTTGATACCGTCCCAGAGTTAAAGTGTGGTGACCTTGAGTCAAAACACTGAAATACTATAAGTTGAAATCATCCCAGAGTTAAAGTGAGATGACCTTGAGTGAAAACACAGAAATACTACAAGTCGATCCCATCCAGCGTTAAAGTGTGGCGACCTTGAGTCAAAACACAGGAATACTAAAAGTCGATCCCGCCCCAGAGTTAAAGTGTGACGACCTTGAGTCAAAACACTGAAATACTATAAGTCGAAATCAACCCAGAGTTAAAGTGTGATGACCTTGAGTCAAAACACAGAAATACTACAAGTCGATATCGTACCAGAGTTAAAGTGTATTGACCTATATTTAAAACTTGTAAAAATACTTACATATAGAGAGCTAGAGAACAGCGAGACGCACCGCATGGAAGCTGGAGACATACTGGCGGAGCGGTGTTGTGCAGCCTAGGGACTCAGTTGTGGTGGGGGTATAGCCAACACTTAGAGTAGAAGTGTTGTGGGTGACCTTGACCCACGTTTTTGCCAGAGTTTAAGTATGGCGACCTTGAACTGGTTAAAATGAAAACTGCACAGCAGATTGCACAACATGGATGTGCACCCTACGACAACCGCCGAGCGACTGACCTCCGGGCCCTGCGTACTCTAGATATATGGTGAAGTGGTGGGGGAAATTTCAAGGTCATTCAAACGGAGTTTTAAAAAAGTCAAAGAGTAGAAAGACTACTCTTGTGAGTCTATACCGATTTCATTGATAGTGAGTGCTTCGGTATGCCAAGTTGATCTGTACTGACACGCTCCTAAATAATGTTTGCAAAAACCTGCAAAATGATTGTTGCACAATTTGCAGCCAGTTAGCTGTTTTAGATTAAATTCAATGCAACGTTCAGGGCAACAAGTGTACTTATGCCCTTTCATCTGGTACACATGGAATGTCTTCAACATTGGTTTCGGCTTCTTCCAAGACTTGCACTTACACATGCACTGACCAAAAGCTTCACATTTTCTACAAGCCAGGCCATCCACCACATCAATGTCATTCGGCCATGAAAAAACATTTTTGTTCGCAACAGTAGTTGAGTTGACTCTCCATGTTGCTGCGGTGAAGGTGCGCGATGAAGTGATGCTGTAGTCAGTGAGAGTGCACCTTAAATAAACTCAGTGGAGGGGGAAAGGTCAAGGTCATTCAAACGGAGTTTTAAAAAAGATGACTAGTCGTCCTCCTCCTCCTCATCCGTCGTACGTGAAGAGCTGTCAGACGAAGAGCCCCGCGCAGGTGCTCCCCAGATGAAATGTATGTCTATTTGAAAGCGCAGGCCGGGATCTTGTACCATCAACTCCTTTAATCTATTACATACCAATTCCACTTTGTAAACATTGTTAATAATCAACACCCAAGGCTTCGGCTGAACATAACGTGTAGTTGAGTCAGCCTCACAGACAGTTACATCTTCCGGTGATATTGGAGTGTATAAATGTGTAAAATCTTGTTGCTGAGGCTGGCTTGAAGTTGAAGGTTCTGTGCCGACCCTGGTTGCATCAAAATTCAAATCCATTCTACATTCAAGAGGTCCAGGGTTCCCGTTGAATACATAGAGTAATTTTTGATACAAGACTTCCACTTCTGTTGCATCTTGTAAATGAACGGTCCACCGCAAGGGAAATGCTTCGTCCGTAGTGGAGTGAACTTGAGAAAGAGTCCTGTCCGCCATGGTAGCTAAGCAAGGAATGAGGTGAGCTGCAGTCAGTTGTAACATTATCGAAAAGTAGAGGGGGAAATTTCAAGGTCATTCAAATTGGGTTTTAAAAAAGGAAGGAGTGGAGGGGGAAAGTTCAAGGTCATCCAAATGGAGTTTTAAAAAAGGAAAACCTAGAAAGTAATATTGAAATCTTCCAACTGATGGTGGCGAGCGTTTTCTTCTGCAACCTTGCCGACACATGTAACTATGCCGTACAGTATGAACAGTACAACCATGATAAGGCCGAACAACAAAAGATAGCCGTTTACTATCATGATATTTTCTGAGTGGATCTGCTTTCTTCTTATCGCCCTCTCTTGCATCCTCTTCTCTAACTCGTGTACAAAGTCACAGCATGCGTGAGGACATCTTTCATCTGTTGGTAGGTTAGCCATTGTTGATGTTGTAGGTTTGGCTGTTGAAGAAGGAATGAGGTATCTAATTATGTTGTCTCATGTATATCAACAGTGAAGTGGTGGGGGTAGCGAATCAGTGGAGGGGGAAGTTTCAAGGTCATTCAAATTGTGTTTAAAAAAAAAACCCTATCTTGTTACTGAGCATATATGTCAGTAACAAGATAGGTGGCTTTGCTCTTTTTACTTCTTTAATATAATGAAGAAATAAACATATTCTACAATTGTAAGGACAAGGAAGACAACCGCTAGTCAGCTAAAGTAATCCAAGTTGTCTGGCTCGGTCTTCATCTACGCCGGTGAGGAAGCTGTCGTTGAAGAGGAATGTCCAGGCTCTTCCTTCGGCTGCCGAAGATTCCGTATATTGCAAGCGTAGACTTGCACGTTTATACGGTAGCCTCTTGCCACCATCAGGTGCAACTCCTTGTACAAGTCGTTCAGCTCCTGTTGCGTTTTGATCGTCACCTCCTCATAGCTGGCACAGCTTACGTTCAGAGACATACTGATGTTGTTCGGTTGGCTGCTGGAGTTGAAATGAAGACGAGGCACAGCACTTGGAGGTATATGAAAAAGTGGTGGGGGTGTTTTGCATTCAAGCAGGTTTGACTTGTAGCGTGGTGGTGGGGGTAACTGTGAAATGCAAAGGTCAAAGGTCAAGGTCACCCGCGAAGTTTAAAAAAATGCAACATATCAATATGTGACAAACTTCACATATTGATATGTTGCATTTTTTGTCTTTTTGTATTCTTTTTTTTGTCTTTTATGGTTTATTTATTTATAAAACATTACAATAACATATGTACAACAGTAAAACTTAAATCTAACACTGCTGCTTGTCGGCGATGTGGATGGTCAACTCGGTGGAATTGCTACCCGTGCAACCGTGGGAAACCAGGTAGAGACAGCCGGGTTGGATGGAGCGCAGATCCTCGTTCTGGAGGAGATGGACGAACCGTTTCGGCAGGTAGACTTGGAACTTGGGCTCATCCCCCGGAGTGAATGGTGCCTCGCTAAGACTGCAGCAGATGGCCTCTCCAACTGTAGTCTCCATCTTCTTCATGGCGTGGATAATGTAGTGCTTCTCGTCTTTAAGTTCGGAACACTTCTTGACGGGTAGTATGGTAGATTTGGAGTGAGCATTGAACTGCTCAACCAAAGTTTGCAGGAACTGGTGAGATGCCATGGTTGAGTTAAAGATTGTCTTCTTCTTCGTCTTCTTGCTGGGAGATGTTGTCGTCTCGGAATCTCGAGTAATACTCATGCCAGGTCCCGGTCTGCTCCTCACTTATATAAAGCCCGTTACCCCCACCACTCCCCATTTCCCCACTTTGAAGGTAAGATGCGAGTTTATAGGCGTTTTTTAAAGCGCAATGTCTATCTTTTTCATGTTCTGGACTTTTAGTACAAATACAAACATTTTCCATCGTATACTTGTAGTTTTTATCCAAATCCACATCATTAACCGGAACATGAGTAAATCCTTCGATCCATCTTTTCTTTTCCAGCCCCTTTGTGTAAATATTGGTAAACTTGTCTGAAAAGTGATGCATAATGTGATACAAGTCCGTGTAACTTGTAAAACCATCATACCAATCGATATGATGGAAGTGTTTTGAAATCCATCTGTTGGTAGTAGCGGCTTTACTAGTTAAAGATGAATAAGAACATGGTGGTTTAAATAAAAACGAATAAGGAACACTTGTATTGATGTCGAAAAACACAAGTTCTTTTATGATAAATCTATCATCATTACCCCGAAACGCTTGGAACTCAATTATACCAGGTTTGGACTTTACTTGTTCTTCTTCCTTGTCCATTGCGAAGATCACTCGTCTGCTCATGACGAAGTCCAAAGGTCAACTGATTTCCACACCACGGTAGGTACGACTTTTATACCCGGCCGTACAGTTGTTGGCGCGTTGGTGTATATTTAACGTGGGCACCGTCCCCGGTAGGCCTAACCCCACAAAGTGTTTGATATTGTTTTAAAAATTAACCATTGCTGTGTAGTTAATTGTCATTTAGGTTTCCATCTTTACATTTTCCTTGTTTTCATTTTCATCACTAACACTTGATTCTTCTCCTCCTTCTTCTTCCTCTTTTTCACGTTTTACTGATTTCTTATGTAGTTGAGCGTACTTTTCCAATTGTCTCCACATTTGTACTTCATGAGGAACCCTATTGAATATAGAAGTATCTACAGGTCCGTACAATATAGGTGCGTCCGGTTGTTTGTCCAAAGTGTCTTCCAGATAATCTTTAATAATTGAACTTGAAAACACCAGTTGTCTCAAGTATCTCGTTATTGGTTCAGTTGCACAAGTTAGAATAAAAAACTCTTCTCGATTAAGTTGAATCTTGTTATCATGTCTTGTTGTGTCTCTAAACCGCAACTGATGATCACCACGATGTTTAACAATATCGATTTCCACATTTGAATCCAAAAGGCCTACTCTTGTCTTTCTTCCAAACATGTTACTACTTAAATAGCATTCTAGCAGATGCAAGTGTTTCATAAACGATTCCCAAGCAGTGTCCGTAAACAAAATCATTTTGGGTCCATGAGTTAAAATTACAGTAGGGGAATAATCTGTAGATTTCATAACACCGATTAAAACACTTTTGTCCAAACTGGAAGAGATTGGGTAAAATATTCGCAAGAATACCTCACTTAATATGTTAGGAGAAATATTATCTTCAATATCCCTTTTCCTCTTGTGTGCATTCTTTCTTCTTTTACCTTTTTCCTCAACATTAATACTGGCGTGGAGTTGTCCGCAAGCGTTGTGTTCATCTCCCTCCGGTTGACCTTGAAGATCTAAAAAGTCGGATATCTCCTTCTCAATATCTACTACATTTTCTTGTGTACCACTAGGAGAAGCCATATTGAATAAGATGCTACCCATACAACAACAGGCAACAAACTGATGAGGAGCGAGCTGAACGCTCTGCTTTTATACTCGCGGAATGCATTGGAATGTAGGAAAACCGGTCTTTTACAATACATTTTTAACAATTCCAGTTAAAGGTGTGTATGTTACGATTTTATCATGTAGAATTAAACAGTATGCAGTTGTATTAGCCGGTATAGGCGCGTTGAATTCCATTTCTATTTTTATATCTACACTTGATGATTTTACCGATTCATTTTGTTTAGAACAATCGATTACAACTATAGGGTAACCATCTAAGTATTTTTCTGGTGATAGTAAAGGTGCATTCGTTTTACCATAATATGAACTTTGGAATCTTGCATACATATCGTACAATATGCTGTACTTTTTATTAGCGAATGACACATTTAAATTATCGTATGGAAAAAATTGTGAATTTAAATAAACTTTAATATTTTTCAAGTTGCAATGATCAAATTGGCCTGCATGTTTGGTGATGGTGTCTCTTCTGCCTGTTTGTAAACCAAATATAATATACCTGGCTCGTTCCACATAATTAGATGTTTTAACTGTCCAAGTGTGTCGATCCGTAGTTGGCAAGCTGGGATGTTCATGAAATTCCCTACTTCTAAAAGGAATTACAATATCACGATCAGCCTTTAACTTTCTTAATAGTAGCATTCTATGCTCGTCAGCTAATTTAACATGTGGAACTCTCCATACAATTTTGTCTAATGTTAATTTCCATTCTAAAGTTGCATCTGTTGTACCGTCTGGAGCTTTAATAATATCTTTATCGTTTGAAGATCTCAACAAAACTAATTCTTGTTTAACGTTTAATATTATTTTCCTATAATCTTCAGCAAAACCAAGCAACAAACGTAACGGAATATGAAAATCAAAATTTCCATTTGTATCTGGAGTGATTGTGTCTTTTGCAGGTAAAACCCATCCTGCAGGTTGTATTAAATTGGTTTCATTAGGTGATATAGATGTTAATCCCTTTAAAGTTGTTGCAATACCTACTTTTTTAGTAGAATCAACTGTTACACCTGATATTTCATATCTAATTTCATCAAACAGGAAAGCCATGGGATTATTTATAAATGGAACTGTTGTACCAGTAGTAGTACCGTCCTTTTTAGTAACTTTTCCTTCAATATACAAGTAACTTTCACATGGTAGTGTGTAAATGTCTTGATTTTGTATGGGAATACGAATTTCATCGTTATTGTTTAATTTTGATGAAGTGTAAGGGTTGTGGGTGTGATATTCTTTTTCCCATAGGGTTTCGTCGAATGTTGGACCCTGAGCTATATCCAGTATATCCATTATCGGTTACTTTTAATCCAATTCTCTCTAAGAAACGAATGTTCTCGCTTGTTAACTCCTCCACAGCTGAAGAGCTACTAATGCGGATTCCCGTAGGTTGTTCGCTTTTAAATGTTAAACCCATGATTTTGTATTAAAGTGTTGATTTTAAATGTAGTCTAACCGTAATAGGCTCTTCTCGGAAATCTATCAAGTTACCGTCTTGATCCAATACGTTCAACACGATGTCTGAAATGAAAGTGGTGTTCAAAGGTAGATATACCAGGTTTTGCGGCTTTTCAACAATTTTAAATCCAGGTGGTACACTGGGGTAAAAAGTATGTATTATATGAGTATTTGCTCCATCTCTGTAAGCTCCTTGTATAATGTTACAAGTTATGTCTATACTATTGACTTTTAATATTGTTACAGTTTGTTTACCGGAATGTGTTTTATTTGGTTCTAAAATTGCTCCATCTTTGGGAAATCCTAATAAATCACCAATTGAGTCTGACTTACTGAAATCTATATAATATTTTGAAGTAAGCTCAGCTTTCATTGTATTGTTATTACCTTTTAGCGTTATATTGTCTTTTCCCATTTTATTTTGCAAAAATTCATTAATATGATCAATTTCATAAGAACCTGTGGGTAGAGTGCAAACTTCTAAGTCTGTAAACTTCCCACTGGCATCTTTTCCTTTATAATAATGCAATAAGTTATTTTTACCTTCCGTAACATTGGGAATAGAGTTGTAAGTTGTAAAATCCAACAGTGCTGCCTCCCAAAATCTTCCTTTTTGCAAGCGTAACGCTGGAAAAAGGATACTTCGTAAAGTGGACGATTTTCCTGTTAATGATACCGTATAGGAAGACATCTCAATAGTGACTGATACTTTTAGCTAGGAATTCCAAACATAAATGGCCGCATATTGAAGTATTATCAGGTTGTTCTCTTTTATAGTTGTAATATATGTTTTTAGCAGATTTAAAGTAATGTTCAAGTTCTTTAGGTGGTGGCAAATTTCCAAAACTATCAAAATAATATACATTACTATTTAGTTTCTTATAACACACCCAATGGGTGCCGGACCCTTCAGTATTATCCAAATTTACGATTCCAGTCTCATTTTTCCATATTTTCTTTGGTAAACTGTCTTTCATAAATACTCCGCGGAAAAATGGTATTTTTAAACAGGAAATATATTTAAATAATTCAACATTAGTCAACGCTTTATGTGGTATAACCAATTGATTTCTTTTATTTAATATGCACGATACGGTCTTAGGTATAGACCAGCCCCGTTTTTTACCATTGACCATATTGTCGGTTTTTTTGTTATTTTTCCTCGGAGAACGTCTTTTTAGTCTAATATTACCACCATGTTTTCTCATGGTTGATCCTTTTTTATTCTTACCCCTCCTTTTTCCACCTCCTACCGCTGTTTTAGCCTTCATACCTGCTGTTACCGCTAAAGCTGCTGCTTTTTCCGCAATACTAGCGTCACTAGACTTTACTCGTTGCCAAGCTATATTCGCTAGCTTTTTATCAGCGATTGACCTATTTTTTGAATCGGTAAACGTGGAATATGCGATATCGTGTTCTTTACAAGCCTGATCTAACTTATTTATGCCTGGATCACCTCTTTCCAGTCGTTTTTTCAATTTAGTTCCTGGTCCGCAATACTGATAACCTCCCGGTATATGAAATTCGTATGGTAAAGCGTCTATTGCTCTATTTACGATAGATCCTACTGGAATACGATTTAAAGCTTTACTTAACAGAGAAACCGCTGTGGACGTGATCCCACCTCCTTTCCGTATACTGTCTCGATATGGACTGATGTGCTGGAATGTCATTATTGTCCTTTTATAATCGAAATGTACAACTTATGTGTTAACTCTATGACGAGTTGGACATAAATGAGGTCGTTTATTGCGTTCTTATATTAAATATCAATATCACCCCAATCTGATGATCTAAACTTTTGCGTATTAGGGTTAATAAAGTATTTATTAAAAATTTCCTTTTTAATCCAATTACCTCTCTCGGATTCAGACACCCAATTACCCCAACGTGTACGGGTTGCAATAATATTGAACATATCAAATAATGCATTTCCTAAAACTTTAGTAAGAAAATTAACAGTAACAGCATTATCCACATGTTGAGGGTCTTTAAGTTCTGTAATACGTTTATTATTACAAGTATATACTTTATGGTCCTTTAATGAAGTTGTTATAGCCTGTCCTACAGTTGCAGCATCATTTGGATCACTTCCTTGTTTTAAATTACCTATTTTCTTATCATCTGCATTAAAAATATCACCAGTTGGTTTATCTAATATCAAAGATTGACTAACTACAACACAATCGAAATCGTTGATACCAGGAGATACGTTACGTATTTTTTTAAACCTACATATGTAAGGTTCATCATTGTATGGATTAGAACATATAGTTTGTGCTACAACTGGAACATCAAAGAATTCTGTACCCATACCTATATATGATAATTTCTTTCTTTTACCATCCCAAGCATTATTCTTTTCTTCAAGTAATGTAAACTTTTCATTTCCCTGCACGAATACATCCCCTTTTCGCGATACTACTTGGTCTTGTTTTACAAATCCAGATGTTTCTTGTTTTAAAGTTTCCTTCATTTGACCCACCGTTGCTCCATCTGTTGGTGCCGAACCATCTTTTACATTTGCTAAACAATTACCAAGACAATCGATAACTCCCACATCATGTATGACACAATGATCTTTAATATATTTTAGATTTACAGCATCATTTTCATTTTTTGGATAACCTATATCGTTAATAACAAATTTATAAAAAGAAAATCCATCTTTTGTCTTTTCAGGTATCAAGGAATGTAAATAGCGTCTATTTACGCTGTCTTTTGCATCTTTAGGGTCATCTACGTTGGATATACGTTTATTGTTGGCACTATACGTTTTCCCATTGAATTTTAACGTATTTTTAAATTCAGATGACAAATAACCTTTGTTTATTGCATCACCGTTTTGATTTGGTTTACCAACGTTGATAATTCTATGATCTTCTGCGTCATATGTGTTATTTTGTAGTCTTAATGTTGGCGATATCTTTTCCTTTAATATTTTTAAATTTATTGCATCGTTTTCATCCGTAGGATCTTTTATGTTTTTTAACCTTTTATTACTCATATCATAATCTCCATCAGGTGTTTGTGGTAAACCAGCACTTCTTTTTAAATTATTCGCATAATATAACCCATCCGAGGAGTAACGTCCGAACTTGTCGACACTCATGGTGCAACTGAATAGTATTCTAGGGAGTAACGCATTTTTATGAGATTACCCCACGGTTTCGGAGTTCATCCACTAAAGCCACCCATTCGTTTTCCAATCCAGGATGACCCGCTTCTCTAGCTTCATGTATTAGTTTCATTCTATCCACCAATTTATTGATATTATTGTAATAAATCACATTTGTGTTATATAGTTTCTTCATTAAACCTGTACCTGTAACAGATTTGTTTCTTTTTCTTGGTTCTGGAGCACTTATATCCAAAGTGGATGACACAAACCTTCGTTTTACAGGTTTTCTTGGCATTATCGGCATTGGTTGTCTTCTCGTTGTTGGTATTAACTTGGATACAAATACTCTATATTTTAAAGACCTAGATCTAAAAACTGGTTGGTCAGCTAAATATTTTCTCCTGTATGCATTGGTGTGTTCCAAAATCTGTTTATATGCTTCCATGTCTTCTTCTTTAACTAACAATTCTAAAGGCTTTTTTTCAAATAATAATTCAAATAATCCTCTTGTGCCCTTATATCTTTGTTTACCAACAATAATATTATCATCTTCATCAATGTTTACCGGGCTATTACCAACCATTAAACCTTCTTCTGTTAATCTTACTCCATAACTATGGTAGTTTTTATTAGGATTTATTCCAGCTAACATTTTTATCATGTATTTCCTTCCTAAAGGTCCTTTGTTATGAATGTTTTCACCCAACAAGCTTATGTTTGACGGACCTTCCCTTGCTTCTTCTTCTTTTTCCTCTTCACTAGCAGTTGATACATCTTCATGTCCTCTTTTAGCTTTTACTTCATATAATTCTCTTATACCACTATAGTCTGGTGATTCTAGCTCTCTTTCAGGTTCTCCACCGGTAAAACCACTATATGTAGAGGATTCCAGGTCTTCATCACTAAAATCTTCTGATTTTACATTTTCTCTTTCAAACTTTGTAATAGGTGCAATTGCATCTCCTTCCAAAACGGGTTTAGCAAATTTTTTGTTTAATTGTTTCAAGGGTTCAGTAATAGGTTTAAAAGTAGATTCAAGAAATTTCTCCCTTTCGCTAATACCTAATTTTAATGCTCTGTTTTTATCTCGAATAGAATCACTAAGTGATTTTATTTCCTTTATTAACTTTTCTTGGTTAACCATGTTTGTAGCAAGACGTGTTGTACAACAATGAATGTTTTACATCATGATCAGTGTATTAGTATAAATTTATCAAATCCTATCCTGTATCGACCATTGTTTAGCGGTTGTTCCTTCATAATTGTTAAAAACCCATACTTTTCAGCCCAAGCCTTTCCACACAACTCTTTAAATCGTTCAAATGGCATATCCGCACTTACATGGTCATAATATGTGTGTTTTAGGTTGGTTTCATCCTGTTAAAATACAATTAACATGTTTGCATTGTCTCTAATGAGCTGTTTCGGTATTTTGCTGTAAGTTTGACCAATATAAATGCTATCTATGTTGTTATGTCGACCCATGGCGAAGTAATTTCTTATTGTATTTTGATTTTCACAAGATACGTCGTCAAATATAAATACTGAGAATGGTTTAGCCTCTTGCGGTTGCATGACACTCTCGCTTGCGTTAAATTTAAAATATTTAACTTCAGGCACATTATTGAGTATTTGTTCCAATAATTGATATTTTGGTTGTTGTAGTGACTTTGAAAATACATATAAATTATTAAAACGTAATCCTTTAGGGTTTGTAATCAAATTGAATACTACATTTGTTTTTCCACAATTGGAAGGACCGGTAACTAGACAACGAACCGTGTTTGGTAACAAAACACCATGTTTCCCCGTATTGAATTGAGAACCATCCACTGTGAGTTCATCTATATTATTAATAGTAAAATTGTCTTTTTGCGGTATTATCTCCATCCTTTGTAATGGTTCAACCCAAAATGATGCTCTATCGTTATATTAGATCCTTTTTAGGTATCCATGAATCTTCCGTCTTATTAAATCCTAACCATCGTACTTTAACCTTATCTTTTTTCCGTTGCAACACCTTTTCAACTAAATATACATCACCTACTGTTGACTTTAACATTTCATGTCCATAAAACCCTCCTTCCAGCAATTGTCCTTTATTATCTTTTAAAATGTAAGTTTCTGGTATTGTAGGTTGCACCTTAAATACGGTAAATACCTCATTTGTCCAGTTTGGAAGATATCTTTTACTAAATACACCTTTGTATTTGCTTATTCGCACTTTATCACCAACATTAAACCTTTTAGGCTTTAGTTTTTCAATTTTTGGTTTAGTATTCATTTTTATACGTTTTAATACAAGTTTTTCATTTTTATTAGTCACTTGGCTTGGTTTCATACCGATAGTTCTATGAAACTTGTTATTGTAATCGCTTATAAGTTTTGGTAACATATCAATCCATACGTGTGATCCTCTGTTGGAAAACATCTTATACATGGCACCTTTTAAAGTTCTGTTAAATCTTTCAATTATTGATGCTTTTACCTCTGAATTAGTTGAGTAATGGTTAATGTTATGTTTTTTCATTAAATTTGCAAATTCCTTATTAAAATATTCTTTTCCTTCATCAGTTTGTAAATGTTTTATAGTATGTTTGTCTCTTTGTATAGCTGTTTCCATTGCTTTTGTAACACTTTTGCCACTTTTATCTTTTAGTGGTAAAGCATCTGCCATTTTTGAAAAACAATTAATAATAGTCAATATGTATTTAAATCCTCTATTTTGTTTACTGTAAGGAATCATTTCGATTAAATCCGCTTGATATAAATCATTTATTCCTTTTATCACTGTATTTCTTCGCGGAAACTTTCTTCTTGCAGGTTTATGAAGCTCGTTGACAATTTCTTGCTTCAAGTTCTTCATATTGCAGGTTTGAATGTTTCATGTATCACATGTATAATCACAATGAATGTTGTCTTAAATATTCACATGATTTATATAGGTCAAGGTCATCCAAACTTGTGTAAAAAAATGGGGAACACGGCGTTGGACTTGCCGTGTTCCCCATTTTTTTACGGAAGGAGAAAGGAATAAGGTCGAAGTTGTAGAAGGACGAAGAATAGGTTACTAGTTGATAGGGTTTAGAGAGTAGTGGCCGAAAGGAAGAGTATGGATTTTATCCGGCATAATATGCCTTTTATCATCTTGAGCTGATAGTGCTCTTTTAACTTCAGTGACACTGTAGACCTCATGTTTAAAGCTTCTGATAGTGTTGAACGTTGCAGACATTGTAGAATCTTCAAACAAGCAGGTCTTGTAATGGTCAAATGTCACATGTTTCTTTAAGTATGATGTTTTGACTCCTTTAGCTTTCTTCACTGTCGGTATGTCATTTTCCATATACATCTTGAAGGAATATAATTTGGACATCAGCGCAACTATTTCCTCCAAAGGCATTCCATTTGCTTCATCTTTAAATTTTCCAATTACTTTTTTATTCTTTTCATTATAATTTGGATGGTTCTTTGGATAGTCAGAGAAGTCAAAGTCGTCTTTGTATGGGAAACTCCTTAGATCTTCATACATGTCCAAAGTCCTTATCCAGTAGATGAACGCGTCGGTATCCATGTATGCAACTCCAATGTTGTCTCTTCCGTAGTGTTTAACCATTTTGTTGTAATGGAAATCATACATCAGAGTTTTACTTATATCCAAAATCGACATTCCAATGTATAACGGACGATCCATCACTATTGTTGTTTTCTTCATACTAACGGCGACTAGATCTTCGTTTATAATCATGGATGTTCCAAAATTTGGTTTTTGCACTAATTTTTCCAATTTCCTAGGATCACTTACTAATTTTACAATCTTGTGTTTTCTTTTGTTTTCTAAGGTCTTCCCAAAGATGGCGTTGTTCATCAATTTGTAAAAGTCCTTTTCAAATGCTGATGTTGCTGCTGCTCTTCTTGTAGTGTTGGAATCAATATATGGTTTCAACCAACAAGACTGGGTGAATTCAATTGCTCTATGAATTCTTACTAAACGTAGACCCAATTCAAGAGCTTGTTGAACTACCCAGTAGTGAGCCACATACCGATCTTTATTCTCCAAGGTCATCATCAATTTTGGCCATCTTCCTGTTGGTGAAACTTCAGTCTTGGCTAAGAGAGGCAAGTCGTAGTGATGATCATGAAGGTGCTCTGGATATTCAAAATCACAGTCCAAAATATAACCTTTTTGACCATTTTTTGGGATCTGTGAGATGTCGCCGATGGTGGCCGGGTCGATCCATTTGAAGTCAGCGTAAGGAAGCGGATTTGACATTGCCCAACCATAAAGGTTGTTTGCGTCAAAGTAGCCAAGGTAGAGTGATGGTTGTCCCTCGTCGAATCCTGGGATGTACTTGTTGTTAGCTTTGACATGACGTGTTACAGCTTGTGTCAAACCGCCTCGTACACCAGATTCTATCATGAGCACCATATCAATATCTGTTAGAAGTTCCAATCGACAGTTGGTTGACTTCAGCATAGCTTGCCATGCTAATCCTGGAGATGTGTACGAGTGCAGAGGGTCCAGTCCATAGGCGGAGAAGCAGGTGTTTCGAAATTCTTCCATCACATCGCACAGCAGAGTTACGTCCAATTTTATGTAAAAGTCAGAATATTCCCCTAAGGTTTGAATGTTAAGTTGGTTCCAAACATTACAAGCATGATTGTAGTCTTCAACAGTGATTGCACTTTCATTTAACTTGCTATTGAAGGCTACAATCGGTGGCAGACTGGTTTCTTCAAATTTTTCTGCAGAAGTTATGTAATCATAGGGGAACACTCCTTTACGCATTACTAAGTCCAATTTATCTTCAGGTACAATTTTGCTGGTTTCTTTTAAGTCTTCTCTTCTTAGGTTCTCAGACAATTTGCTCAAACTAGATGACATAAATCACTAAGAGTCTACGAAGCGAAGTTTAATTTTACCTACTGTTTTTGAGAAACTGATGTATTTCTCCAATGTTTCAGCTAATACTTCAATTTTTCCATCATCCCGTCCTAACTCTGGGATAATGAAGTGGGAGTCATAGCCGCTAAGATTGTGTAACACGACAGGGATAAAGTTTGGTAGTTTGTAATTTATATTGCATGAATTACAAGCAGCTCCTCTGTATAACCCTGTCAGGTGATCGTGATCTCTTACTTTTTGATTTTCTTCACTGAAACTCTTCTTGCATAAATAACATCTTGTTGCTGAATTGTATTCTTCTTGTTGATTTTGGTTCAAAGGTTCCATAGGTAAAACATTACCGAATAAGCGTTGCACCTTTTCAGCAATATCATACAACTGGTCTACAAAATACTTAGCGGCTTTTTCCCTACGGTAGAGTATTGGAGTGGATGTTAACCCATAGTCTTGCAACTGTTCCTTAGGCAAAGTGGATTTCACCAATAAGCAAAAACTGTTAGGTTGATGCAATTGATATTTGGTTCTTCTAGTCACCTCACCATTCGGAAGCTCCTGTGGTACTAACGTGGATTCGAAATCTGCGTAGACGGCTACTGGAATCCGATATTGGTGAACTGTTTTGTTGAATTGGATGAAAGCTCGAGATGGCGGTGGCAGACTAATCTTCACTTCATAGTTGTCATTACAAAGTCTTTGATGTTCCATCAACCACTCCGATCCTCCACGTCTCAAGTCTTTATTTGTGAAACAAAAGCATCTCTTACACACTGTTACTCTAATTTTCTTTTTAGTCACTTGTCGTCCAACCAAAGTTTCAAAGTTCTTGATGTAAACATAATGTGATATTTCACCTTTGGTCAATAGCAGCACATCTGTATGATTTTTACGTTCAGTCTTTGTAACTCGTAACGGGTATACATTATTTGATTCGTCTAAACCAAACACATTAACTGAAACTCCTGGGTTTTTTCTTTCGAATTTAGCAACATCATTAAGACTAACAGGATACGACATACCTTGGAAGTTATAGCGGTGTTGAACAGTTTCGTATGCTACGCTAGGTCTACAGGGATGGTCTTCCACATATTTTGCTAACATTGCATACCGGAAACATTCATTATCCTCATTTTTCACATTGATACATGATTTAGTATCTTGGATCACCTTTGGTAGAGGGATAAAGCTGCTACCTCTCATACCATATCCATGCTTGTGAACCCTCACATCCATACCTTCAATCGATGATAGCGTCCAGCCAGATCCTCTTCCTTCGTGTTCTTGGAGTTTCATTAGCAGTTCATTCAAACATTCTTCTAAGATTTCGTTGATATCAGATGTGGTTGTAAGGGTTCGGTTTTTAGCAATGAATGCTCTCGGTGAGTTTTCACCATCGGTATTAGTAAACATAGCCTCCAACACCAATCCAAATTTAATAAAGTTCAATCTTGCCAATTCTTCCATCAATGTTTTTACAACTAGATTTTTAGCTTGGGTTATAAAGTTTTCCAATTCCAATTGCACATTATTAATTTTGAAATGAGTTACAACTGGTCCTGGCAAGGCTGTGGTGCGCAGTTGTCTTATATCTTCCACTTCTTCTGTATCCTCTTCTTCCATATCCTCTTCTTGGGTACGCAGTTGTTTTACATCTTCCACTTTTTTTTCTTCCATTTCCTTTTCAATAAATCCTCCAGCTGTAGATGGTCCAGCTCCGGCAAATTGAATAACACTTGGTCTTCTTCTTTGCATTAACTGTAAATAGCTAGCCCAGTCCTTCTTCTTCTGGGGTGTTTCCAAAAACCGATCAATCGCATCCAAGTCTTCTTCACTTACTACAATCTCTTCTTTTCTGTTCTCTTCACGATGCAATTCTCGGTGTAACTGTAGATAGCTATCACAGTCGTCCATCTGCTTCTGGTAGTTTTCCAATAACCGATCAAACGCATCCAAGTCTTCTTCACTTACAACAATCTTTTCTTTTCTGTTCTCTTCATGATGCAATTCTCGGTGTAAAACAAAGATATCTTCATCTTGGAAAAACTCACCACAAATATCGCAAAGAGCCATTTTTTTACAGTTTGGCTTTGAGTGTGCACTCGGTGAATGTCCAAGCAATAATGAGCAGCGCGCTCAACCGGGTCCCTTTATACCCGAGGTTGAAGGGTGGGGGAAGATGACGTCATATACATCCGGTTTATCAATCATTTAGTAAATTTGGCTTTTAAACACCCATTTTCAATATATTCTTCAACAGGCTTGATAAACCAATAATGTTTGGTCTAAATCCACTACTTTGTACAAATTTTTTGAAAGATGTCTGTTTGAGCAAGTTTATGGGGAACAAGGTCACTTGGAATTATTATTTTAGCGGGGATAGAGCACTGCAATAGAGCCATGGTATAGAAGTGGTGTATCCATCCAATTGGTTTGCCCTTTTTTTATACCCCCCACAAACTATGCATTTATGTAGGTCAAGGTCGCGTAAAGACACCCTTTGAGCGGGGGATAAACAACTAAGCAGCATGCTAGTCCATTGCGCAAAGTGATCTATCCCCCGCTCTGTTCTACAAAACCTCAATCAAGTCCAAGTTCAAGTCCTAGTTTAACACTTGGTTGGGAGAATTACATTAGTTTGATGCTTATTTCTACCGTTACACTTGCTCCATTCTCAAAAAGATATAAATAATATAATCCTGGATACTGTTTTGTTTCACGTCCTGCATGTTCCTTAATAAAGTCAAAAGCCAATCTTTTTGAATATTCATTATGAAACACCTCTCTCACACAAACAAGAATTTTTTCTTCCACCAATTTCAGTTGAATTGATGTTAGTTTGCTTACATCATCCTTGTCTATCAGGGGTAGCTTGTAGGTGAAAGTATTTGGCGGTAGTTTGTGGCGTTCTGTCAAGTAAACAACAAAATTTTTTATACAATTTCTTCTCATTGTCTGTAATACTATTAATACCAATCAGATTGTAGTACAAAGGTTTATAAGGTATACGACGAGACATTTTTGGTCACCGGTCTTCTTAAGAATGAGCTCCTGGACAGCCACTTCCAACGAAAGCTGGAGCGTGAATGAGAAGTGCGTGCAACCTGACCGCCTTATATCGCCGCCGGGCGACCACGCCCAGGATATTATTGTGGGGGAGGGGGGTGGGGGAGGGGGTGGGGGAGGGGGTGGGGGAGGGGGGGGGCACTTCTCGTCCGGAGCAAAAAACTTTTTGGTCAAGGTCAAAAATTTTTCAAAAAAAATTAAGGGGGGGGGGGACTTAAAAAAAAAATTAAGCCCCATGGCATTCTTATGTTACCATCGCTGTAGTCTCCGAAAAGACACAACTATGGACAACTCCAAACTTGTGTTAGTAATGGCTACCCATTACTGTTTACAAAGTACTTTAATATATTTACTGTTAAAAAACATGACTGTTAAAGATTTGAAAACTTTTATATATATAGGTCAAGGTCACGAAAAAACTTTAAAAAAATTAAGCCCCACACCCCCCTATGGGGGTGTGGGGCACTTGGGTTGTCATCGCTGTAGCCTCCGAAGAGACCCAACTATGACACTGGGCAACATCCAATGTCGTGTTCCCTTCGCCACGCGAGACTTGTAACATTTACTGCATTGTCTTTTCAATAGCTAACAAAAGTTCATTTTCATAATTTTGAGTTTCCAGGAGGAAACA
>CM061535.1:109383844-109440810 GCA_030545055.2 Neoaliturus tenellus
TCGCAGTCCGCTCCCGAGCGTTTGAACGTGAACGATCGGGACGGACAGCCATAGGCCTCACTAAACACTGAAAGGCGCCTTCCACTGTTTAGCGAAGTCTACTCTAACTTTAAGACTTGTATTATTTCTAAGATATTGCGCTTGCGTTTGGGTATTGGGAATTGTTTTTATATGAGAGTGTTTCACTTGTACCCTATGTTTCCTGTGTGTCTTGTTTGTCTTTTATCCTGTGGTGTCTTGTTTTGTCATATGTGTTTAATGTGTATGTGCTTGTTCCAGCATTTACTATGTTGAGCTCAAATTGTGTGTTGTAAGTTGTGTTATATTTATCTAAAGTGTATACGCTTGTTTTAGCATTTCCCCTTGAGCGTTTTTCACAGCTCAAAGTAAACTGTAACGACAGGGAACGGGAGTAGGCCCCCGTGTAAAGCCACTTTTCATAATTGTTTAGGCTCCTCTCAGGCATGCAACAGGTTGCGGCTGGGGCTGTGGGAGCATGTCCGTTTGTACGCTGGCAAGCAAAAGGTTGTGGCGGCCTCTGCACTCGGACCGAGGGACCGTAAGCCACTAGGGTGTCCTCAGTTTGTTTCCTTCTGGAAACTCAAAATTATGTAAATGAAACTTTGTTAGCTATTTGCGTTTTTTAGTCCCCAAGGCCCCCGAACATTCGTGGTTCGCCATGGGTGTACGGGGGCCGAAATCTTTTAATGTCCGTGTGGCCTTGACCCACAAAGGACTTGTAAAAATTTTACTGCATTGCTAAATTAAAAATATTAAAGATATGTTACGGGAGTAGGCCCCCGTGTAAAGCCACTTTTCAGTTACGGGAGTAGGCCCCCGTGTAAAGCCACTTTTCATTATTGTTAGGCTCCTCTCAGGCATGCAACAGGTTGCGGCTGGGGTTTGGGAGTATGTCCGTTTGTACGCTGGCAAGCAAAAGGTTGTGGCGGCCTCTGCACTCGGACCGAGGACGTAAGCCATTAGGGTGTCCTCAGTTTGTTTCCTCCTGGAAACTCAAAATTATGTAAATGAATCTTTGTTAGCTATTGAAAAGACAATGCAGTAAATGTTTACAAGTCTCACGTGGGGAAGGTTAGACGACATTGGATGTTGCCTGTTGTCATAGTTGGGTCTCTTCGGAGGCTACAGCGATGACAACCTAAATGCCCCAGGTGGGGCTTTATTTTTTTAAAGTTTTTACATGACCTTGACCTAAATATATGAAAGTTTTCAAAATCTTTAACAGTAAGGTTTTTATTAACACAGTAAATATATTAAAGTACTTTGTCTTTTAAACTTTAATGGGTAGGCATTACTAACACACAAGTCTGTAGTTGTCCATAGTTGGGTCTCTTCGGAGGCTACAGCGATGGCAACCTAAATGCCCCAGGTGGGGCTTTATTTTTTTAAATTTTTTACGTGACCTTGACCTAAATATAGTAAAGACTGACACTGCACCTCCGCCCCCCCTCCACCTCCACCTCCACCCCACACCTCCACCCCACACCTCCACCTCCACCCCACACCTCCACCCCACACCTCCACCCCACACCTCCACCCCACACCTCCACCCCACACCTCCACCCCACATCTCCACCCCACACCTCCACCCCACACCTCCACCCCCCCCACCCCCCCCTTCTCCCACACCTCCACCCCACACCCCCACCCCACACCTCCACCCCCGGCCCCGCCCCTACCCCTACCCACATACGCTTGGGTGGGGCTCACCCGTGGTCGGTGGGGATATAAGGCGGCCGGGTTGCACGCACCTCTCACTCGAGCTTCAGCACTCACACCGCTCACACCAACTGTTGCTCTCACCAAATAGTATTATTTACTTAATTCCTATTTCAATTCTTTACTCTACTTCTTAAAAAATGCCTCTTAAATTGAAAAACCATCCTCCTGCTTCTTCGGCCAACCAGTCTACTCCGCCTTCTTCGTCTGGGACCACTACGACGCAGTACTCGGTCCTGCGGCAAGCGCTGGCTGTAATCACGACTGTGACCAGCCTTCTGCCATCGATGCCAGCGCTAACCATTACAACTGCCGCTGGGACCAGCTGAGGAATGATTTGCTCTCCAGCTGTCTCCCTTTCCTCGGACTCCAACTCGGATGCTGCCATATTCCAGACGGAGGAGGACAACGAGAAGAAGAAGAGGAAGACTGCAAGGTCGAAGTACACTCCATACTCCCGTACACACAAAATCCTTTCATACACCAAATCCCAATGTCCTCTACCTCTATCCCCTATCCCATCCACACCTGTTAAACCACCCCGTAGATCCATCTTTTCCCCTGACGCCCCCTATCCAACCATCGACATAACAACAAAATTTACATCACTTCCCACCATTTCCCCCGAACTTCCAACCATCGACCACGTTCCCCCACCCCACCCAAAATTGTTTGCTCCCTTCCTCTTCACCGCGTAAAGCGTTCTACTCCTATTCCTTCTAGCCAGCCTAAACCGGACAAGCTCCAAAACATTAAGGTAAAGTGTCCAACACAAAAACGTAAGCGCGTTGAGGTCCCTGCTGGCAAGGGTAAGAAATGCGATTACGCTTGGTTTTCAAGTGGGTTTGGGGTTCTGTGTTGCCAGAAACTTGCTTGTTCAGGAGGAGATCGCTGCCAAAGTCACCTCAATAAAACAGTCAAATTTCGGCAATTCAAACCCTACACTCTTTATATTAGGCCTAAAACGTTCAAGTTCAGACATCCCCACGGTCCGCAACCGCGTGATATTAGAAGGCTAAAGGTTGATGAAAAATATTATTTTATTGGTCAAACCTATGGAGCAGGTAATAAGAAGGTAGAAATCGTTGTAAAAGGTGAAGGCCACCTTTGTACAATGCACGTACCACCTCGGATGGTACAAAGAGAATTTTTCATCCCTAAAGTCTATCTAATACGAAGGAAAGGATGCGAAACCGTGTGGGAAATGGACTAGGATATGGGCCCACTAAAAACAAAAAAAAAATCAAAATTGTTAGGTTGTGTTGGACAATATTTAAAAAAAAGTCTTTTCCAAATTATTTCTTCCAAATTTAGTCTTAACCCTCTTAAAGTAAGGGAGAGGGGTATTATACAAGTCAAGTAATAAAAAAAAAAAAAAACACTTGACTTGTATAATACTTTAACCTGGCGGTGATGTAAAGTCACTGGGACAATCTCAAACCGTGTCCTTGAGGGTGAAGACTAAGTTACAAAAGTCTTTAACAAATAAAAACTTACCTCCAAACACTTGTGGCTTCCCACAAGTGTTTGGAGGTAAAAACTTTTTAAAGTTTGAATGACCTTGACCTATATTAACTATTCTGAAAAGTAAAGAGCTAACCTTGCAACCAAGGTTGTGTATCATGTGATACCCCCACTCCAACGTTTTGCTTAGCTTGTATGAGCTGTTCATTTTGCTTCAGTCTATTTCTACGCTTGATACTAAACATGGCACCGTTCTCCTACAAAGGCGGTAAATACAACTTAGATGAACACACTGCATGGGAACTTTTAAGCGGTTTGAGAAGGGATGTTGAGTTTTGGATAAGACGTGATAGGGCTATGTTTTCTTTATGTGTTATAAACAGACAAAACTTGAACATTACACACTACACTAAAATTGAATATAAAAATATAGACGAATTGTTCTCCTGGGTGTTTGAAGTAAGCAAGTTTATTGAAGAGAATAAGATTCAGGCCAAACTTATAATAACCAGGTTTGATACCAGGGAAGGTTGACCTTGAGTTACCCCCACCACAAAAATGGGTATATATATAGGAGTGGTGATCAACTGTCCTCTCATTCTGCTTTACACTGTTAAGCCGAACGCTTCGCACCATGTCTGGCAACGCTTCAGGTTCTGCCTCTAACTCCAGCTCAGGTGTTGGGCCGATCCGATCGGGGCCTTCGTCAAGGAGTCGTGTCCGGTTCTCCGGCTTTGGCCCTGTCAGGAAGGAGCTGTGCAGCAGCGGAGCCTCTCAACCAACCACATCAGATGCATCTACCCAGACATCACCAAACCTAATCGAAAGGTACAACGAAATTATAGAGCAAAAGGATAGGGTGTTAGAGAGTGTAATCCGTGAGGCAAATTCAATCCTGAGGAAATACGACAGACTAATTATGAAGTGTCAAGATCTTTTAGTGGACAGTGATGCTAGTGAGGATGAGAGTGGATAGGTGTGTGGGTAAAGACTCGGACTGGGACTTGTGTGTTTGTATGAATGTGTGTGTGAATGCGGAATACAGAGCGGGGGATAGATCACTCTGTGGCAATGGACTAACATGCCACTTAGTGATCTATCCCCCGTTCTGGTAATGTTCCTGGATGACCTTGACCCACTTTACCAAGGTTAGCTAGTACCCCCACCACTGATAAGTGTATATATACGGGTATTGATGTGCAGTTTGGTTATTCTGCTTTGTACCGCTTAGCTGAATACCGCACTTTAACATGGCTTCCAACTGCAAAACTTCTCGGGCTTCCTCTTCTTCAAGAAGGCGTGCTGCCAACGTCCTGCCTGCTACTCGTGGACCTGTTCGACCATTCCATAGCATAACTGTTGCTCGGGCAAACGCTTGCAAAGCTCCGATGCTACGGACCTTGCTGGAGGTGAGTCAAGACGGGCAAGGCTTGCTCAGTCCTGGTCAACGGCAGGAGCAAGAGAGGCGTATGGCGTACTTCAGGCTGCAGGGTGTAGTTCCCAGCTTGAAGTTAGGCGATCCGAGAGTAGCAAGCATCAACGAGGCTGCGGACTACATATTACACCTTCACAGTGTTTTGGAAGTAAAGGACCAACAAATTGAAAACTTAAAAGAACAATTGAAACAATTTAACTTTATCCCGATGGAGTTTGTGGAAGCAGTGATGAGTGATAGTGATGATGAAGGAACTGAATATATACTGGGTGTGTAATAGGGGACTTGAACAGAGACATGTGTGTGTGTGTGTGTGTGTGTGTGTGTGTGTGTGTGCTAGCCTAGCAATATTTGTGGCAGCATTTGGCAATGAGAATCCCAAACTGTGGCGTCGGTTCGAACTGTGGCAGCATACACACGGTCGCCACAATTTTTTTTTTGCATATTTCGACTGCTGAACTGCCAAGGAGTAAGTACAAAAAATTTGGCGGAAGTCGCCATAATTATCTGATTATGATTTTCTTTCACCGTGTGTATTTCCCGAAATCTCGGGATATTATTGTGGCAGCGCTACGGCAGAGCGCTCTACCGAGTTAAACGGGAACTAAAATGTCGGAGGACAGTGTTGCCACGTCTCTCGTTGCCATAATTATTTAATCATGATTGTGGGTATGCTGCTGTGTGTATGATGCCACAATTGAACGAGTTTGAAACTCGAAACGAAGATGGAGGATGTCAGTGTTGCAGTTTTCAGTTAAGATCTGTCAACACCTGCTACAAAGACAAAGTCAGTGCACTCTGACGTAAAATGCCGTATAACGATATATAAAAGGGAATGTCAAGAAAATTAATCTCAATTCTCTTTTATTTTGGATAGATGTTTGTTTTGTTCGTAATACCTTGTTAATTTAAAGTTTCACAAAGTATTTTCAGTAATAAGGTTTGGTAAAGGTGTGTATACTAAATCTAATAAGTCCCTAATATTTACAAAAGGTATGGTACAGGACAGGCCATGGAACGATAAATAATGTTTTTGCTTACAAAGCCCAATGATTGCAAACGTACGTACTCACTCCCATTGGGTTTATGAAAAAATTAAAAGAACCTATACGTGTTCAATACGCTAAGGGTTTTTTTGTGTTGACAAATCCTCCTACAATTTTCAACCGATTTTCAAGTTTTTGGTGTCGTTTTGGGCTTGGTCTGTAGTTGTTTCCGCCAAAAATTGATGAGAATCTGACATAAAATGAGGGCGCTATCCGCAAATTAAATTTGTAATTTTCCCTTTAGAATAACATTAAGATAGATTTAAGCATTTTAAACATCTATTAACATGCAGCTGTAGTTTTTGGTGATTACTGATGGGATTGGTCGGATGTCATTGACTTAGAACTAAATGTAAATTTTATATTGTATCAAAATAAATTGCTCGAGGTTGAGCAACACGTGCAATAGTAATCATTATTCGTAGAAACATCCAATTAACTCAAATATAGAAATAATTTCCTATTGTACATTTTTACATTGGATTTGTTGTACTTTTTTATGTCTGTTACCCTTTCTTGATTCTGTTGCCAAGCATAGCATGTAATGAGTCAATTGTATGTTAATTTACTGTACAGATTCTCTAGTCTTATAGTAAATTCTACAGTATTGTTTTTTATGGTGTATGCCGTGGATATAAATAAAAACCATATAGCTCGATAAAATCTGGTGTGTACATTTACTACGTAGGATTAACTTATATTTAGGTTTATGCAAGATTTTGAAAACCAGTCATTTGATGTAACATTTATTTTTAAGTTAAAAACTAGTTGTTAACAGTTGTTAATGGCTTTGGCATTAATTCATTATTAAGCTTTTAAATGACCGGTTGTATGAGCCGTTTTAATGAAAAGCTTTGTTGCCTGTTATTATCATAGCATCACTGTTTATTCTCTACAAATTTATGATCAATACAAATTTCTGATATCTATTTACTATATAACGCATTTGGTGGCAAAACTTCGACCTCAACCCCGCGGTTTTTATGGAAAGATAGAAAAATACCAAAAATCTGTTTTAAATTCGCTTAGTACGCAGGTCTGCTGTGACGGGGGAGGTGTTATTAGTTCTAGTTCTTTGTTTGGTTATTCTGTGTACGAATGTTTCTTAGTTGGGACCGTCGTGAACTTAGTGGCACATTTAATCGGCATAATGGCCGACCCATTTTTCCTCGTTTCATGCTCAGTTGGTATGACTGCTGTATTGAGCCAGTGTGAAGTTAGCGACAGATTTGACCTTGACTCAGATTTATATTAGCCTACTTTTGAATGTAGACTATTAAAATTACATATGAAATATGTATATAAATATATTATATTACAGAAGAGATAACCAACTAGATACCGGTAAACTTCAACAATAATTGGAAAAATATTAACAGTGTATACCGTAACTAATCAAGTTTATTTTAATTTTGCAAAATATTATAAATGTTAAAATTGTTTAGTATTCATTTTTAAAACCACATTATTTCATCAACATTGTTAAAAATTGCGTAAATCATTATAAAATGAAATTTAATAAATGATTTTGATACTAAGGTTTTCTTTAACAAAAAATACATAATAAAATGAATGGATGTATGTAATTACTCTTAATATTGTACTGTTTACTGTCAAATATGGCACATTCGTTCATTAATTAAATTATGATATGTTGGATTCAGTGCATACGTTAGTACGACACAGCATGAATAATGGTTAGAGGTGTATGAGACACGGAGGGTTTAATCAAAATGCCATGAAATTGCAGCTAGGACGGCATTTTTATCACTTTGCAAGCCATGTCGTACCTTAACAAAAGCAACTGCTATGACGATGCTTGTATGGGATGTCGCATTTAGTATATACGTTAGCACCATATCGTCCGAAATATGGTTGGAGGTGTCTGAGTCACGGAGGGCTTAATCAAAATGCTATGAAATCGCTGCAAGGACGGCTTTTGCGCCACATTGAAATCCATGCAGTACCTTAACGGAAGCAACTACTATGACGATGCTTATGTATTATGTTGGGTACAGTTTATAGGTTAGCATTATACCGTCCGAAATATGGTTAGAGGTGTCTGAGTCACGGAGAACTTAATCAAAATGCTATTCAATCGCTGCAAGGACGGCTTTTGCGTCACATTTAAATCCATGCCGTACCTTAACGAAAATAACTGCTGCTCCGATGCTTATATGGGATGTTGGGTACAGTGTATACGTTAGTAAGATACCATCCGAAATATGGTTAGAGGTGTCTGAGTCACGGAGGGCTTAATCAAAATGCTATGAAAACGCTGCAAGGACGGCTTTTTGCGTCACATTTAAATCCATGCCGTACCTTAACGAAAATAACTGCTGCTCCGATGCTTACATGGGATGATGGGTACAGTGTATACTTTAGCAAGATACCGTCTGAAATATGGTTAAAGGTGTCTGAGTCACGGAGAGCTTAATCAAAATGCTATGAAATCGTTGCAAGGACGGCTTTTGCGTCACATTTAAAGCCAACTACGAAAACTACGAAGCCTAACGAAAGCAACTGCTAAGACGATCTACGATGATAATTATACATCATGTTTTATTCATTTGATACATTAATAATTTACTGATTGAATTGTCGTTAGAGATTTCTGAATGAAGTGGTGCTAAATCAAATGCGATGAACTTGCGAAAAAATTTAGCTATCTTTAACGGTTCAAAAGATATTCAGCAAAATCCTATAAAACTATAGCCGCCATTTTGAAAAATTGGCCACAGCAGGCGAGCGCAGTGTCGGAGAATTGTAGAAAGTGGTTGACTTTTCACCATCGTTTTTCTCAGGTAACTTTACAGAAGAATCAATCAAAATATATTCGTTTGCAATTACTTCCGGGTTGAACCCTAATTTAACTAGACTAAATGGAAACATCTATTATACTTTGTTTTATAAGTCTATTAAAATAAATATTATCATAATAAATTTGTTTTTTCTTATTTGTTTCATTGAATGTCCCACATAATTTACAAATCTAGTTATTACGAGTTAGCCGTAAATATTGAGTTCAATCACCACTGTGAAATACTACGGCTAGTATTTTGTGTCTATCTATCTATGCCAGTGGCAATTTTTAACGTTTTGACGGGGAGCGGTCCAAACCCCAGTTTTGTTACTATCTAACATTGACCAGTTGTTAGAAAGCATCATTAATTAATAGCCTAATGACAAATGGCAACTGTTTCCGTTTAATAAGTGTAAAAAGTGTAATTGATTCAGTTGATTTATTGGTAATTTACTAGAATAATTTTCAGTCAAACAGTTTTACTGTAAACGCCAAAGTCTTTTATTTAAGTATATAGCGGGGGACATTTAAAATTAAAACTATTTCTTTTCCCTCTATTTCATTGTTCACAAAAATACCCTATCGCAGGAAATACTTGTAGACAGGCCTGGTTTTGCATATATATTGGCTTAAAGGACTGCAGCTTAGCGTGAAAAATGTTGGAAGTTGGTTTTTTCGGAGGCAAATTTTTTAATAATGTGCAGAAAATTTTGAGCAGTGAAAAAAATCGCCAGAAAGACATAAAAAACAAACTATTCAAGCTATATTTTAGTTTAGCGTTGTGTGTCATTCAAGAGCTTTATTTATGGGGAATGCACTTTATCATTTATTCCACTCTCTTAGCAAGGACATTCTACTGTTCAAGGTCGGTGGAGGAAAAGCATAGAGGAAAAAAACTACAGTCTAATGTTTTACATAGCCAATACTTTACTTAGGTAATACTTTACTTTATTAAAATGACTCAAATAAATCATAAAGAATGTAACCCATTAATTACATCTTTTAATTACCCTTGTTTATTTATTTATTTTTTCAATGAGTCAAGTAGTACGATTAAAATTTAACAAAGTTGTAAGGTCGCATAATGATTTGAATATTGAATGAAGCGAATAAGGAATATTAAGTATTAGTATAACAAGTATTGATTATCGTGCAACCCATCAGTACCAATGCGTTTTAGTGTGGCGGACAATTTTTTTTCTCTCTTTTTCTTTTGTAGACAGTTTTCTCTTAGTAATATTTGTATATTTCAATTGTTTTTATTATAATACAACATGGAAAAAATACATATTTTTAAGATTAAAAATGGTTGGTTAAAATTAGCTTCTACCTAAGAAGAATAGTTATATTATGGCAAATAAAAGTTAATTGTAAATTATGTGCCTTAAAATTGTTAGTATAACTATCAATAGTAATAAATGTAATATGTCTACGTGTGTATAACTTTTTGTGACGTGCGGGTTCGTTTTAGAAATAAAAATGTAAATAGTTTCAATAAATTAATTATGTTAAGTAGGTAATCGAAGACATCAAATTTTCTTTGAATACTATACTAATAGGCCCATCTAAAGTTTTCGCAACCGATTTAAATTGAGAGTTTTAACTAAGTGTGAGCAATTGATTTTAAAGAGATGATCAGTTATTCATGTGTGAAAATGAACATATACTGTAATAGGTTATTTGATTTTGATGTAAGTTTAGGCCTATAAGTGAAGTTTACACTTTATTTTTATTAGGAATAACTCTGACGGATAATTCATTTGGGATCGGGGTTTTTTTTTTAGATTTTTATGGACTTATTTGGAGCAAGTGTATATTCCGTTTAAATTAACATGTAATATCTTTTCATGTTGATTCTGTAAAAGTTCTATTGGGATATTTGAGTTTGAAGTTAAATAATAGTAAAGTAATATTCAAATATTTTTCCTCAGTGGCACTTTATAGCATTTCAAAATAGTTTATAAACCTATTGTAGCATGAAATGATAAACGTGGATAATACGAAAGCGGATTCTTTGTAATCTATTTTGTCAAATGCGTATGCTACATATTATAAATATTTCTACGTCTGAATTCCTTCCAAGATTAGCAGAATAATGGGATGCACAGATTCTTTTGTGGTATTATATCGAACTGCAGATAGTATTACTAAATGATTTTGTAAAAGTATATCTATAAAATATGAATTTTATACTACCTTACTAACTACTCTATGAACTATTCTTTTTATCATTCTTGACATACTGATTTAATTTAATAACTGTTTATTGATATTTAGATTAGTGTCTATTAATTCATTTACTATTTTGCCTATTCGTTAACTTCCGTTCCCTCTTAGTAATTTTGTTGATATAAAACATGTATTTTGCTTTATATTTCTTTAAAAGTTGTCACCTAACCGAACACCGGAACTTAACCAAATGGTAGATCTAATTAATTGGTAGAGATGATAGTGACTTTTTAATAGATTGTAAGGTAGTTAAGGATTATCAAGATATTTTAAACATTAGTAATGCGGGGAATAAATTATGTTTTAATGTTGTGCACCAGAATATTCGTAGTTACTCAAAGAACATTGACCAAATGTTTGTTGTCTTAAATAATTTACGTATAAAAATTCATTGTATTGTTTTGAGCGAAGCCTGGTTACACGGAAACCTACAAATAGAGCAACTTGATGGGTATAATGTATTTAAAACAGATAATCCAATTAATAAAAATGACGGCATTGTGGTCTATATTGACAGCGCGATTCCTGTAACATGGCGACAGCTGCGACTGGGGGGCGTGGCCAGCTGCCTAACGCTCACCTTCCGGTGGGCCGGTGTGGCATCTGAACTATTATGTGTTTATCGCAGCCCAAATTCAGACATCGATAGTTTTATACAAGGCTTGCGGGACAAGGTCAGTCATCAAGAAAATCGAGTTTTAAGAATTTTAACGGGGGATTTAAATATAAACATATTACACGTTGCTCAAAATTTGATAAAGACAATTATATAGACATCCTTTATGATGCGGGGTTTATATTCTGCATTGATAAAGTGATAAAAGTGATGCACGTATAAAAACTAATATAAAAACAACAGTATTTTTTGTTTTAATCTTTTATTTATCAGATTCAAAAACTAAATGCGTGGATCATTTCCCACCTACACTGCCAAGCTCCTTTAAGATATTTTACAAATCTACGCCGATTCCTGACGTTTAAATATTGATTAAATTCGATTTCGCTTAAAACGTTTTTCCTGAACCAAACATTTCTAATTTGCGTTAATATGGGACAAACTGCAACAAAATGAAAAACTGTCTCACGTTCCTGAAAATTGTAAAAAGAACAGTTGTAACCGGTCTAGTTTTGACTGCCCAAGATATAACATCCGAATCGTTTTGACAAAGGAAACTCTTATCTCCAAGTTCGAGGTCAAGCGACAATAGATGTTTGTGATAGACAGATGTACGGGCGCGGCTTCTACACTCGTCTAATCACTTTCCACGTAACAATTCCACGGTTGCTTTTAAATATGTTCCCACATTGTCAGGCTCTTCAAAGTTTACGGTTAAATTACATTCTTAACAGTTAACATTTTTTGCACCAAAATATCCGTTTCGAATAAAAAATAATATTTTTCTTACCAAAAATATGTTTGGCTAAATTTTTTGTAATCCACTCGTAGGCATATTTAAAACTAGTAAATAATTTATGATAGTATTTAAAGTGTGAAAATATAATTTGTCAAAGGAAGTTTCTTAATATAATACATAATTTGGAGTACTGAACAGCGATTAAAATAATTTCTTAATTTAAAGTCTCCGGGCCAATTTAATTATATCACTTTTAATAAAACCCCAAACTAGTGCGCCGTAACAGATAATTAATTGCTTTTACTATCGCCTCAAAACAAACTATATTAGAACCCAGCGGTACATTTTTGTTTTTTTATTAAATTACTCCAAACTGAATCTATTGCGAATTTTCCCAAATTTGTTTTCTCCTTAAAAAGGATTTTCCATGAATTGAAACACGTGAAAGTAAATCCTAAATACTTATAGCTATTAACTTCAATATTTTCCACTTTATACTACCCCCTGTCGCCTACCTTAAGCCTACCGCATTTTCTGAAGACAAACAAACTGAAAAGAGTAGATGAGGGATTGCAACCCTGCCTCAAGCCTTTGTTAGAAAACTACTTGTGACGCCATTTCTACACCACACGCTGGTGTAACTTTTCAAAACATTTATTAAGCGTGACAAAATATCAAGATTTTATAATTTGTAATGAATGCCTTTCGATCAATCGCATCGAACGCTGAGCTAAAATCCACAAAAAATAAACGGTATCAGTTAACTGACACATACTTTCTCCCAACAATATATAAAAAGGTGTTAAAAGCTCCAAACATTAATGTCTTGATGACTCAGTCGGATAGCTACCAGCTGAGCAGCGCTCGTTTGACCCTACGCGCGTCTGTGACTTTTAACAACGTACTGCGTTTACCGCTAAACGAAAAATTGAATTTTCTCCGCAACCACTTGACGTAGAGCAATAATTTAAAATACTGGATTATTTAGTTTTTTAAGCTTGATTTAATGGTGATAAGTAAAATTTATTTCGAGACAACAGCTATTTTAAAAATTCAAAAAATTGATTTTTGAAACACTTTTTACACCATAGCTTTTGAACGCGCATTTTCCCGGAGATGCGGGTGGTGTCATTTTATTCACCATTTTAAGCTTAATAAACCACAAAATTTTAATCAAAATCGTTAGAGCCGTTTTTGAGAAATTTTGATTTTTGACGATTTTTGAGGGTTTTTGGGGGTAAACTACCCTTAAAAATAAAAAATTCAAAAAAATTAAAAAAACGCCTGGAATTATCGTGGGTTTGGACCTACCTACCAAATTTCATCAAAATCGGACCATTGGGGCATTCTCTAGCTCTGTTTACATCCTGACACACATACACACACACACACACACACACACACACACACACACACACACACACACACACACACACACACACACACACACACACACACACACACACAGACATCACTCCGAAAACCACTTTTTTGGACTCAGGGGGAACCAAAATGGATAAATCCACCAACAACTCAAATTCGAAAATTTTGACGAAAACAATACTTTCTCCATATACTATGGTATAGGGGGAGAAAGTAACAATAAAAATTTTCTTTCTTTTGCGTCAGTTTAAGATTAACCATGCATGACAAATTAAAAATATATATTATCGACAGTTGAGTAACCCTTCCGGAAACCTGCTTGAAATTCCGATAAAATTTCGTTTTCAAAAACCCAATTTTGCAATCTATTATTAAAGAGACTAGTGAATATTTTAGAAGTGCAATTTATAAAAGATAAGCCTCTATAATTTTCAACTAAATTAACATTCCTTTACTTTGGAGTGTAAAAATGGTTGATCCTTTAAAGCTAGAAGGAACGGTTTCGCTCGAATAAATTTTATTATACACTAATAACAAGACATCCAAAAAGTTATCGGGGGCATTCTTAACAAATTAATACGGGATCCAATTCTATTTACTGATGATGTTTGAGTTCAAATACAATTCAATATAACTTACAGTTTAAATAGAGTGCGTGAAATTTTAATTAAAAAATACAAATTTCCAGAAACATTATTTTTAAGCATTACTTTGACATACTATCTAAATAAAATCATTATATTTTTTGTTAAATATTCTTCTTGTTATTTTGGAATATTATTGAAACTTACTCGCTGAAACGAAGGCATACAATAAAACTTAAACATAAAAATAAAACAGGAAATAGTAAGCGCAAAGTTTTTGTCATATACATTTTACCACCTCATTGCATTTTACCAGCTGATGTCTCTTCCGATTCATTACTTGTCTTTCTAACATGCATTTTCAATTTCAAGTGTAGGCCTATTTGAAAAATATCTCTGTGGTTTTAGGTCTAAGTAATTGATTTATCAAGGCTTTATGAAAAATTCTCATACTAAAGTGCAATTTATTTACAAGAAACAATAATGCTTACTACAAATTTACAATAAAAATAAAATTGAGTCAAGTTAGGGAAACGTATTAAAGAGAACGGTATAATTTAGATTAATTTTGTATAAGGAATAACAAATTAGAGAACTTTCTTTCAAAAGAACAAATGCACAAAAATGTAGCAAGTAAATAAATGATTTTACTCATAAACAAGTCATTTTCTTTAATCACTATTGAATGTGTATTCGCCAACTATCGTCTGGATGCTGGAAAGCATTGTAAATTGTAGCTATTGTACAATATACAACAACTACATTGTATTATTGAAATAAGTTATTTATGACTAGAAATAATAGTGAATTAAACAATTTTAAACTGCTTGAGGCGATAACACTTTAAAAATTATTATATTCGTCAGTAAAAATCAAAATTAATAATACAAAAAATCGTAACTATTAAAAATCAAGAAAGAAATCTATTTAAACACTTTTCTCAATTCTAAAGCAATAACAATGCATTCATGGTAATATTAAAAACAAACGTTAGGCAAGCGATGCCACAATCATAGCCATGCGCTGTGCCTTATGTCCCAAAACTCAGATCATGGAACCAGACAGACGCAAGAGCTCACCGAGCGGCGTGGCGATTGCCGTGGAGGTGGGGCGGAGTAGAACTGGCAACGCTGCGTCATACACATAGCATGCGCAGGCGATTGTGGCAACACGTACGTACCTATGATTGTGGCGCCTGTGTATAATTTTTATTTTCCGTGTGTAAACTATTTTAACAACTATACTCTCAGGAAAAAAGTGTACAGCTGATATCTAGGTATGAAACCTCATGTTATATCGTCAAAATCTCACTGGGTGCCACAATTTGGGATTCCCATGGCGTTGCCATAATCATAGCCAGGCTTGTATGTGTGTGTGTGTGTGTGTGTGTGTGTGTGTGTGTGTGTGTGTGTGGAATACAGAGCGGGGGATAGACTACTTTGCGGCAATGGACTAACATGCTGCTTAGTGGTCTATCCCCCGCTCAAAGGGTAGCATTGGATGACCTTGACCCACTTTAAAGCAAGGACAACCGGTTAACTGGTATAAAAGAGGGGGTCTGTACATTTTGACTTCATTCTGCTTTGGACTTTCCAGTGGAACGCTAGAAAAATGAGTGGATCTCTTCTTGGTGCTAACTTGGACAGGTATACTGTGATGGTGCATTATGAAAACTGTAGAGACATGTTGACGGCTGTGTATGAGTGTTTGGTGAGAAGAATCTTTGAAGAAAACTGTGAATTTATGTTAGCGTGGAGGAGAAATTTGTTTGTTGATGGTCATGCTACAATGCAAAGCATGAACCACCTCGATGTGTTAAAAGTAGGACACCATAATTTGGACGAACTGGACGATATGTTTAGGGACCTGGAGTGTTTGATACATCAGAACTGTAAGCCTTGTGAAATTGAAATTTTTAAATTGGATTCGGAATTGGAATAAAAATGTGTTAAACAGGACTTGAATTTGGACTTGATTGAGGTTTTGTAGAACAGAGCGGGGGATAGATCACTTTTCGACAATGGACTAACATGTCGCTTAGTGGTCTATCCCCCGCTCAAAGGGTATCTTTACGTGACCTTGACCCACATAAAATGTATAGTTGGTGGGGGTATAAAAAGGGCAAACCAATTGGATAGATACACCACTTTCATACCATGGCTCCACTTGACAACACCGTGTTCCATCGCGACAGAATTCTTTCAATTCTGGAGGTAATACCTGTAGAAGTTATAGAAGCAGGAGACCAACTACCTGCAATTGACCAGGAAGAGGAGGAGGAAGAAATAATGGATATTGAAACAGACTCTGACGAAGCTGGTTCAATGGACAATGAAGTGGACTTGCACGCCTACGAAACATTAGAGTCATCATCTGAGTCGGAAATGGAATTCCAATTGGAAATTGAAGAAGAAGAAGAACAAGACACTCCTCATCGTCCAATGGATAGGATGTTAGTTGCCAGAAGAATTATGTACTGTCATCGCTGCCTATTTCGTGATGAGAATGATTCTGACTCTGATGGTGATGTTTAACCTTTGTAAGAATTGCAAACAGGAAGTTAAAAAAAATGTGAGCGGGGGATAGAGCACTTTGTAGTAAATGATGCTGCTTAGTGCTCTATCCCCCGCTCAAAATAATAATTCCAAATGACCTTGACCTACATAAACTTGCTCAAACAGACGTCTTTGAAAAAAACTTGTACAAATTATTGAATCTAGACCAAAATATCATCGATTTATCAAGCCTACTGATAAATGTATTACAAACGGTTGTGTAAAGGCTAAATTTAGCACATGATTGATAACCTGTTTCTATATGACGTCACTTTCCCCACCTATCTGCCTTAGATATAAAGGGTCCCGGTCGAGCGCGCTGCTCATTATTGCGTGGACATTCACAGAGTGTGCATTCAAAGCCAAACTGTTTGAAATGGCTCTTTGCGACATTTGTGGGGAAATCTTTGAAGACGAAGATCTTTTCACCCTACACAGAGAATTACATGAAGAAGAAGATGGAAAAGAAGATATTATCATCGATGAAATAGACTTAGACTCAATTGATCGGTTTTTGGAAGAGCATCAGAAGCAGATGGACTACTACGACAGCTATCTACAGCAAATGCAAAGAAGAAGACCTAGTGTGATCCAATTTGCTGGTGCTGGACCATCCACTACTAGAAGACCTATTGAAGAAGAGGATATGCAAGAAGAGGACACGGAAGAAGAGGACACGGAAGAAGAACTGGAAGATGTGAAACAACTGCGCACCACGGCCTTGCCAGGACGAGTTGTAACACATTTCAAAATTAATAATGTTCAATTGGAACTGGAAACATTTATAACCCAGGCTAAGGAACTTGTTGGTCGAACCTTGAGGGAAGAACTACAAAGATTAAATTTTATTAAATTTGGAATGGTGTTAGAGGCTATGTTTAACAATACTGATGGTGAAACAGCATTAAGAGCGTTCATTACCAAAAATCGAACCCTTACCTTCACCTCCAACATCGATGATATTATTGAAGAATGCTTGGAAGAACTTATAACAAAACTTCAAGAACATGAAGGAAGAGGATCTGGATGGACTTTGTCATCAATTGAAGGTATGGATGTAAGGGTTCACAAGCATGGATATGGTTTAAGGGGTAGTAGTTTTATCCCTTTACCAAAGAAAATCCAAAACACTAAATCGTGTAGGAATGTGCAAAATGAAGGTAATGAATGTTTCAAGTATGCAATGTTAACCAAGTATGTTAAAGATCATCCTGTAAGAGTTGGTAGAGAATATTATGAAAATGAACACCGCTACAACTTTCAAGGTCTCACCTACCCAGTTACCTTGACAGACATTGAAAAATTTGAAAAGAAAAATCCTGGCGTTTCAGTCAATGTTTTTGGTCTGGATGATTCAAACAATGTTTATCCTTTGCGAGTAGTAAAAGTTGAGCAAAGAAACCACACGGATTTGCTATTGATAACTAAGGGTGAAATTTCCCATTATGTATGGATAAAGGACTTTGAAGCCTTAGTTGTAAAACAATTGACCAAAAGAGTAAATAGGATTACAGTCTGCAAGAGATGTTTCTGCTTTTCTTGGAAAGATTCACGACATGGAGGATTGGACTGGTTTTTGGAACATAAAAGACTTTGCAACGAGAACTATGAAGTAAAGATAAGTCTTCCACCGCCTACCCGAGCTTCAATACAATTTAACAAGACAGTTCACCAATATCGAATTCCACTAGTGGTCTACGCAGATTTTGAATCAACGTTAGTACCACAGGAGCTGCCGGACGGTGAAGTGACTAGAAGAACAAAATATCAGCTGCATCAACCCAACAGTTTTTGTCTACTAGTTAAATCAACATTGTCTGAAAACCAATTGCAAGACTATGGTTTAACATCCACTCCAATACTCTACCGTGGTGAAGAAGCCGCTAAGTATTTCGTAGACCGGTTGTATGACATTGCTGAAAAGGTACAACGCTTGTATGGTAATGTCGTACCTATGGAACCTTTGAATGAGAATCAACAAGAAGAATACAATCTGGCATCAAGATGTTATCTATGCAAGAAGAGCTTCAGTGAAGAAAATCCAAAAGTAAGAGATCACGATCACCTGACAGGTTTATACAGAGGAGCTGCTTGTAATTCATGCAATATAAATTACAAACTGCCCCACTTTATCCCTGTCGTGTTACACAATCTTAGCGGCTACGACTCCCACTTCATTATTCCAGAGTTAGGAAGAGATGATGGTAAAATTGATGTTCTTGCTACAACATTGGAAAAATACATCAGTTTCTCAAAAACAGTAGGTAAAATTAAACTTCGCTTTGTAGACTCTTATAGATTTATGGCATCTAGTTTGAGCAGATTGTCTGAGAATCTACGAAGAGAAGACCTAAAAGAAACCAGCAAGATTGTACCTGAAGATAAATTGGACTTAGTATTACGTAAAGGAGTGTTCCCCTACGATTACATAACTTCTGCAGAAAAATTTGAAGAAACCAGTCTACCACCGATTGAAGCCTTCAACAGCAAATTAAACGAAAGTGAAATCTCCGTTGAAGACTACAATCATGCTTGTAATGTTTGGAACCAACTAAACATTCAAACCTTAGGGGAATATTCTGACTTTTATATAAAATTGGACGTAACTCTGCTGTGCGATGTGATGGAAGAATTTCGAAACACCTGCTTCTCCGCCTATGGACTGGACCCTCTACACTCGTACACATCTCCAGGATTAGCATGGCAAGCTATGCTAAAGTCAACCAACTGTCGACTGGAACTTCTAACGGATATTGATATGGTGCTCATGATGGAATCTGGTGTACGGGGCGGTTTGACACAAGCTGTAACACGTCATGTCAAAGCCAACAACAAGTACATCCCCGGCTTCGACGAGCAACAATCATCGGTCTACCTTGGCTACTTTGACGCAAACAACCTTTATGGTTGGGCAATGTCAAATCCGCTTCCCTACGCTGACTTCAAATGGATTGACCCGGCTACAATTGGTGACATCTCACAGATTCCAAAAGATGGTCCAAAAGGCTATATTTTGGACTGTGATTTCGAATATCCGGAGCACCTTCATGACCATCACTACGACTTGCCTCTCCTAGCCAAGACTGAAGTTTCACCGACAGGAAGATGGCCAAAATTAATGATGACCTTGGAGAATAAAGATCGCTATGTGGCTCACTACTGGGTAGTTCAACAAGCTCTTGAATTGGGTCTACGTATAGTGAGAATTCACAGAGCAATTGAATTCACCCAGTCTTGTTGGTTGAAACCATATATTGATTCCAACACTGCAAGAAGAGCTGCAGCGACAACAGCATTTGAAAAGGACTTCTACAAATTAATGAACAACGCCATCTTTGGGAAAACCTTGGAGAACAAGAGAAAACATAAAAATGTAAAATTAGTGAGTGATCCTAGGAAATTGGAAAAGTTAGTTCAAAAACCAAATTTCGGAACATCCATGATTATAAACGAAAACCTAGTCGCTGTCAGTATGAAGAAAACAACAATAGTCATGGATCGTCCTTTATACATAGGTATGTCGATTTTGGATATAAGTAAAACCCTGATGTATGATTTCCATTATAACAAAATGGTTAAACACTACGGAAGGGAAAACATTGGAGTTGCATACATGGATACGGATGCGTTTATCTACTGGATAAAGACTTTGGACATGTATGAAGACCTGAGGACTTTTCCATACAAAGAAGATTTCGACTTTTCTGACTATCCGAAGAACCATCCAAATTTTAATGAAAGAAATAAAAAAGTAATCGGAAAATTCAAAGATGAAGCAAATGGAATGCCTTTAGAAGAAATAGTGGCGCTGATGGCGAAATTGTATTCATTTAAGATGTACCACGAGAACAACACACCTACAGTCAAGAAAGCAAAAGGGGTTAAGACATCTTATTTGAAAAAACACGTGACATTTGACCACTACAAGACTTGTTTGTTTGAAGATACTACAATGTCAGCAACATTCAACAATATCCGAAGCTTCAAACATGAAGTCTACAGTGTGACCGAAATTAAAAAAGCGCTGTCAGCTCGGGATGATAAAAGACACATTATGCCCGACAAAATCCACACTCTTCCTTTTGGTCACTACTCTCTAAACCCTATCAACTAGTAACCTATTCTTCGTCCTTCTACAACTTCGACCTTATTCCTTTTTCCTTCCGTAAAAAAATGGGGAACACGGCAAGTCAAACGCCGTGTTCCCCATTTTTTTACACAAGTTTGGATGACCTTGACCTATATAAATGATGTGAATATTTAAGACAACATTCATTGTGATTATACAAGTGACACAACAAACATTGAAACCTGCAATATGAAGGACTTGAAGCAACAAATTGTCAACGAACTTCATAAACCTGCAAGAAGAAAGTTTCCACGAAGAAATACGGTGATAAAAGGAATTAATGATTTATATCAAGCGGATTTAATCGAAATGATTCCTTATAGCAAACAAAATAAAGGATATAAATACATATTGACTGTTATTAACTGTTTTTCAAAAATGGCTGATGCTTTACCGCTAAAAGATAAAAGCGGCAAAAGTGTTACAAAAGCAATGGAAATAGCTATACAAAGAGACAAACATACTATTAAACATTTACAAACAGATGGTGGAAAAGAATATTTTAATAAGGAATTTGCAAATTTAATGAAAAAAAAACACAATATAAACCATTACTCAACCAATTCAGAGGTAAAAGCCTCAATAATTGAAAGATTCAACAGAACTTTAAAAAGTGCAATGTATAAAATGTTTTCCAACAGAGGATCGCACATATGGATTGATATGTTACCAAAACTTATAAACGATTATAATAACAAATTTCATAGGACTATCGGGATGAAACCAAACCAAGTAACTAGTAAAAATGAAAACCTTGTATTAAAACGTATAAAAATAAATACTAAACCAAAAATTGAAAAACTAAAGCCTAAAAAATTTAATGTGGGTGATAAAGTGCGAATAAGTAAATATAAAGGTGTATTCAGTAAAAGATATCTGCCAAATTGGACCAATGAGGTCTTTACTGTATTCAAAGTACAACCTACAGTACCCGAGACATATATTTTAAAAGATAATAAAGGACAATTGCTTGAAGGAGGGTTTTATGGACATGAAATGTTAAAATCAACAGTAGGTGATGTATATTTAGTTGAAAAGGTGTTGCAACGGAAAAAGATCAGGTTAAAGTACGATGGTTAGGATTTAATAAGACGGAAGATTCTTGGATACCTAAAAAGGATTTGATATAACGATAAAGAATCATTTTAGGTTGAACCATTACAAAGGATGGAGATAGTACCACAAAAAGAGAGTTTTACTATTAATAATATAGATGAACTCACAGTGGATAATTCAGAATTCAATAGTGGGAAACATGGCAATTTGTTACCAAACACCGTGCGCTGTCTGGTTACCGGACCTTCCAACTGTGGAAAAACTAATGTAGTATTCAATTTGATTACAAACCCTAAAGGATTACGTTTTAACAATCTATATGTATTTTCAAAATCACTACAACAACCAAAGTATCAATTATTGGAAAAGATACTGACTAATGTGCCTGAAGTTAAATATTTAAAGTTTAATGCAAGCGAGAGTGTCATGCAACCACAAGAAGCTAAACCATTCTCCGTGTTCATATTTGACGATGTATCTTGTGAAAACCAAAACACAATAAGGAATTACTTCGCTATGGGTCGACATAACAACATAGATAGCATTTATATTGGTCAAACTTACAGCAAAATACCTAAACAACTCATTAGAGACAATGCAAACATGTTAATTGTATTTAAACAGGACGAAACCAACCTAAAACATATATATTTTGATCATGTAAATGCGGATATGACATTTGAACGATTTAAAGAGTTATGTGGAAAGGCTTGGGCTGAAAAGTATGGGTTCCTAACAATTATGAAGGAACAACCGCTAAACAATGGTCGATACAGGATAGGATTTGATAAATTTATATTAATACATTGAACGTGGTATAAAACATTCATTGTTGTACAACACGTCTTGCTACAAACATGGTTAACCAAGAAAAATTAGTAAAAGAAATAAAATCACTTAGTGATTCTATTCGGGCTAAAAACAGAGCATTAAAACTAGGTATTAGCGAGAGGGAGAAATTCCTTGAATCTACTTTTAAACCTATTACTGAACCCTTGAAACAATTAAACAAAAAGTTCGCTAAACCTGTATTGGAAGGAGATGCGATTGCACCTATCACAAAGTTTGAAAGAGAAAGTGTAAAATATGAAGGTTTTAGTGATGAAGACCCGGAATCCTCTACATATAGTGGCTTTATCGAAGCAGAATCTGAAAGAGAGCTAGAATCACCAGGATATAGTGAAAGGGGACCTGAAGAAGCACCAACTGCTAGTGAAGAGGAAAAAAGAGAAGAGGAAAAAAGAGAAGAGGCAAGAGAAGGACCGTCAAACATAAGCTTGTTGGGTGAAAACATTCATAACAAAGGACCTTTAGGAAGGAAATACATGGTAAAAATGTTACTCGGAACAATTCCTAATAAGAATTACCATAGTTATGGAGCGAGATTAACAGAAGATGGTTTAATGATAGGTAATAGCCCGTTAAACGTTGACGAACATGATAATATTGTTGTTGGTGATCAAAGATATAAGGGCACAAAAGGATTATTTGAATTATTATTTGAAAATAAGCCTTCAGTATCGTTAGTGAAAGAAAAAGACATGGAAGCATATAAAAAGATTTTGCAACAGACAAATGCATATAGGAGAATGTATTTACCTGACCAGCTTCCTTTTAGATCTAAGTCTTTAAAATATAGAGAATTTGTATCCAAGTTAATACCAACTAGAAGACAAACAATGCCGTTAACACAAAGAAAACCTGTAAAACGAAGATTTATGGCATCCACTTTGGATGTAAGTGCTCAGGAACGAAGAAAAAGAAGTAAGTCTGTTACGGGTACAGGTTTAATGAAGAAACTATATAACACAAATGTGATTTATTACAATAATATCAATAAATTGGTGGATAGAATGAAACTAATACATGAAGCTAAAGAAGCGGGTCATACTGGATTGGAAAACGAATGGGTGGCTTTAGTGGATGAACTCCGAAACCGTGGGGTAATCTCATAAAAATGCGTTACTCCCTAGATTACTCTTCAGTTGCACCATGAGTGTCGACAAGTTCGGACGGTATTCCTCGGATGGATTATATTATGCGAATAGTTTAAAAAGAAGTGCTGGTTTACCACAAACACCTGAAGGAGATTATGATATTAGTAATAAAAGGTTAAAAAACATAAAAGATCCCACAGACGAAAACGATGCAATAAACTTAAAAATATTAAAGGAAAAGATATCGCCAACATTAAGACTACAAAATAACACATATGACGCAGAAGATTATAGAATTATCAACGTTGGTAAACCAAATCAAAACGGTGATGCAATAAACAAAGGTTATTTGTCATCTGAATTAAAAAATACGTTAAAATTCAATGGGAAAACGTATAGTGCTAACAATAAACGTATATCCAACGTAGATGACCCTAAAGATGCAAAGGACACCGTAAATAAACGCTATTTACATTCTATAATACCCGAAAAGACAAAAGATGGCTTTTCATTTTATAAATTTGTTATTAACGATATAGGTTATCCAAAAAATGAAAATGATGCTGTAAATCTCAAATATATAAATGACCATTGTGTCACACGTGATGTGGGAGTTATCGATTGTCTTGGTAATTGCTTGGCGAATGTAAAAGATGGTTCAGCACCATCAGATGGTGCAACAGTTGGTCAAATGAAAGAGACTTTAAAACAAGAGACATCTGGATTTGTAAAACAAGACCAAGTGGTATCACGGCAGGGGGATGTGTTTGTACCAGGAAATGAAAAGTTTACATTACTTGAAGAAAAGAATAAAGTTCTTGATGGATATGTATTAAGGAATAATGTTTGGGATGGTAAAGGAAAACAATTGATACATATAGCTCCCGCGTCATTGCCTGGTAATGTTGTTACTTTTGAACAGATAATACAATTAGAGCCAACTGGACATAGATGGTGGAATTGCAATAACAAACGATTAACAAGAGTTGCAGACCCTGATTATGTAGATAACGCTGTAAATGTTAATTTCCTTGTTAAAGTGATAGGTAATATAATGTTTGATATGCATAATTATATTGCAAGCGGACAATATAATCATGTTGATGAAAAAATGAGAAATTCATGGATAAAACAAGAAATCCTTTATAAGTATTTTTTTAATAAAACAACACAACTTTTAGGATCCACATTTTGGGGTCCTTTTAGTATTTAATTGATCAAAATCATAAATAACGTCATTTATGTTCAACTTGTCGTAGAGGTAACACATAAGTTGCGAATTTCAATTATAAAAGTGCATTATGACATTTCAATATATCAGTCCATATCGAGACACTGTAAGGAAAGGAGGTGGGATCACGTCCACAGCGGTTTCTCTATTAAGTAAAGCCTTAAATCGAATTCCAGTAGGATCCATAGTAAATAGAGCGATAGACGCATTACCATACGAATTTCATATACCAGGAGGTTATCAGTATTGCGGACCAGGAACTAAATTGAAAAAACGACTGGAAAGAGGTGATCCTGGCATAAACAAGTTAGATCAGGCTTGTAAAGAACACGATATCGCATATTCCACGTTTGCCGATTCAAAAAATAGATCAATAGCAGACAAAAAGCTTGCGGACATAGCTTGGCAACGAGTAAAATCAAGTGACGCTAGCATAGCAGAAAAAGCAGCAGCTTTAGCAGTAACAGCAGGTATGAAGGCTAAAACAGCAGTAGGAGGTGGAAAAAGGAGGAGAAGAAGGGTAAAAAGGAAGTCAACCACAAGAAAACACGGAGGAAATATAAGAAGACGACGATCTAGCAGAAAAGGCAGGAAGAAGCCCACCGTGTGGTCAATGGTAAAAAACGGGGCAGGTCTTTACCTAAGACCTTATCGTGCATATTAAATGAAAGAAATCAATTGGTTATACCACATAAAGCGTTAACCAATGTTGAATTATTTAAATATATTTCCTGTTTAAAAATACCATTTTTCCGCGGTGTATTCATGAAAGACAGTTTACCAAAGAAAATGTGGCAAAATGAGACTGGAATTGTAAATTTGGATAATACTGAAGGGCCTGGTACCCATTGGGTTTGTTATAAGAAACTAAATAACAATGTATATTATTTTGATAGTTTCGGTAATTTGCCACCACCAAAAGAGCTTCAAAATTACTTTAAATCTGCTAAAAACATATATTATAACTATAAAAGAGAACAACCTGATAATACTTCGATATGCGGCCATTTATGTTTTTAATTTCTAGCTAAAAGTATCAGTCACTATTGAGATGTCTTCCTATACGGTATCATTAACAGGAAAATCGTCCACTTTACGAAGTATCCTTTTTCCAGCGTTACGCTTGCAAAAAGGAAGATTTTGGGAGGCGGCACTATTGGATTTTACAACTTACAACTCTATTCCCAATGTTACGGAAGGTAAGAATAACGTATTGCATTATTATAAGGGAAAAGATGCCAGTGGGAAGTTTACAGACTTACAAGAGTGCAGGTTACCCACAGGTTCTTATGAAATTGATCATATAAATGAATTTTTGCAAACTAAAATGGGAAAAGACAATATAACATTAAAAGGTAATAATAATACGATGAAAGCTGAAATTACTTCCAAATATTATATAGATTTTACTCAACCAAACTCAATTGGTGATTTATTAGGATTTTCCAACGATGAGCCTGTTTTAAAACCAGATGTAACACATTCCGGTAAGAAAACAGTAACAATATTAAAAGTCAATAGTATAGACATAACTTGTAACATTATACAAGGAGCTTACAGGGATGGGGCTAACACCCATATCATACATACTTTTTACCCAAGTGTACCACCTGGATTTAAAATTGTTGAAAAGCCACAAAACCTGGTATATCTACCGTTGAACACCACTTTCATTTCAGACATCGTGTTGAGCGTGTTGGATCAAGACGGTAACTTGGTAGACTTCAGAGAAGAGCCTATTACGGTTAGATTACATTTAAAATCGACACTTTAATACAAAATCATGGGTTTAACATTTAAAAGCGAACAACCTACGGGAAACCGCATTAGTAGCTCTTCAGCTGTGGAGGAGTTAACACGCGAGAACATTCGTTTCTTAGAGAGAGTTGGATTAAAATTAACCGATTATGGATATACTGGATATAGCGCAGGGTCCAACATTCGACGAAACACTATGGGAAAAAGAATATCACACCCACAACCCTTACACTTCATCGAAATTAAACAATAACGATGAAATTCGTATCCCCATACAAAATCAAGACATTTACACACTACCATGTGAAAGTTACTTGTATATTGAAGGAAAAGTTACTAAAAAGGATGGTAAGACTACTGGTACAAAGGTTCCATTTATAAATAATCAAATGGCTTTCCTATTTGATGAAATTAGATACGAAATATCAGGTGTAACAGTTGATTCCACTAAAAAAGTAGGTATTGCAACAACTTTAAAGGGGTTAACATCTATATCACCTAATGAAACAAACTTACTACAACCTGCAGGATGGGTTTTACCTACAAATGACACAATCAGTCCAGATGCAAAGGGATATTTTGATTTTCATATTCCATTACGTTTGTTGCTTGGTTTTGCTGAAGACTATAGAAAAATAATATTAAATGTTAAACAAGAATTAGTTTTGTTGAGATCTTCAAACGATAAAGACATTATTAAAGCTGCAGACGGTACAACGGATGCAGACTTAGAATGGAAATTAACATTAGACAAAATTGTATGGAGAGTTCCACATGTTAAATTAGCTGACGAGCATAGGATGCTGCTATTAAGAAAGTTAAAGGCCGATCGTGATATTGTAATTCCTTTTAGAAGTTGGGAATTCCATGAACATCCCAGCTTGCCAACTACGGATCGTCACACTTGGACTGTTAAAACATCTAATTATGTGGAACGAGCCAGGTATATTATATTTGGTTTACAAACAGGTAGAAGGGACACCATCACCAAACATGCAGGCCAATTTGATCATTGTGACTTAAAAAATATTAAAGTTTATTTAAATTCACAATTTTTCCCATACGACAATTTAAATGTGTCATTCGCTAATAAAAAGTACAGCATATTGTACGATATGTATGCAAGATTCCAAAGTTCATATTACGGTAAAACAAATGCACCTTTACTATCACCAGAAAAATACTTAGATGGTTACCCTATAGTTGTAATCGATTGTTCTAAACAAAATGAATCTGTAAAATCATCAAGTGTGGATATAAAAATAGAAATGGAATTTAACGCAGCTATACCGGCTAATACAACTGCATACTGTTTAATTCTACATGATAAAATCGTAACATACACACCTTTAACTGGAATTGTTAAAAATGTATTGTAAAAACCGGTTTTGTTCCATTCCGCGAGTATAAAAGCGGAGCGTACAGACCGCTCCTCATCAGTTTGTTGCCTACTGTTGTATGGGTAGCATCGTATTCAATATGGCTTCTCCTAGTGGTACACCTGAAAATGTGGTAGATATTGAGAAGGAGATATCTGAGTTTTTAGATCCTCAAGGTCACCAGGAAGGAGGTGAACAAAACGTTTGCGGACAACTTCACGCCAGTAATAATGTTGAAGAAAAAGGTAAAAGAAGAAAGACTATACAAAAGAGAAAAAGGGATATTGAAGATAATATTTCTCCAAACATATTGAGTGAGGTATTTTTGCGAATATTTTACCCAATCTCTTCCAGTTTGGACAAAAGTGTTTTAATCGGAGTTATGAAATCAACAGATTATTCCCCTACTGTAATTTTAACTCATGGACCCAAAATGATTTTGTTTACGGACAGTGCTTGGGAATCGTTTATGAAACACTTGCATCTGCTAGAATGCTATTTAAGTAGTAACATGTTTGGAAGAAAGACAAGAGTAGGACTTTTGGATTCAAATGTGGAAATCGATATTATTAAACATCGTGGTGATCATCAGCTGCGGTTTAGAGACACAACAAGACATGATAACAAAATTCAACTTAATCGAGAGGAGTTTTTCATTTTAACTTGTGCTACTGAACCTATAACAAGATACTTGAGACAACTGGTGTTTTCAAGTTCGATTATTAAAGATTATCTGGAAGACACTTTGGACAAACAACCGGACGCACCTATATTATACGGACCTGTGGATACTTCTATATTTAATAGAGTTCCTCATGAAGTACAGATGTGGAGACAATTGGAAAAGTACGCTCAACTACATAAGAAATCACTAAAAGAGGAAGAAGAGGAAGATGGAGGAGAAGAATCAAGTGTTAGTGATGAAAACGAAAACAAGGAAAATATAAAGATGGAAACTTAAATGACAATGGTTAGTTTTTAAAACAATAACCAACATTTTGTGGGGTTAGGCCTATTGGGGACGGTGCCCACGTTAAATATACACCAACGCGCCAACAACTGTACGGCCTGGTATAAAAGTAGTACCTACCGTGGTGTGGAAATCAGTTGACCTCCTGACTTCATAATGAGCAGACGTGTGACCTTCAAAATGGACAAGGGAGAAGAAGAACAAGTAAAGTCCAAGCCTGGTATTATTGAGTTTCAAGCGTTTCGTGGTAATGATGATAGATTCATTATAAAAGAACTTGTGTTTTTGGACATGAATACAAGTGTTCCTTATTCGTTTTTATTTAAACCACCATGTTCTTATTCATCTTTAACTAGTAAAGCCGCTACTACCAACAGATGGATTTCGAAACACTTCTATCATATCGATTGGTATGATGGTTTTACAAGTTACACGGACTTGTATCACATTATGCATCACTTTTCAGACAAGTTTACCAATATTTACACAAAGGGGCTGGAAAAGAAAAGATGGATCGAAGGATTTACTCATGTTCCGGTTAATGATGTGGAATTGGATAAGAATTATCAATACATGCTGGAAACCATATGTATTTGTACAAAAAGCCCAGAACATGATAAAGATAGACATTGCGCTTTGAAAAATGCCTATAAACTCGCCTCTTACCTTCAAAGTGGGGAAGTGGGGAGTGGTGGGGGTAACGGAGAGTATATAAGTGAGGAGCAGACCGGGACCTGGCATGAGTATTACTCGAGATTCCGAGACGGCAATATCTCCGAGCAAGAAGACGATCTGTAACCTGACCATGGCATCTCACCAGTTCCTTCAGACTTTGGTCGAGCAGTTCAATGCTCACTCCAAGTCAACAATATTACCTGTGAAGAAGTGCTCTGAACTGAAAGATGAAAAGCACTACATAATCCACGCCATGAAGAAGATGGAGACTACAGTTGGGGAGGCCATCTGCTGCAGTCTCAGCGAGGCACCGTTTACTCCAGGGGATGAACCAAAGTTCCAGGTGTACTTGCCCAAGAGATTCGTCTATCTTCTACAAAACGAGGACCTTCGCTCTATTCAACCCGGCTGTCTATACCTGGTGTCCCACGGCTGCACGGGTAGCAACTCTACAGAGTTGACCATCCACATCGCCGATAAGCAGCAGTGTTAGATTTAAGTTTTAATGTTGTACATATGTTATTGTAATGTTTTATAAATAAATAAATCATAAAAGACAAAAAAAAAAAAAAAAAAATGCAACATATCAATATGTGAAGTTTGTCACATATTGATATGTTGCATTTTTTTTTAAACTTCGCGGGTGACCTTGACCTTTGACCTTTGCATTTCACAATTACCCCCACTACTGTAATTACCCCCACTACCGCACTAGGATTCAAACTTGCTTGGATGCGAAAAACGGTCAGTCTGTTGCCAACTAGCAAACGATGAGCACCTTGTACGAGCTTTGCTTACAACGAGTTATAACTGACGCATCTTTATTCCAGACGGCTTTACAAGATAATATCCCTATAACAGTAAAGCAGGATATTGAAGAGTACAAGAAAGATAATAGAGGGTATTCGGGATACTCCTGGTATAGGTTCCAAGACGGGGAAAAGTTTTGTAGGCCTTGTGGCGATGCTGCCGTCAGAGACCTTCGACGGTTCGTACAAGAAGGTGGTAGAAAACAGTTCGGATTTCTAGCACCGATGTTTAGATTTGAAAACTACAAGGACACCTGTGCTATTTGTTCCATCCCATTGTATCGATGGAAAAAGTTTAGAAGTGTTTAATTGGATCTTCCATACCCCCACCACCATTACCCCCACCACTTTTTCATGTACCTCCAAACGCTGTGCCTCGGCTTCATTTCTACTCCAGCAGCCAACCTAGCAACATCAGGATGTCTCTGAACGTCAGTTGCGCAAGTTACGAGGAGGTGAGCATCAAGACTCAGCAGGAGCTAAACGACTTGTACAAGGAGTTGCAGCTGATGGTGGCACGAGGCTACCGTATAAACGTGCAAGTTTACGCTTGCAATATACGGAACACCCGGCAGCCAAAGGAAGAGCCTGGACACTCCTCGACAGCTTCCTCACCGACGTCCATGAAGACCGAGCCGGACAACTTAGATTACTTCAGCTGACTAGCAGTTGTATTTCTTGTTCTAACCATTGTAGAATTTGTTTATTTTTTCATTATATTAAAGAAGTAAAAGAGGAAAAACACCTATCTTGTTACTGACATATGAGCTCAGTAACAAGATAGGTTTTTTTAAAACACGGTTTGAATGACCTTGAAACTTCCCCCTCCACTGCTTTGCTACCCCCACCACTTGACTATTGATGTACATGGCACATCACAATTGGAAACCTCATTCCATCTTCAACAGCCCAACCGACAACATCAACAATGGCAAACCTACCAACAGATAAAACATGTCCTCACGTTTGCTGTGACTTCGTCCACGAGTTGGAGAAGAGGATGCAGGAGAGGGCGATACGAAGAAAGCAGATCCACTCAGAAAATATCATGATAGTCAACGGCTATCTTTTATTGTTCGGCCTTATTATGGTTGTACTTTTCATACTGTATGGCATAGTCACATGTGTCGGCAAGGTTGCAGAAGAAAACGCTCGCCACCATCAATTGGAAAGTTTCAATGTTACTTTGTAGGTTTTCCTTTTTTTAAAACTCCGTTTGGATGACCTTGAATATTCCCCCACTACTCCACCACGCCCCCCACCACTTCACCATGTTCCTGCATGAGCATCACATCAACCGTCATTCCTTGTCCGACAAGCAACCATGGCAGACAACAACACCATCAGCCAAGCTGACTCCACTACTGATGTCGGTACAAGTACGGGTTGGACACTGTCCATCGATAGTGTACACTATTTGGAAACGATTTGCGAACGGATGAAGGAAATACTGCGGGACAACCCTGGGATCATAATACAAATGAATTTAAATTATGATTGGTCCCAAGTTAGAATGCAAGGGGACGATAACAACGGTCAACAATCTCCACAATATTCGCCGATGTCAAAAATCTACCCTTACGGCGAGTCTGACGTTGATGAAGATGAGGCTAATGAAGATGTGGGGGACAACGAGGCTGAAGAGGAGTAACCTTCATTCCTTTTTTTAAAAACCCAAATTGGATGACCTTGAGAATTCCCCCTTAACTATTTCCTTTTTTTAAAACCCAAATTAAATGACCTTGAAAATACCCCCTCCACATACTTTTCGTTTACCCCCTCTACTTTTCAATACTGTTACCACAGTCTGTAGCTCACCTCATTCCTTGCTTAGCTATCATGGCGGACAGCACTCTTTCTCGAGTTGACTCCACTACGGATGAAGAATGGCCATTTGCGTGGAATGTTCATCTGCAAGACTCGGCAGAAGTGGATATGTTGCATGAGAAATTGGTGTATGTATTAAACGAAAACCCCAACATTGAATGTAGAATGACTATGGATTTCGATGCGACCGGGGTCCACACTCAACCTTCCACTTCCAGCCAGTCTGAGCCTCAGCTTCAGCCAAAGAACTTTACACATCTTTACACTCCAATACGGCCGGAGGATGTGGTTATCAGCGAGGCGGACTCAACTACACGTTATATTGAGCCAACAAATTGGAAGGTTGTTGTTGACACCTTACACAAGGTCGACTTAGTATGTGACAAATTAAAGGAATTGATGATGCAAGATCCTGGTCTTCGTTTTAAAATTGATATGTTTTTCATCTGGGGAGCACCTGCGCGGAGCTCTTCGTCTGACAGCTCTCCAAGTACAACGGACGAGGAGGAGGAGGACGACTAGTTATCTTTTTTAAAACTCCGTTTGGATGGCCTTGACCTTTCCCCCTCCACTGAGTTTATTTAATGTTCACTCTCACTGGCTGCAGCATCATTTCATCGCGCACCTTTACCACAGCAACATAAAGAGTCAACTCAACTACTGTTGCGAACAGAAATGTTTTTCATGGCCAAATGACATTGATGTGGTGGATGGCCTGGCGTGTAGAAAATGTGAAGCTTTTGGTCAGTGCATGTGGAAGTGCAAGTCTTGGAAGAAGCCGAAACCAGAGTTGAAGACATTCCATGTGTACCAGATGAGAGGGCATAAGTACACTTGTTGCCCTGAACATTGTATTGAATTCACACTAAGACAGCTAACTGGCTGCAAATTGTGCAACAATCATTTTGCAGGTTTTTGCAAACATTATTTAGGAGCCTGTCAGTACAGATCAACTTGGCATACAGAAGCACTCACTATCAATGAAATCACTATAGACACACAAGAGTAGTTCTTCTACTCTTTACTTTTTTAAAACTCCATTTGAATGACCTTGACCTTTCCCCCTCCACTCGCCTTAGTTTATATAAGCCCCATTCCCACTGACCACGGCATCACTTCATCGTACTCCCTCACCAAAGCAGCATCAACTATGGAAAGTAAGCGCATCTCATGTTGCGAGCATAAGTGTTTGGAGGTGCCAGGCGTCACGTATTGTGCAAAGAAGCGTTGGGAGGAAGAGACTGGGACAACCTATTGCTGTAAGGATAAGTGTTTCCTCTTGCCAAGGTGGCAAGTGGATGGGCTGGCCTGCCGGCAATGTGAATGCTTCGGATGTTGCAGGTGTAGATGCAAAAACCAACAGCTGCCACCACCGGTACTACAAACTTTCAAAATCTACAAGTCCAAATACTTTTATACTTGTTGTCCGCAGCGGTGTGTTAAGTTTCACTTCTCAAATCTTACCAATTGTCGGAAGTGCTACGGACAACCTGATGGGTGGTGCACCTGTTTTCTGGACTCCTGCCGCTACAGATCGGATTGGTTTACAGATCCGTTGGAAATTGATGAAGTTGCCCAGGAAGCACAAGAGTAGTCTTTCTACTCTTCAACTTTTTTAAAAACTCCATTTGGATGACCTTGAAATTTCCCCCTCCACTTCCCCATATACCTAGAGTACACAGAGCCTGACAGTCAGTCACTCGGTGGCTGTCGTGGGGTGCGCATCGGTGTCGGCGCTCCGTTGTTAGGTTTTCAAGGTCACAGTAATATGAAATTGTTGGTGTTGTGCTGGTTCAAGGTCACCTGAGGGATAACCGATTGCCCATTTAGGCAGAGTCATGTCAGAAACTCGAGTTTAACTTGGCACTTTTGCCGTTTCTCGTCAAAAATTCGCTCCAAGTGGTCAAGGTCACGGGGACTCGGACTGAAACTCGGAGCGTAGTGCGAGAAACGGCAAAAGTGCCAAAAAATTTTAAGTTTCGGCGTGACCTTGACCTTAGTGGCGTCGGTGACGTCATTTTGATGACGTAAGGGGTGATGACGTCATCAGCACGTCAATTCTGTGACGTCATGGGTGTGACGTCATAGAAATGACGTCATTAGTGATGACGCCATCGATGACGCAATCAATGACGTCATCGATGACGTCATCGGTGAGGTCGTTGACCTCGATGACGTCATCCCTCAGGTGACCTTGAACTGGCCCAGCACCAACAATTTCACACTACTCAATACTCTAACTTACTTCTAATAAATGAGTTAAATAGTTTGAAAATGGTATTGCAGTCATTAAAATATTTTGTATTCCGTATAATGAAACCAATAAGTCTATAGCTATTATTAACAAGAGTATCTACATGGTCATCAAATTTTAAATGAGAGTCAAATATAACCCCTAGATCTTTAATCTTAGACACTGATTGCAACACAGTACCATTTATTCTGTAACTAAGGCTCACTGGTTCTTTTTTCCTATTAAATGAGATAGAGACACATTTTTTAATGTTCAGGGGCAAATTGTTATATAAACACCACTGGTGCAGGCAGTCGACAGAAGTCTGAAGTGATATTATATCTGATTTATGACGGACACATTTATACAGTTTTAAATCATCAGCATATAATAAACATTTACAATCAACAAACAATGATGGAAGGTCATTTATAAATATTAAGAACAGAAGTGGACCCAAATTTGATCCCTGAGGAACACCAGAAGTACTTAAATATATTTTTGAATTTGAATTAAAAATTGTTACAAACTGTTGACGGTTATTTAGATAAGACCCTATGAACTGCACAAAGTGTTTGGAAAACCCAGATGTGAATAACTTATTTAACAGGATATCATGATCCACCTTATCAAAAGCTTTAGAAAAGTCAGTGTAAATTACATCAACTCTTCCACCTATGTCTAACTCAGCAGAGATATCCAGAGAGAATTCCATAAACTTGTCTAAAATAAATTTGTAAATTAGTAATTCAAAAACTTTAGAAAAGGAATTAAGTAAAGAAATTGGTCGATAATTTTCAATTTGAGTTCTCTTACCAGATTTAAACACTGGGGTAACTTTAGCTTTCTTCCAAGAATCAGGAAATACACCAGAGAAAATTGATAGATTAAATAAGTAACATAATGGTCTAGCAAGAACATTCCCACATCCTTTCACTACATAAGCTGGAATATTATCTGGCCCGGATGATTTTTTTGATTTCAGCTGTTTAATTGCAATCTCAACCTCAGACACTGTGAAGAAATTAACCATGTGATTTTCATAAGAATCAGTGACAAAATTAGTTCCATATGAAGAAATATGATTGTTGAATGTAGTAGAAAAAAATTCTGCAAAAGCATCCGGAATACTATCATGTGACACAGGGTTTCCATTATAAGTCATATTAGTTCCAGGTACTCGAGACTGATCCCCATTTTTTAAGGATTTTACATAATCCCAAAAAAGATTTACATTATCCCCAATACCGCATTCAATATTTCCAAGATAGTTTTTGTAAGCACAATCCATTTTTCTTTTCAAGTCTGCTCTATAAAAACGAAATAAATTGTCATGGTGCTTAGAAAACTTCCTTTTCCTGGCACACTTATTTTTCAGTTTAATAAGATCAATAATCTCCTTGGAAAACCAACAAGGAAACTTATTTTTATAAATAATATTCCTCTTTGGCACACATCGGTCTAAGCAAGAATAAAACATAGTGTAAAATTTACTAACTGCCCTGTTTACGTCAGTAATATCATACAAACTATCCCACTCATAGTCCCTTAACATACAGTAAAGATCAAAAAAGTTAGCTCTTTTAAAACAATAATAAGTCTTATTTAAGCACCTTTCCCTTGTTGCCTTATAGTTACATGAATCAATGTTGGTATACACTAATAAAGCTGGGTGATGGGAATCAATGGGTAACAGAGGATCATTACATTGGCTTACCAAGAGATTGACATTACTGAAAACTAAATCAAGAGTTACATTATTAAAATTTAAAACATTATTGAATGACTTTAAATCCAAGATAGTTATCAAGTTATTAATTACTCTACCAGCCGTACCACAATCACTATAATTCTGACCCACTCCATTAATTCCTGGAATATTATAATCTCCTAGTAAAATAATATTTTTATACAATATATTATTTATATCTTGGCAGGAGTTACAATACTCGACATAATATGAGTTTTGATTACATGAAGGAGGGAAGTAAACTAAATTAATAAGAGTATTGCGGTGAAATTGCGAGCCAACCTCAACCCAAATTGAATCAAGGCCACGTACCAACAAAGGTCCATTTTTATTGTGAAGTGTACAGGATAATCTTTTATGTACAGCCAATAGAACTCCACCACCCCTTCTAAACCCAGTCGCAATACAATCCCTATCTTGTCGAAAAACTTCATACCTATCATCGAATAATTCACTGCTGTTAATATCTCCTATTAACCATGTCTCTGTTAAAGCAATAATATCATAATTCTCATTGAGAACAGATAAAAATAAAGATTGTGTTTTAGTTCTTAAGCCTCTTACATTTTGGTAGTAAACTGTCAGTTTCTTATCAGATCCCACTGAAATGTTACTAAGAAAACAAAAAAAGAATTACTTAGCCTACATGGGGTAAATTGAATACAAATTACATCGGTCGTAGACAGATTATGTTTATAATGATACTTGTATTACATCGGTCGTAGACAGATTATGTTTATAATGATACTTGTATTGCATCGGTCGTAGACAGATTATGTATATAATTTTTCTTTTACTTTGCAGCCAGTTAGTAGAAGCAACTGCTGGTATAAGAGGAGTGGAGTCGAGTGTCATGCTTGAGGAAAGTAGAAAAAACTTTTATGATGTTTTTTTCCCACAAAAACAACCGAGTGAAAAACAAACAGGCACTAAATGATCCATAATGTGACACCGTTTATCAATGGACACTTGTGAAAAAATAAGGGAATATAAAAGTAATTGTTCCAAACAGGGAGAGTGTTGGGAAGAGCCGAGTTACACTTCTGAGCACACTTCACAAAAATTAAATATTTATATTATTGTACAGGTTACCAATAACCTGGTCACGCTACATTTGGCCATGGGCCAGATTTTTAATACTATTTAACTTTGCCTTAATTAAATTAACAATCAATGAAGCTCTATAATTAAAAATATAGTATTCATGTTTAAGAAACTTATCTATTTGGCTTAGCTACAACACAGTAAAAACATTTTACTCCTTATTATAAAATATAATTTAATTATTTATTGTTAATAGTAATTATAAAACTAAAAATGTTTGTGTATGTTTTTAGGACTACTTTCGGCACTTGCAGTGCCACAGCTCCCTCCCAAGCTTTATCGACCGTTTCAATAATTTATTGCACAAACAATTAATTAGGATAAATTATTTGTATTTTAAGAAAACCTGAATAAGTTAAATGAGTTAAGTGTAAGTTTAATAGAAATTTCACCTATTTGTTTTTAACTCAACTCTTCAAAATTATTAATGCAGTAATTCAAAATTATTGATGCAGTAATAATAACAATGTGGTACTAATCACGATTTTTCATTGATATAAAGGCCATTTAGAGTAAGAAGAGGGATTGTGTGAATTTATTGGAATAATGTAAATGTACAAAAAACTTCTGTGATTAATTCAACACTATGATTAATCCTAGATGTGTAAAAACCAAATATATAATAGGATACTGATGCTGTAGTAGTAAAAGTAGTAGTAGTGGTAGTAGTAGTAGTAGTGGAGTAATAGTTTAACAACATAAAATCTAATAATCTTCTACTTGTATTTGTAATAGATATTATACTATAAACCCCATATTTTACTCAGTACGAAAAAACTCAATAATACAATGCTATGTATAGTATTTGTTCAATATTTAGAAAAAATTCTTTATTCACAATAACAGTTTATGTAGACATATACATAAATCTTAAGTCATATACGGCGAGATAGTAACATAATGTACAAAATCATACTTTGACTTGTGATACAATTTATTAACTCACCTTTACTTAGTGAGTGTACATTATGATATTAATTTAAAGCTATAATATTAAAAGACTTTCTAAATAAAATTCACTTGTAATATCATATTAACTATCTGCATGTCACCATATCAAACTCAGTGTTTTAAGAATCTATTTATATAATATACACAGATTAAAATGTATGGCTCATACATTGAATGTTTTGGAACAACTTTTTTTATTAATTTAGTACAGAAAATTGTTAGTAAGAGTAATATTACAGTTCATGGTTTTATAGTTTACTAGGCAGTAAAATTATAGTTTATAAAAGACACTTCATTATAACCTCATAGAATAATTCAATAGAAGTCGACGGTAAATTGTCACTAATAATTTTATTGAGAATCTACATATATTTTTCTAGTTTTTCACCTCGGCATTTAGTTCCTTGTTTTGTTCCTCCACTTACTTTGCCATCTTTGCCTCTTCAATTTTCTTGGACTTTGTTTTTGTATTTGAATATTTTGACGAAATATTGTTCCTCTTCCTTCTTTCCTCATCACTGATCTTAGGCTTCTTTATTTGATGCGCAAGTGTATAGAAAGGCCACTCAATTCCAGGTGGGTTCATCATTAAAATCTTCTTCAGATCTGGAGGAGACCTTCAGAGGTTTCTTCCTTTCGTAATCACTATGTTGAAGATTCTCGTCTACACAATCAGGCGATTCAGAAGTACATTTTTTTTATACAGTATCTTCTTTGCATCTTATAGGTGGAGTAACAGAGGAACTTGTACTGGGCTTGCACTGTAATAAAAATTGATACGGTATATAAAAAGGAGCAACCAAGACAGTTGAGTTAGTTAAGGTTGTGCAGTTGTAAATATTTTTCAAATTTTTTGCTTTAAACTACATCTTAAGTTGTAAATATGCCATAGAATTTTATTATGGACATGTTCAAGACAGCGATTATAGTTTTATGTTCAAGGCAGCGGGGGGTGAATGCGGTGGGCATGGAAACCCCTAGCTGAAACATGAGTGGACAGTCGGTTAGTTGGTCATTTAGGGGGCAGGGTGGACCGTTATTGCCACAGGAGCACGAAGTTTGGCCCTCTGAATGGTGAAACGGCCGTCTGATGTTCCATGTCTCACCGTTTCTCTTCCTTCAATATCCCATCCTTCCAGGGCCTTGTGCAAAATGCCCATTAGAGGCAGATGTGCTTAACGGTTTGGCGGGGTTCTCCTTATCCACCAATAACAACAACAACAAAAACAACCACGAAAAGTTGTAAAATTCCTGCCAACAAAAGTACGCCATCCACACTTCAACTAATACAAATTGCATGAAAAACGCAACACCCGTGGCGCATAGCGGCGTCCGGGGAATAGAATATACCTGTACTGTCCCAGCTCGCAGATGAAATAGTTTCAGAATTTCCACTTAAGAACTAAAATAAGCAAAAAATTATAAAAATTAAAAAAATCAAATTTATCCAAACCTGCTAAAGAGCTTTCGATGAAAATTTTTATTTTATTTTTATAATGTCTTAAACAAAATGACGCACCTTGTAAGTCTGAGAATATTCTGGATCCAATCAACAGGGAAAAGTTTGAGTAAACAGTGGGAGCTATTCTGTTTGTCTATTGAGTATTCTGAAATGGGGTAGCCAACAGGGAGATTGCACATAAATAAATCTCATTAATTTAGCCTTACAGGGTTTAAGAATAAAACCAAAATTTATTTACTTACCCTAGATATGTATCGCACGCAAAATTGACACATCACATGGAACGAAGGATTTACACAATACAAAGAGCTGGATAACATAATGTATCATTATTGTCAACAGTATGATGAAATTTTTACTGCTGGTGAAGAAAAATCTAATTGGATCAGAATGTACACTACGTCTGAAAAATCCTCAACACAAAATCTCCAACTGCGCATTGTCGCGAGCATACAGGATTGGTCGACTTATATCAAGTGGAGGGGGAAATCCTTATATACCGGTGTAGATCCATCCTATTATCATTCTAACGCAGGATCTCATCCAGTAAACATTGCAAGCTCTTGCGGACAGATTCAACCAACATTCCAAATCTGACCTGCTAACAACAAAGAAATGCAGCGAACTTCAAGAGAAGAAGCATTATGCAGTACATTCAATGAAAAAAATGGACACATCGGTTGGTGAAGCAGTCATCGCTGTTCTTGGAGATTCGCCCTACAAGGAAGGAGACAAACCTAAGTTCCAAGTAAGTAGGGTTGGCGAGGAATGGGGACAAAATCCAAGATGGCGGCGCCCATGTACCTAATTTTCGCGCCAATTTTCCTGTGACGTCACCAAGATGGCGGCGCCTTTTTTTTGTGACGTCACCAAGATGGCGGCGTTCGCGCCATTTTTTTTTCAAGATGGCGGCGTCTTTTTTTTTCAAGATGGAGGCGTTTTTTTGTGACGTCATCGGCGACGTCAGCTGTTTTTTGTGACGTCATCGCGACGTTCGCGCCAATTTGACTGTTTTTCTGTGACGTCATCATGGGGAACAAGACCATATGGATCGCTGGGGTCATACTATATAAAGTGTACACAATACTATATAAAGTGACATGTTCGCGCCGACGTCAGCTGTTTTTCTGTGACGTCATCGCGGTGTCCGCGCCAATTTGAGCTGTTTTTCTTGTGACGTTATCGCAGCGTTCGCGCCAATTTTGACAGCTGATAGGATTTTTGTGCCAATTATGACGTCATCAAGATGGCGACGTTCGCGCCAATGTGACTGTTTTTCTGTGACGTCATCAAGATGGCCTGCCAATGGTGGTGCCTGACAGGTGTCGCCGAGGGACCGTTACCGGCCGCGTGGTACGCCTACATGACCGATGGCTGCCGTTTGGCGGGAACCGACATGTGGGATAAATAATGTAAGAATATTTATGAAAGCTCAACATATAACCGTGGAACTCTCACAATTGTCGTGGGACCGCTATTTTGCTACTACTTGTAACCGATATTATTACCTAAAAATGATTATATATTTAGTACTTCTAATGTAAAAATTCAATGATAAATATAGTGCAGCACGTCCCGAGCAGTTTGTTATTTTACCGTTGGAGCGCTGACGCACTCCGGTCACGGCCTTGTTTGATATTCCTACCGTTGGAGTGCAGCACGGCCCACGCAGTTTGATATTTCTCCGCCGCAGCGCCGCACGAATATGGCTGCGCCCAACGGGTGACACCCACACTAGTATGGCCGCGTGTGCCACCATCCACGCGTTCTATTTTGGGATTGCCTCACTAGAGCGGCCTGCTGCAGCAGTCATGGCTGCGCGCAACGTCACCGCCTGCGGGAACCGCCCCCAGCTCCCGATAGGGCAGAGCATATGGCCGCGGGCCACGTCACCTGCCGTCGCCCCCGTGATTGGGCCCACGTGCCCTGGACCACCATGGCGTACGTGACTATCTAAAGGTAGCCGTGTAGTGGTGACGCTACGTATGATGGATGACGTAATTGACAGCCGTTAATTTGTTGATTAATATTATCGGCCACATACTAGCGGGAATTATGGGAAAACAGAGCGCCGAGTCGTATTTATAAATAGATGTAGGTGACCACGCTGTTGCGTCAGCCTCCTATAAATACCCCACCAGGCCTCTTTTTGCCTACGTGACTACACACAGGTGAGCGCGCTGGCGTTCCCTCCACACTCCTACCTGTTTCTCTCATTCTCTGCCAGGAGTTTGTCGTGACAGGACGTCTTTTGAGTGTGATCCGTGATATTCATATTTTATAAACTAGTTCGTGATAGTGTTGGTTTTTTAACGTAGTGCGTAATTATTTGTATTTCACTTTATATTTTACTATAGTGTGTGTATTTCCGTGAGTTTTAATCTTATTACTTTGATAGGACGTCTTTTGAGTGTGCTCCGTGATATTTATATTTTACAAACTAGTTTGTGATAGTGTCGGTTTTTTAACGTAGTGCGTAATTATTTTCCTTTATATTTTACTGTAGTGTGTGTATATTTGGGTGAGTCTTTTTAACGTAGTGCGTAATTATTTGTATTTTTCTTTATACTTTACTGTAGTGTATGTATCAGTAGTGTGTGTAGGGTAAGTCTTATCATTTTCTTTGTACTATGGAGTCCCAACAGATTGTAGAGGAAACTCGTGAACCTGTACAGGAAACCCATGAGCCTGTAGAAATACTGAGTGATGAGCAGACATATGTTAAGAAATTTAGAATTTACGGCAGTAAGACTATTTTTAAATTTTCAAATCCTCCTCCTGAAACGAGCGAGATTGAATGGTTAAGACAGGGGTTTGCCAAAATTGTAAATGAGATGAAAGCGCAAGCAAATGCAGATGACCAGTTGGGGTTCACACTTCAATCGTTGAACTTAAAAAGTAAGGAGCCAGGTTATGTAAATTTCCGACCTGCAGAGGAAGTCAACGAGGATATTTTGTGGCAAATTTTTGGAGGCATTGTACAGAGTAACTCAGAATCCATCAAATCCACTGACACGTTTAAAGTAGAATGTACTAGAATAAACCTTCCTGTAGGCAGTGGAGGTAAAAGACGACCAGGGCTGTATAATACGTTTGCTGAAGAATGTAGAGCCAGGCGGGGAGTAGTGGTGATAAATAACAAAGCCTGGTCATTAGGTCATTTACTAAGACAGAGTCTGTTCATTTTAACCATCTACCAAGATTAACGGAGGGGTTTTATATTTTTTAATGTTTTTGGTGTGGATTGTGGTGACGTTGACCGGCTCATTCAGAGGTTTACGGGCCTTTTCGTCAGCCGCGCCAGGGACCTCAGGACCGTTCCAAGGAGTTGCCCGAACCCTCCTCGGGTCGGGGCGCCTCAATTTACTAGGCCCTCACATTCATACTGAGGTTTACGAGCCTTTTCGTCAGCCGCGCCAGGGACCTCAGGACCGTTCCAAGGAGTTGCCCGAACCCTCCTCGGGTCGGGGCGCCTCAATTTACTAGGCCCTCACATTCATACAGAGGTTTACGGGCCTTTTCGTCAGCCGCGCCAGGGACCTCAGGACCGTTCCAAGGAGTAGCCCGAACCCTCCTCGGGTCGGGGCGCCTCAATTTACTAGGCCCTCACACACCGATGGGAGGTTTTTAGGCCAACCATCATGCTCACTCCTGGACTTATGGGTTTTACGCCTGCCTGTTGAGTGGCTTCCTCAGTAACATTCACCATAATCCACAATTTTAATCGAAATATTTTTAATGTTCATCTAGAAATCTACCACTTACATCTTGATATAAGGCCACATAGTCCCAATCGACTTTACTAGCAAAGTCACGGATAAATTGTTCGGATAATGTTTGATATTTACACAGGACGTACCAGCAATTTTCAAAATTAGGGACCATCTCTCTTAGGAATTCTTCAGAGAACTTAGTTCGTTTTAAAACCTTGGCCCAATTGACTCTATGCGCATAGATCCGCAACATATCGATGGAGAAATCATAATGAGAGGATAAAAGATCCCAGTTCATGAACCGATCAAACTTCATGATAAAGTTGTCAGTCATGACCCCGGCGGGTTCTTTGGGCTCTACCGAGAGAAGATTCCATACAAATGTTGCCATGACGGAGGCTGAACACAGACTGAATCAGCGAGTTAAGCTCTTGTACCTTTTATGCGCAGCGTAGAGTGCGCATCTGTCAAAGCCCCCTGCGTGCTGGGGTAGGAGACAATATGAATATTCGACAGGCTCCTCGGTTCCGTCATATTCCAAGATGTTTGGATGAAAACGTCTTAAAAACTTTACTTTTTCCAAACCTTTAGTGTAGATGATGTCAAATGGCTTGCATAAAGTACGTATCAAATTTTCATCATATTTAATTTTGCCGTCACACCATCGGATGTGGTGATGGTGACGTGTGAGCCATCGTGCAGTACGCTGCATCTTTTCATTTAAATTTTGAATACTGTAAGGGGGACGAAATACTAGATGGCTGCATATTGAATCACCGACGATGGCAAACTCTTTTACAATAAACTTGTTATTGTTATCTTTAAAAGCTTGGAATTCAACTACCGCCATTGTAGAATGGCCAACGTCTGTATATTTGCAGCTCATTGAAAAGGTATGTTGATAAGTGTTGCGGAAGACTACTGTCAACGTCTACACTGTCTTTGTCTATTTTTAACACTTCCTCTATAAATTCTCTTATAGCAGGTTCGTGAAGGGACACGTCAGCCAGACGGATGTAGATCAAAGGAAGGCTATTTATAAACTGAATCCACTCCGAGCTGTTGAGCGCTAAAGTATGCTCCCCATCGTGCAGGAACACGTGCTGTTTGCCAAATACAGTATTGACTTTGATGCCCTCACCGCTACCCAAAATATAATTGAACTTTTTCCCCTCTTCTACGGCTACGGTGACATTGTTAAAATTGGAAATGCCAAATTGATTGAAAACATCGTGGGGCCAGTAAACGCACCCCCTTTTCCCCTTAAATAAAACTCCCAAACTGTTATTTCTATTTTTAACGATCCCCGTTATGACACATTTAGTTAGTTCGTGATCGAGAAAGTGGGTTGTTTTTAAAAATACCCCGGTTAATATGTTAATGGGTTCTTTGGGCTTAGGAATTACCTGGATGAGATCCTCACTCGACAACTCCATCTCCACAACTGACCATTTTACAGCAGCTCCTCATCTGAAAATTCTTCTTCTTCGGAATAATCGTATTCGGTACGCCACTTTACTACTATTTCATCAGCCCCGGCGGGAATATTAAACAAACCTTCTTCGTTTTCCCCATTATAGCAGTTGACGTAATCTCTTTTAATGAAAACCCCACCGCTATAATATTCAACCGTGACCCACCCGTGGAAACCCATGTTGACGCTACGATGACAGGCGATCGACTGACACGTTTCATATAGTCATTTTATTTACGGTGCCAGTGAGTAGTGAGTATGTCATGTGACAGTCGTGTAAGAAAAGACAGTATGCCGTAGTATCTGCCTCCACGTTGTCCTTGGTTTCAAAATCAATTCGAACATCTACAGGTCCAGACTTGATTGTATCGTTTTGTTTGGAACAATCGATTACGTACAGAGGGGTCTCAGTTTTAAATTTGTCCAGCTCGACCGTTGGGGTTGAGTTTCTATTGTAATAACTATTTTGAAATCGATAAAACATCTCATAAAATATGGACATGTCACCGTGGATGTTATCGTAGGGGAAATATTGCGAGTTTAAAAATAGTTTCACGTTTTGTAGACCGCAAGAGTCAAACGATGACATGTTCTTTTTTAAATCATTTTTCCTCCCCGTTTGAAAAGCCAATATGGCGTAACGAGGTTTCTCGAGCTGGGATGATGATTTTACAGTCCACGAATGTATTTTGGATGTATTTAAAGTGGGATATTCGTGTATCTCCCAAGAGCGAAACGGTAGATGTATTTTTGTATCTTTTTCAATCATTTTAAAAAGTTTGAGTTTGTACGCATCAGACACGGTGACATGCGGGACTCTCCAATATATATTTTTAATATCAAGAGATATTTGAGAAGCGTTCGCACTAATTACCGCGTTATTATCACTCGATGAGCGGAGTAAAACGAGTTCCTGTCTTGTATTTACAATAATACGACGGTAGTCTTCTGCAAACCCGAGCAGGAGACGCAAGGGAATGGAGAATGAAAAATCCCCATCAACTACTTGTGTTTTGCCGGGACCTAACCAACAAGCGTTTATCAAGCTGTGCAGCTCGCTCGGCTGAACCGATAAAAGACTTTTAATAGTTGTCGTTATACCGACATTTTTGGTTCGATCCACCTCAACACCCCCGATCTCATAGCGGATATCGTCAAATAGAAACGCTATAGCGTTATTTACAAAACTTACACTGGCCGCAGTATTATCGGCTTTTTTCCCGCTAAGTGATCCTAAAATGTACAGAGTACTATCGAACGGTGCCGTTATAATATCCTGCTGACTTATGGGTATGCGAATCTCATCGTTATTTTTATACGTGGAAGACGCATATGGTTTATGGATATGGAATTCCATCCCGGTGACTACATCGCTGTATTCAGCGCTATTTTCTATGTCCAACATTTTGAACCTTGAATCCCAGAGAGCGTAAAAATTTAACGTTTGCCGATGTTAACCTTACGGTGTTCGCACTCCTACTGACCTTAACCGTGTTCGGAACCTCCCTAAATACAAGCCCCATCCTTCCGTCTTATATGTAGTCTGACAGAGAGTGCCTCGTTTCTTAAATTTATTTTCTCACCGTTCTGGTCCTTTAGACAGATTGTAACGTTGTTTATCCTCTTGACGTTCACGGGCAAATAGACGATTGTGTTGGGTATCTCCACTATTTTATACCCCGGACCTACGTTCGGGTAGAACTCGTGGATCACATGGCCCTCTTCACCGTTGTTGTACGATCCTCGAACGATATTACACTCTACGCGTATCACATCGACTTTCATAATATTGACTGGCCTATCAGATACGTGCTTTACTCCTGGAGGTAGCTTTCTACTATCGAATCCCAGCAGCGAAGCGATAGTTTTCTCCTTTGTAAAATCGATTTCTTTTTTACATTCGATTTCAGCCTTTAGCGTATTATTATTCGCTTTTAAACTTAATCCCGAGTCGTCTCCGGTTTTCTCCTTTAATAATGTTTCCAAGTCTTCAATTTCGTACGCCCCCTCGTCTATCGTGACACATTCATTTGTTCCATAGTAAAATTTGTCATTTAAACCCTTTTCGATATTTGGAATTGAATGGTAGGTCATCAAGTCAATTAGACCAATCTCCCACTCCCCCTGGCTCACGTCCACTGTAGGAAAATAATCTTTCGAGAGGAAAGAACCTCTACCGTTTAAGCAAAACATTGTCGCAAAGAAACTTTAAGCACAAGTGTCCGCACACGACTGAGTTGAAATTTTGTTCTCGCTTGTAGTTATAGTAAATTTCACAATCACCAAAATATCGCAACAGCTCCACTGGAGGCCTGAGGTTACCGAAACTATCATAATAAAATACTTTACGACCGAGTTTTCTGTAGCATACCCAGTGCGTGCCACCCCCACTACTAGAGTCCAAATTTACAATAGCGGATTCGTACCGCCTGACAGACTGCGGCAGAGCGTCTCTCATATAGATTCCCCTAAAATTTGGTATTTTTAGCTCTTTGGCATAGTGAAATAAATCGTAATTTGTTAAAGGCTTTATCGGGATCGACGTTTTTTTTTAGTCACCTTTGGCTTTTTCTTACCACCTCCTCGCTTCGGGTAAGGTCTTAGGTATAACCCTTTGCCCTGCGTCTTGCGTTTGGCTTTAGGCTTCGCCTTTTTACCCCCACCAAATTTCGTTTTAGCTTTCATGGCTGTTGTTACAGCCCAAGCAGCTGCTTTTTCCCCAACAGAAGCGTCGGCCGCCTTAAATCTCCGCCAGGCCCGCTCAGCCAACTCTTTGTCCGCCTGTCTTCTACGCGCGTTATCGCTATATTTTGAATAAGCAATATCGTGAATTTTGCACGCTTCGTCGAGACCGTTCACGCCCTTATCACCTCGAGCTAACCTTTTCTGTAGCCTGGTCCCAGGACCACAGTAATTATACCCCGGGAGATGTGCTTCGAAAGGTAACAAGTCAATAGCTTTGTTAACTACAGAGGAGATGATACCACCACCTCGTACGACAGCTTGACCACGTCTGACCGATCTTGCTTTGCGCCCTGCCATTTTAATACTGATGACGTGCCGTCGTCGTGTCTAGTTAAATACCTACAGAGAGCGTGGTGCACAGGGCGTGCACTTAATCCCAGCTTTTCCTAGTTTCGCAATATTTTTTAAAAATACACGTACAAAACTCGTTGTGAGGACAGTCATCGCAATATGTATCTATAACAGCGTGAGGGGCAAATTTAACACATTTCAAAGGACAACATGTATAGAAATGCTCCAGTTTATACAATTTTAGTATTCTCTCCTTAGGCTGCATGCAGTCTTCTCTATAAGTCTTACACCTACAACGACAATAACCAAAGTTATTACATACTCTGTGAGCAATCCCGTCTACCCGGCTTTTCGGTAGTATAAAACACTTTTTATCGCAACAGTACTGCTCCATCGTCGATGTTCACCGCAAGACTTCACACTAACGACTGACGATTTAGGAGCCTCCACCCAGCCTCCTAGCCCTCTCCTCCGCAGTTTCGAGAATCCCTGGTTGGTTCACCAGCTCTGACGCATCAATAGTTATTTCGTCATTGAACAAATCATCCCACGAGGTCAACTCTTGCACAACTTCAGTTTTCCAATCTTTTTCGTCGTGTAAACCCGCCCTGGCTCCATCTTTCGCTTTCAATTGCTTGTATATCGAGTACGCCAGTTCGGCGAGGGCTTCTTTAAGGTACTCTTTATTTACAGCGTCAGTCAGTCCTTGAGGCTTTTTTAGCTTTCTAATCCGATTATTCCCAGCATTCCAATGGGGTTCCTCTGTCCTCGGCATTTTACCTTTACCGGGATCAACCAGTACAATAGCGTTTTCTTGCAAGTATTTTAATGTTACCGCATCGTGTATGTGTGTCGGATCTGCAACCTGAGAAATCTTTTTATTTTTAAAGTTCCAAGTCTGCGTGCCCGGAATGGGAGTACGATGGTCTAAATAGTGTTTGTTTACCGCATCGCCCGCCTTTGAGGGTGGAGCCACATTTTGTATTATAGTATTATGCACATCGTAAGCCCCGTTTATATTTCTAAATATGGTATTACCTTTAAAAAACGAAAGACTCACAGCATCGTTATTTTCTACGGGTGGTGCTACGTTTCTTATTATGGAATTGTTGGCGTTATAAATCCCCTCATTTGTTTTACTGATGGCATTTGTTCGAACATATAGTTACGAAACGCCTGCACATGAGTAATATAGTTGACGGCATCCCGATTTTCTACGGCGTCTCCTACATTTACTAAACGTTTGTCTTGCATGTCATAATCACCTTTGGTGGTAAGGTTGAACCCCTCGCCCTTGGGCCCCCTCCCCCCACCCTTATCCTTTTTATCCGAGTAACGTCCGAACTTGTCTACGCTCATCGTAAAAGTGACTTGAATCTACTATTGCCTCCCCCTTTTATGTACCCAGCCTCCCTAAGCTCCTCTACAATGTTAAGTATCTCGTTACTATGGGAAGTGTTACCCGTCTCTGTCGACATTGCCAAGAGTTTGAGCCTACCGACCAGTTCATTCGGGTTATCCCAGTATATAATGTCACGTGATTTATTCGATTTCCAGCTAAGACCACTGCCTAATTTGGAAAGCGGGAACAGATGTTTGATGATATGTCTATATTTTAAACTATTATCCCTCCTTATCGGGTTGTAAAAGCTATATCCTTTTTTGTGAGCATTTGTCGCAATAAGTATATCTTTATACACTTGTAGATCGTCCTTTGAGTATATTTCATCGTCGGGGAGTCTTTTGAAGAGCAGCTCGTAAAGACCTTCAGTTGGACGAAATCTTGTATTATTGATGAGTATATCTCCATCGGCGTTGAAATCTAAATCCTTATCACCAATCATTAATTTGTTTCCCTCTTCGTTGTATCTCGGTCCGAAATCGTGATCAATAACCTTTGTCTTTCCACCTGTATCCTCTATGAGTAGTTTCATATACTTTTGCGTCAACGGGTTTTTAAATTCAGTTTCAAGGTAGCGTGATGCAGTCTCCAATCCAGACGGAGAGGATACAATATCTATCAGTTGACTGGTTTCGTTCTTCGGCGTTGATTCACTCGGAGGTGTAAACTCATTACCAGCTTCGTCAATAGTCATATCATCACTCGATACGTCATCGGTTTCATAGTCCATTACATCCTCCTCCTCCTCCTCCTTTTTGATGGGCTCTGGTTTAATCGAACTGTGAGAAGTCTTGCGTAGTTCTTGAATGATGGGTTTGTATTGCTTTTCCAGCACCTTCTCTGTTTCCATCATACCATCCTTAAACATTCTATATTTACGCTTTATAGCCTCCTTGAGAGCGGCTACTTTAAGCGTTAGCTGTTTATCAGTCGGCTTCATGATGAATACTGAACTACAATCTCAAGGTACCCTTATTTTAAGGCAGTTCCACCTGTCTGAAGAACATTGCCCGCGTCTTGTGACTCTTTATATATCTAACAATGTCTAGAAGCGAAATTCCAGCATTAAAATCCAAGTGTTTGTAGTAACTTTTTTCTCTATCGTCGAACCGTGGTATTATGTACTGACCAGTCAGACTTTTAAAAACAAAGGTACGTTTCAGCTTGTCTCGCCACTGAGGAATTTCCGCCACAATATACTTATCGTTCTCCACAGTCTTCTCCATGAATCTTGCAAGTTTTGCCAAAGGCCTAGCTTCACAAATATTTTCTAGCAAAAATGAATTCAATAGCCAAAACTCACTGGGATTTGAACCAGTGAACGCTATCCATTGATTAAATAATTCTCTATTACTCACCGTATATACACCGTTGGCTAGAGATATTCCAAACTTTTCACAATACACAGGTAGTGTGGGCAGCGCTTCTCGTAAGAACTCTGTGGTATAAAGCCCCTGGCAAAGGTTGTTGACTCCGCTAAACGGTTTATTTCTATGGCCTCTGGGGACTCCGTCGGGGACTTTATCATAGCCTACGTTATAACTTATATCTATATAACATTTCATTGACAGTGCCGTTTGATAAATCTTGAGAGGTGACCTGATCGGGACAGTTCTCTCTGTAAGCAGTATACATCTGCTAGCGTAGGGTATTTTACACCCATATTCCAACATTCTATTACATATTTGTGTAAAGTTTATGCTACCGTGAAGGTTACGTAATGGCAACGGTTGACCAAAAATATCTGGAAATGGTCTGAACCTAGATATTAAATTTTGAGGATTTCTCACGGTACAGTTGTTCATATCTTCATGGTACATCATAAGTTCCAACGGTACATTTTTCTCCTGGCAACGATGTAGGAAATTTAACCAGGTCTCCCTATTATAGGTACGTTCACTAGCGGATATCACGAGTAAAATTACTGGTGGTATCACTGCTGAACGCTTAGACGTCTTATGTCTCCAACAGCGTTTGTTAAACGTATATCCGTGTGGGGGTTTCCTGGAACAGTAATTACCACAAAATTTCTTTTTATCTTTATAATAATATGTACAGAGATTCGACTTGACCTTATGTAGCCTAGTGTTGAAACCACGCAGGTCGTTATACGTGTAGATGCGCACCATTACAACTCTGTAATGAAACTGTCGATATTTATCCTGTATCTCCCCTTATTAAGATCGCGAGTCTTATCAATCAATAAGAACGCATGGTTGTCCCTCCAAGCCAGAGCACAGAGGGTTTTAAACTTTTCAAAAGACATGTCAGTCGTTACGTGATCATTGTATATGTGTCTGAGGTTCATCTCGTCCTGTCTGAAAATTATTATCATATTACAATTATCTCGAACCAACTGTTTGGGGATACTACTGTAGGTTTGTCCTAAATAAAAAACATCGATATTCTTATGTCTTCCCATGGTGAAATAACTTCGTATATTGTTATGTTTCTCACAAGAAATGTCGTCAAATATCATTATAGAGTTAATTTTGGCCCCATCAGGGTGAATCACCTTACCATTATCATCGAAAGCAAAATAACCGATTTCTTTTGGTAAAGTCTTCTGTAAAAACTGATACTTTGGTTGATACAGAGATTTGGAAAAAACGTATATATTTTCGAATCGCAATCCGTTGGGATCGAATAAAAGATTAAAAAGCACATTGGTTTTACCACAATTTGATGGCCCAGATATTATGCAGCGAATGGAATCTGGTAGTAAAGGCCCGTGTTTATTTTGGGAAGCCACACCGGAACCCGTAAACTCATCAAAATTCCTTATAGCAAGGCGTGGGCTCTGTGTTGTCACGTGCATCGTTAAATGTAAACTGAGTGAAATACACACGTGCAAGCGCTTAAATAGATTAAAGCAGAATATCGCTTTTATCCAGCCAGCTATCCTGTTTCTTATCAAACCCCAGCCATCTGACCTTAACCTTATCTCCCCTGCGTTGGAGCACCTTTTCCACCAGATATACGTCTCCGGTGTTTGATTTACTCAACTCTTGTTCATAAAAGCCTCCATCCAACACGTCACCGGAAGAATCTTGCAAAACATACGTGACCGGTTTTGTAGGCTTAATAGCGTATATTTTAAACACTTCATTAGTCCAATTGGGAAGATATCCTTTAGTAAAAACTTTTTTATATTTACTTATTCGCACACTATCGCCTAGATTAAATTTCGTTTTATTTTTGACTACCTTACGCTTGCCAATTCTTGCCAAGATATCCTTGACATGCTTCTGCTTAACGTCTTTCGGTTTCATACCTATCGTGCGATGTACCGTATTATTGTAATTTTTAACTATAGTCGGGAGTATACTTATCCATTCATACGTCCCCTTTGCGGTAAACTCTTTCCACATGCGCTGCTTTAGCGTTCTATTAAATCTTTCAACAATACTCGCTTTCAAGTCTGAAAACGTCGCGTAATGATTTATTTTAAATTTTTTCATCAATGCGCTTATATATCTGTTAAACCATTCCGTCCCTTGATCGGTTTGAAAATGTTTCATCTTTTGTTTAGCGAGTATCGGTTCAAGAGCCTTGGCCACCTCGAGCCCTGATTTATTCTTTAATGGAATGGCAAAAGCGAATTTAGTCAAACAGTTGATCATGGTCATTATATAACGATATCCTTTGTTTAATTTTTCATAAGGCTGCATCTCGACAAGATCGGCCTGATACAAATCATTTAGACCTTTAAGAGTTACTCTACGTCTCGGATAATTTTTTCGAGCTGGTCTATGGAGCTCATCAGCTATAGCATGTCTGACGTCCATGTTTACAATGATGGAAATTAAATGTTACAATTTAATTTATCCCTTTCGGGATGCTGCGGCCCCTACCACCGCCGCAGCAACGTGATGGCCTTCCAGAAAGAAATTTAGTTGCCACCCCCGTGTTCCAGTATTCCGTAGAGACTATCAGTAAATTAGATTACCGATACTCTTCAAACGGAATACACGTACAGCCCCAGCCTCGCTGCACGCCGTGGTAGGCGAACTGAAGGTTCCCCACCTCCACCGTTATACAATCGATTTGCACTTGTAGTACATAATTATTTAAAATATTGGAGTATTGAACACGTACGCTATGTTCACACCTGTGGCGGCCGACGGAAACTCAATGTTCTATGGTTTTTAGGCCAACCGTCTCATCTACCAGGTCTTACCTGAGAGTGCCTTGGTAGGTGGCCTCACCACGGGAGAAGACGAGGCAACTCCCAGTAGTCCGTGGTAGTCAAGGGAAATCATTTTCTACGGTAATTAAACCAACCCTTCCATCAGCGCTTGGAATTACGGTGTTTTATGCCAACCTTCACGCCGGTGACTATCCACAGACCCGAAGCGTTCAAGACTAGGCTTTACTAGCTTCCCTAACACACACACACACACACACACACACGTACGCGCTCAATGCCCTATTTTTAAAAAATGTACCACAAGTGCAGGATTGATTGAAATATATAGAAATTGGAAAAATTATAGCCCCTCTGACCAATCCTTTCTGTTTTTACAATGCTTTAATATACATATACAAAATCCGTTGAGATAGCATTTTGGGCAATGATTGGCAAATTCATAAGCCGTTAATTTTATACACATATCAGGACAGCATGTAAAGAGACGACTCGTTTTATAGATTTTAATTTTAAGCAGTTTAGGTGGATATGAAACTTTATATGATTTACATCTACACTTGCAGTAGCCAAAGCTCTCGCATTTACTACAAGCCAATCCGTCAACCTGTTCCGGCGGTCTCTCAAAACATTTCAATTTACAACAATAAATATCGTCTTTACGTTTAGAAAAACAATCCATGTTTACAGTTGCACTGCTCGGCAGCTACTGAACATATTTTACAAATACTCACCATAATATTATTGGAAATATAGGTACACGGGATAGGATTAGGCAAGTTTTTGGAGTTTGTAGCCATAGGGTAGGGTGTCATACTCACCATGACGTTTCCGCTTGGGCCCTGTAATTTTAAACAATTTAGTTTCATTAACAGTTACAATATCTTTGTCCTTTGTTCTCCGGATTCGGAATTCATTAATTTCTAATGCTTCCGTTTCAGGGGACAAGATCATTTCCTTAAGTTTTTCAAAATTTACAATGGAAGAGGTTTTCATATTTAGTGTGAGCCCCTTTACTTTGCACACTGGGATCAATGCTTGCCTGTCCGTTGACCAAACAAGGTATGCATATGTTTTCGGCCCTCCAGAGACAAATTCGACGATAAATGAGCCGGGTCCGTAGTCGGCCAGCTCATCCGTCATTTCTCCGAGGTAGTCCCCAGTTGGAACTCTGTACAGTCCACCCCTCAAATAATATACCGTCGAGTCCGTGTCGTAATATAATACTTGACCCCCTAGAGCCTCCAGGTGCTCATATAGCTTGAGCCGAGCCTGAGCCGTTGTATAGGCAGCTATCACCACGTTGACGTTTCTCATAGGCTCACCCACTTCTTCTATGTACTCCCAGCCGACCAGAATCACATCTTCATTTATAACCTGGATCCTATTGACCATAATGTCGGGGCTCGTTAACATTCTGAACAATTCTTTCGATTCCCTCACAATTGACGCTTTAGTCTGATTTTCTCTCTGCCCGAACTTGCCCCAAAATGAGTTTAACATCAATTTCGCCAATGATCTCAATCCTCCATTTTTAACAATTTTTTCCTTCTCTAATCTGACCCCTTCGTGTTGGTAATAATCCGCGATGTACTTATCCCTGTCCTCTTCAGTCTTGCACCACCCAGGATAGCCCGAAGCTTCTTGTTTCATCTTTAGAAATGTATTGATAAAGTCTGTAAATAATCCTCTTTTTTCGTAGGTGGCCACCTGGTATTCCCACAATTCAAACATATCTAAAATTATGTATCCCTTCTGGACAGCCTTGCGAATCTCGTCCATCGTCCAGGTACCTACTAGGGCTCTTTCGCCGCTTTCGTGGTCACAATCTTCTTGGTTTTGGGTCTCGCCACAGGTTCTACAGAGTACAAACATTAATTTATTGTGCATTTTCGCTGGGAGTACGGGGTGATAGAGATCTCTAGGGGGCAGGACTTTGCATTTCAGCAAACCATCCACTTCCAAACCTCTCTCCCTACACTCTCTGTCTCCCACGTAGATTGTGGGGTGTCCTACGGGGTACTTGCCATATTTACATACGTATGGATAGAGAGAGCAAACGTCGACATATTGTATAGTTTTCTCCATCCGCACATTTATGGTATGTCTTTGTATTGCCAGTTCTGCCGCCAAAAAACGCCTTCCTCGGATCTAGGGGCAGAGTGTCAAGGATCGGTAAGCTATCCAAATGTGTAAGTTTTTCTCTCTTTTTAAGGGCTCTGAACTCACATTCCCACATTTGGATCACGTTGTCACCGAGCTTTTCAATTTTTTTCAGAGTTCTTTCATACCTCAGCTGTAGCGTGTCCTGAAGGGTCTTCTTTCAAGGGAGCCTCTCTGTTATAGGGGTAGCACTTTGGGCACCCATGCCAGTAGCACCCTTGAAACTCGTAAATGTTTTCACCATCGAATCCATCCACTTTATAGCCAGAAATCTTGACTTCCTTTCCTCGGCCAGCATGATCTATTCTTATGCCTCGTGTTTCCTCCTCATGGCTAAGCCACTGGATGGCGATGGCTGATTGCTTATCTGTCATTCTATAGCCATTTTTCGGGATAATGCCGATGGTGTTTGGTTTTAAAAAGTTTCTCCGGAAGGCCAGGTTGCATGCACTTGCAATGGTAATAGATTCAAGGAATGGATCGACCCTACATTCTTGTAAAAATATTGTTCTAAACTTTAGGCAGGCTTGAGCCAGAATCTCGACGTCAGACATGCAGTATTCGAGCAACTCTTTCTGAAAGTCAAACACGTAGTTGTTGCTCACCTGTTCGCTATACCATTTTTCAAAATCGCTGTGAGATTTCTCGAACATTGTCTCGGGGCAGTAATACTGCTTATCTGGCATGGGGCCAACATAGTTTTGATTCGCCAGAGTATTAAATAAATGTGGAAAGTAGCCCTTTTTCTTTTCCGCGGGAGATCGAATGCCTTGGGGAGAGCTGACAGGGCCATGGGGAAATAACTAAGGGAATCTACGAACCTGACGTTATCGAATTTCATTAGAATAATTTTTGTGCCTCTCATGACAAGCTCGGGGGTGAATTTAGTCTCTTCCATCATGTGTTTTAGTAAAAATTGGAAGTCAAAGCCTTGTCCATTGTGGGCGATCACACAGACATTTTTGACATTTCTTCTCACCTGCAGGACGTACTCCATGAATTGTTTCACTGGGTCAGAGTTGAACACTCGTGTGCGGTTCTTACACTTTATACAAACATCACTATCGATACACTCAGAGCAGAACTGCTGTGAAACACAGAGGTTGACTTTGTGTACCTTAACCTCAGGGTCAGTGGACAAAGCCTCGTCTTGACGTGTCTCAAGG